>JAHQIY010000029.1:0-600000 GCA_019054805.1 Brachionus manjavacas | reverse complement strand
AAATTAAAAAAAAAAAGTTTCAAGCCAAACTTAACTTTTTTCAAGGCAGATGAAGAAATTTAGAAATGTTCGTAATTTTTGACTGTTAATGCAGAATTTGTTAAAAGCTGAAAAAGCAATACTTAACAAAAATAAAAATATTTATTTATTTTTTCAAAATAAATATGAGAGTTCTTATTCAATTTTTATGATTAAAGAAATCTAATAATTTTATACGAGAAAAAACAAAAGTAAGCAGATAAATTAGAAAAAATAATTTTTTTTTCTGTGATTTTTTTATCCGTTTATGTATGCCCAAAATTTTTCAGATTAAAAATATAGCAATGTAGACTTAAATATTAATGAGTTTATAAAAAAAAGAAAAAAATTAAAAAGATATATTAAAAAGTAATGACAGATGCTTCATGCTTAAGTTTTGAAAGATAAAAGAATATGTAAGGTAGCATTTACTGAATTGAGTCGTGTATTCAATGATTTGATTTGATGTCCGCTTTGTAAGAAATTAGAAACTCCAGCAGTCAGAAGTCCTATTGAATAGATTAACGCATTCATGGTCTAATCCAAATTTTATCTCTTAAAGACTCATAAAAATTTGTTTAATCAAGCAAAAAATTAATCTTAAATATATTGAATTATGGTTTCTAGAGATTTGCTAGTGTGAAAAAGCTTATTCCGTTTTTTATTGGAAACTCTTAATCAACTGACTAGAGTATGAATCCAAAATTGTGAAAGCTTTGATTTCATTTAGTTTTAGAAGTCTCAAAGTGGGCCTTGTAGACTCTGTTAAATTTGCATAATCAAGTATAACTTATTATATGGAAATAAATCAAGAGTTTTTTTTATCTATATAGCGTATTAAATAATTTATTAAAAGTCAAATATGACTTCGGATGACTAATTGTGTAAATTCTTTGAAAAATTAGGAATATTTTTAAAACTAATTTTATTTTGTAATTTGAATTTTTTAATTTTTATAATATAAATGTCAATGTGACTTAAACTTAAATAAATAATAAAAATAAATATAAATAAAACGAAGTCTTGAATTACAACGTTCATTTATTAAGTCTAATTTACTTCCCAATTAATTGGAATCTCTTCCTCTTTTTTTCAATAAATTAAGGATTCAAATAAGTATTTTATTTAGGATCTAATTTTTAAAGGAGCATTGAATCGGTATAGATATACAAATAAATAAAAAATTTTAAAAAAAAATTATTTTATCTACTGTTTTTTTTTAAAACCACTAAAACAAATCAGCTAAGAATTAATCGATCTTATTTTCTAGATTTAAAATTTAAATTTTAACAATTAACGTGAACATAATCGTCTTAAATGTGAACAAAATGTAATGTTGGTTTCATTAAAAAAATCATGAAATTTTAAAATAAAGTAAAAAAAAAATTTAAAATTATTTGAACTAAATTTTTATTATGGAAAATTTCGATTCTTTAGATTCTGGGATTAGTGTCAATTTCGATGTTACAGACAATCAATATTGCCAAGACCAAAATCAAAAGTTTTACAACGCTTTAGATTCAGAAAATGATGATGTTGTTCAATGGATTGAAAATGTTTACAGTAATCTTCAAGCAAGTTCTTTGACACATGAAGAATTTATCGAGCATAAAAAATCTAAAAAAAAATCAGTTTGGTTGAATTCAGTGAAAAAGGCTAAAAAAAAGATCCAAAAAATAAAAAAACTAAAAAAAAGATATTTACTACAGATTAAGCAAAAAAGAAAGATAAGATCATCAACTCCATTAAAAAATTTTAATATTAAAGAAAATTTATTCAAAATTAAATTTATTTTAATACAGTTCTTATTGTTTTTCTTGTTTTTTTATTTTTTTTTTGATAATTGTTTTTTTGTTTATCATTAAATTTTTTGTAACAATAAAACTTTTTTGTTTTCGTTTATTCCTGATTTCATTTCTCTTTCGTCGTATAACTTTTTCTCGGTACAAAAACAAATTCTCCTTAAGCATTTAAAAATAAAATTTAGTAAAATAAGTCCAAAAAATGATTTTAGGTGAATTTATATATATTACAAAACAATACATAAATGTAAATCATGCTTGAAGCTGAAAGATAAAACTCCATGCAAGAATTGTTAAAAAAATAAAAATAATGATTCAAAAGCTGAAATATTACTAAAAATAAATAATTAATAAAAAAACATTAAAAAATATAACAAAAACTTCATTTAAGCATTATCTATACAGAAATAATGAAAAAAATATAATATTCTGAATTACTTCGGAAATTAATTCGAAAACTGTAATTAACTTAGAATGAAGAAAAGACAAAAGCTTATTACAATGGTAAAATACTTTAAATTAATTTATCGGAGGTTAAAAAAAATTACTTTCAAGAAATGAACCAACTATAAAATTTTTTAAAATATTAAAAATTTCAGGTTCGAATATTAAACTGATTTCTCCTTCTTGAAAATCAAAATCCATTTGATTTATTTGTTCATTCTTCTTAAAATTTTTGAAACTTCTTTTGAAAAACTATAAAAGCAATATTAATTAGACTCAGAATAAATAAATTCAGAATCGTTAGAAGTCAAAGTCAAAGTCGACTTTGACTTTGAAATTTTTTTTTTATTTTAAAGTCTCGGCTTGAACTTTTATTTTAATGACTTATACTTGAATTAGACCGCCAAAAAAACTAGCTGGAACGGCAAACCATATGTAAGGATCACAGTCATATGAATTTTTTTAGTTGCAGGTAGTTATTGTAGCGGATTACTAAATATGAATTCAAAAAAGTGCAGTTTAAAGAAAACAAAAAGCTATGACCCTGACTTTATTGAATATAAATTAAAGTCAAAGTTTTGACTTGACTTTGACTTTATGACTTTTGACCAACTCTGATCTATTGTAATCATAAATCCAAAATAATAATGAAAACTTACTGTTTTTTTGGAAATTTTATAAACTAAATATTCGTTGAAAAAAATTCTTTCTTTTAAATAGACAAAATGAAAAAAACACAAAATTGGTCATCATCTTCTCCTAATTCCATTTTAAAATAAACCTCCTTTTTATCGGCTTCTCTGAATTCTTTAAAGGTGTTGAGCATTTGAGTGCATTTTACAAAGTCCATTATAATATATTCTAAAATTGAACATTACAAAAAATTTAAAAAACAAAAAAAAATTTTGACGTTGTGAAAATCACTAAAAATTGAAAAAAAAAATTTATTTATAAAAATTAGAATCGAAGATAATGTGCTATATTTCGAATGAAATTGAAACAACAATGTAAATTTAAATTGAAAATATTCAATCTATTTGAAAAAAACTAAAAGAAAAAATTTAAAAAGATGAAATTAATTTCAAGAGCTTTAAAGTGCTATATTTAAAAAGAAATTGAAATAACAATGCAAATTTAAATTATAAATATTACAAAAAAAGAAATTCAAATTCATCGCATTTTTTAACATGCAAATTCAAAATTGTATCTAACTTTTTTAAAAAAGACGATAGAATATACCAATTTAAATTCTAAATCAAATAAATTAAAAAAAAAATAAAAGAAGAAAACAATTTTATTAAAAAATAAAAAAAAAAAAGAGCGAATAAATTTTATTTAAAATTTTAAAAAAAAAAGATGAAAATAATTTGATTTAGAATTTAAAAAAAAATAAAAGAAGAAAACAATTTTATTAAAAAATAAAAAAAAAAAAGAGCGAATAAATTTGATTTAGAATTAAAAAAAAAAAAAGATGAAAATAATTTGATTTAGAATTTAAAAAATAAAAGAAAAAATAAAAAATGAAAAAAATTTTATTTAAAATTTAAAAAAAAAGAAAACAATTTTATTTAAAATTTAAAAAAAAAATAAAAGATGAAAATAATTTTATTTAAAAAAACAATTTTATTAAAAAATAAAAAATAAAAAAGAACCAAATAAATTTTATTAAAAAATAAAAAAAAATAAAAGATGAAAATAATTTGATTTAGAATTTAAAAAAAAAAAAAAGAAGAAAACAATTTTATTAAAAATTTAAAAAAAAAAAAGAGCGAATAAATTTTATTTAAAATTTAAAAAAAAATAAAAGATGAAAATAATTTTATTTAAAAAAAAAATTTTATTAAAAAAAAAAAATAAAAATAACCAAATAAATTTTATTAAAAAATAAAAAAAAAAAAAAAGAAGAATAGAAATTTTATTTACAATTTAGAAAAAAAAAAAAGATCGAATAAATTTTATTAAAAAAGAAAAAAAAAAAAAAGAAAACAATTTTATTTAAAATTTAAAAAAATAAAAGATGAAAATAATTTGATTTAGAATTTAAAAAAAAAAAAAAGAAGAAAACAATTTTATTAAAAATTTAAAAAAAAAAAAAAAGAGCGAATAAATTTTATTTAAAATTTAAAAAAAAAAATAAAAGATGAAAATAATTTTATTTAAAAAAACAATTTTATTAAAAAAAAAAAATAAAAAGAACCAAATAAATTTTATTAAAAAATAAAAAAAAAAAAAAGAAGAATAGAAATTTTATTTACAATTTAGAAAAAAAAAGATCGAATAAATTTTATTAAAAAAGAAAAAAAAAAAAAAGAAAACAATTTTATTTAAAATTTAAAAAAAAAAAGATGAAAATAATTTTATTAAATTCATTAAATTTCATTTAATTAAATTTTATTTTATTAATTTTTTAAATTCTAAATCAAATTATTTTCATCTTTTTTTTTTTTTTAAATTTTAAATAAAATTTCTATTCTTCTTTTTTTTTTTTTTTATTTTTTAATAAAATTTATTTGGTTCTTTTTATTTTTTTTTTTTAATAAAATTGTTTTTTAAATCAAATTATTTTCATCTTTTTTTTTAAATTTTAAATAAAATTTTTATTTTTTTTTTTTTTTTTTTTTATTTTTTAATAAAATTTATTTGGTTCTTTTTATTTTTTATTTTTTAATAAAATTGTTTTTTTAAATAAAATTATTAAAAAAAAAAAAGATGAAAATAATTTGATTTAGAATTTAAAAAATTAATAAAATAAAATTTAATTAAATGAAATTTAATGAATTTAATAAAATTATTTTCATCTTGATGTTGACCAACCGTTCATAGCAGGATATGAAAATGACGCTCCAAACATCGAAAAAAGATGGTTTAGATTGTTTATAACGACAAAGAGACTTATGAGCTTAGCAGTTAAAACAAAACATATTTTGGCTGATGCGACATACAAACTTGTTTATGAAGGGTATCCGTCTTTAACAATTGGAACAACGGACAATAACAAAAAATTTCATCATTTCGGCATCGGAATAACGACATACGAAAAACAAGAGGATTTTGCGTTCATTTTCAGAACAGTCAAGAAAACAGTCGAAAATGTTGAAGGAGTCGAATACGAGCCTGATACATTGATAGCAGACAATGCACCTGAAATAACAAATGGTTTTAAAGATGTTTTTAGTTTGAAAAAGGTAATTTTCGTAATTTTTAAATAATTCTTATAATTATATTAATCAATTTTTTTTAGCGTGTGAATTGCTGGGCACATGTTATACGAAATATTGATAGTGAATTAAATCGTATCGAATTGACATTAAGACAAAAAATTCGACGAGATATTTTGGCTATTCAAGTTGTTGACACAAAAGAGAAGTTTGACAAATCAATTCAACTGTTACAAGAAAAGTGGAAGGCAATCAATGATCAGAAAGTTACAGAATTTTTGGAATATTCTAACAGACAATGGTTCGTTGAAGGTAGAAACGGATGGTTTGAAGGTTATTTAACAGGAAAGCCAAGTACAAGCAATGGTCTAGAGTCATCTCATCGTGCTATAAAAGATTATCACAACGGCCGTTTACGCAAGAGATTACCGTTAAAGCAATGCCTACAAGAAATGTTCAACTTAGTGTCTAAATGGTCAAACAAGCACTCAAAAGTCTCCGTAATTGAATCAGTCGGTGAAATGACTGAAGTCGAAAACTCGAATTATTTGGAATTCTATGCTAAGCCAGTAATAACAACGCAGGATTGGACAGATGCTTACAAGTGGCAACGGCTAGATAAACGAGTTTTGAAAATTGAGGGCAAATATTATATTCCATCAAAAGAGCAATTAACAATGGAAAACTCTGAAGCAAAGCGTTACGCCAGTCAAAGTTTTGAGACAATATCTAAATTCGATGATTTTATTGATTTTATCAATTCATTCCATGTAGTAAATATCAACCAAGAAGAATGGGAATTGAGTAGATGCAATTGCGGTGGGTGGTTAAAAAACTACAAATGTGATCATGTGATTGCCATAAGCTCTCGATTAAGTAAGTATTTTAAATTTTTTTTAATATTAATATCTAATTTTTTTTATTTAAGAACTCTGTAACTTCAAAGATATTGCGATGAACATTCCTCTTGAAAGAAAAAGACGTGCAGGTCGTCCGAAGCTTACAGCAAAAGCATTGACAAAACAGCCAAATGAAACTCAAGCAATCAATGAAATAGGCATCAGTAGTTGCGAAGATTCTGAAACAGAAGAGATAGCCGAGCCATTAGCAAAAAAAGTAGTGTTGAAGTTATTGAAAAATTACCGAAAAATAAGCGCGGAAGACCAGCCGGATCAAAAAACAAAAAAAAAATAAATTAAGTATTTTTTTTGTATTTAAAAAATATATTTTGTTTATATTTTTATTTTTTTGTTCTAATTAGTTAATTTGTGTTACTTTTTTCTAAAAAATAATATTAAATAAATAAATTTGTTCTAAATTCAGTATTATAGTTTTTTTTTTGCATAAAATAAACACAGGTAATAATTATATGCCATTTTAAATTCCAATTTATAAACTAAGTAGACCGTAATTTGCCTACTGTGAAATTTTATAAAATATTTTATAAGCTTAAATTTCAGAGTTTATCAAAAGGCTAGTTGTCTTGTCAATAAAAGGCTGACTAATCAGAAATAATTCAAATATTAAAAAAATTAAATTAATGGAAAATTTTGAATTTTTTATTTCCAAAGATATTTAAGGACCATGCATATTAAATTTCTTTATTGTATTTTTAATTATGAGCATTTGATGATCAATTCAAAATATTATTTCAATCAAACTTGTGCGTAATTTTTAAAGTCAAAGTCAAGTCACTGACTTCAACAAAAATAACCTAAAATTGGTAAATTTTTGACTTAAGCACTGAAGTCTGATTTCAATTCAAACGATTTATATTTAGATATTCAATTTGTCTTTGAATTAAATTGAATAATTTTAATGTTACATGCTTTATATAAACACTGACCACCAAATTTTGAAAAAATATTTCTAAAATTATTAACATGTCATTTAAAAAGATGCATTTAGTTTTAATTATATTGACCAGCTCTGCCTCAAAAACTAAAAAATGAACAATATGGTATAAAATCTAAGCTTCTTATACGTGCATTCTTATTAAAGAGAAGAAAAAAATAGCACAGTATGTTCTCTATTTTATGACCCCCTATTTTGTGACATTTCAATAGAAATGTTAAATTTAATATGTACATTTGAACAAAAAGTATTTGAAATTTGATATGGTACAAAAAAAATTGTTTTAAAATTTATTGATGTTATACATTTTTTGATTTTTTGAATGACTTTTACATTTTACTATTGTTAAATAAAATATTTAAATGATCCTCTTTTTTATCTTCTCACTGAATTGATTTACCAAACGACATAAAATCTGGTAAGCTAAAAATTCTTTGTAAAAAATACAAACGCTCAAAGAAACCCGTTCTTCGTCAGCGTTCTTCTTTACTTTTTAAAATATAAATATTTTTACTAATTTTATTTTAGCTAAAGCTTTAAATTTATAAATAATAAAATTCGGTTTGATTATAAAGCAAAAACTTTGTAAATGATTTTTTTAACATTTATATATTGAGTTAAGTACTGTTTTCCATGACATAATTTTTTCAAATTTTACGTTGAGTGATTTTAAATGATATATTACTAATATTAAAAATGATAAAAAAATTTTTTTATTAATAACTAAGCATGTAAATAAATAAAAAAAAAAACTAAATATTGAAAAAATACCATCATAAATATTTTTTTTTTTCATTTAAAATAATTAGTGATATTTTTATGGCAACTTGAAGCTAATGATCATTATCAAATGATCAAAACTAAATTTATTATAATCTTAATAAAAATGATCAAATTAGCTTTTTTCAATTATTTTAAAATTATATATTTGATTTTTACTATTTTAATTAAAAGAAACAAAATATTTTTTTTTCTAATTTATCTTTAATTGATTCTTCTTAAATCTTTTTTTTTAAACCTTAAAGCATAATTGGCTTTTTCCAGTTGAACTCAAGCGGGTTATTTCGGATATTTCTCCAGAATAGAATCCATTCAATATTAAATCATCGATTTTGCAAGAACCTGTTTCAATAAAGAACAAATTTTTGACATATTTTTCTAAAATAAAGTTGGCTGGTTCTGGAAAAGGCGAATATTCTCCAATTATATTTTTCTTTATTATCCTTAGTTGCCTAAATGGAATTCCAGTTTGACGACTCAACGAGTCTAAGTCGGAATGGCTAATCAATTGTTCGGTAGTTTGGATATTGACTAGATTTAATTTTATAATATCTGGTGGAGTAAGAAGGGAGCAATTGACACTTTTTAATTTCATTACTTAAACTCAAGTTACTTTTGTTGCTGTAATACTAACAAGATTTAAAATTCAAAAAAATTTAAGATGAACACAAAGAATAATAAAAAAATTATAAAGTTTTTTATAACTTTGCTAAAAAAAGTAAGCAAAGTCTCAAATATTTATCTTTGAGCTATTCCATTTCAAAGAACAGCTTAATTCAAATCTTTCAAGGATGTTTTTTTAATCCATTTTCAAAAATAAATTAAAGAAAATAAAATTTATGATTTTTTATTTCAATTTTAAAATTGGATCAACAGAGATGTTCCGCTTTTTTTTGAAAAAAAAATTAAAGTCTTTGGTGGGACTTTTGAAAAAAAAAAAAAAAAAAGTCTTGACTTGGACTTGACTTGAGACTTGTGACTTTTAAACAACTCTGATTTAAATGATAAGAAGTTTAGTCTAAAAAAGTTTGTCTTCTGCTAATTTATAAATATAATGTGTCTTAAGACACTTAAGCAAGACACTGTGCAAACTATTTGCTGATAACACAAAACTTATTGATGTTACAAGAAATCCATTGGATCTTGCAGCATTACAAGGAGACATCGACTGCTGGTAAGATGGGCCGAGGACTGGATGATGGATTTTGATGTTGATAAATGCAAGTATATGCTATTCAACAAAAATTTCTTCGATATAAATTTGAAAATGAATAGACAAGAAATGAGTAAGACAGATAACGAACGTGATTTAGGTAAAATGATAATTTCAAATTTAAATGAAATGGAGTATGCAATTCATGGTTGCGGCCAAAAGAGCTAAAATGGTATTATCTAAAGATTTCAAGTCATGGTCAATTGGTACGTTTAAAAAGCTTTACGTTGCATTTGTAAGACCACATCTCGAGTACGCCGTAGTTGCTTGGTGTCCGTACACCAAAAAGAACATATTACGGCAATGTGAAATATCAGTACAAATATTACAGTACGAAAAGTAAAAACGCTATAATTTTTCTTCTAATTGGGCAAAAATGATTCTGGTAACAGTACAATGTTGTACAAATTTTTTACAAACGAATACCAAGCTCTGCAAAAACTCTGCAATTTATTACATATATTAATCAAATATTTTTTGATGGTGTGCATTTTACAGAAAAGTTTTTGCAGAGCTTGGTATTCGTTTGTAAAAAATTTGTACAACATTGTACTGTTACCAGAACCATTTTTGCCCAATTAGAAGAAAAATTATAGCGTTTTTACTTTTCGTACTGTAATATTTGTACTGATATTTCACATTGCCCATATTAGTGCAAATAAGAGCAACTAAATTGGTAAAATCGCTTAAGTATTTCATATGAGACGATATTAGAAAAGTTGGGACTGAGTCCTTTTAGCAAGAGAAGAGAAAGAGGGGTCTAGTCGAATATTACAATATAATTAATGGTTTCAATAGGCATAATCCAAACAGACTTTGTGATTTGATGGGCTATTTTGGTCCAGCGAGGGTTATACGCGGATACCAACACAGAATGGCTAAACAGCTGACGAGAATCAACTAACGAGAGCATTTCATACTTAACAGAGTATTAGACAACTGGAACAGATTGCCTCCTGAAGTAGTCAAAGCCGGTTCAAAGAACTTGTATAGATAGTCACTCTCGGAAAGCTTCTATAGTGATCCCTATATGATTCGTTTGGTAGAACAACCCTCCGTTTTATTATTATTGTTATTATTTTTAAAGTAACAAAAAAGTTAAGTTTTTATTCAAAAAAAGCAAAATTTAATTCAAATAGGACTGTCTCTATCAACATTGTCAAACTAAATTTTAATTTAAAAATAAACCAGATATTTTGAGAAAAACGTAGATCGTATATCTTTTTTGAAATTTTTTTTTCGCTCTTTTTATAATTTTCTCATTTAGACCCTCTAAAAATTTGCAAGATAGCGTCAATCACAATTGTGAAAATTAAAAAGCAATAGAACATTCACAAAAAACTTGATTATGTAGATAATGAAAATAACTAGCCTGTCATTCATCAGAGTCTTAGATAAACGGCATACCTGCAAGAGCAAAAATTGGCAATTTTGGAGTAATAGAGTGGGTCTAGATAGTTGAAATTGGGGTAGGGTTTATTTTTTTTGACAATTGGCCATTAATGTCGAAAATTAGATTCAGACTGATTGAAATTTTGGCAATATTTGTTTGCCTCATGGTGAGTAAAAAAATTTAAAACCAGAATATGACACAAGTACAAAATTTTATATTTTGAAAAATTGAAACTACGAAATTGTTTTTAGGAAATTTTGCAAAAATACAAAAGTCTCCTTGATTTCTCTTATTAGTTTCTCTGATTAGTCTCTTAGCTGCTCAGATTTGGCAAAGAGAAGTTGAATTTTGTAAAGTTCCAAATGAATCTCTTTTAAATTAGTGAAATTGTTGAATAGGAAATTTTGGATTTTTTCCAAATAGCCTCTTAATTGAATGGACTTGACCATATCAAAAAGTTGATAACTGAGCACTTGAGCATCCAGATTGATTTTATTGAATTTTAAGCATAAATTATTAAGAATAAAATTAAAGCTTATTTTTATTTTCTTAAAAGTGAGAGAGTTTTTCTTTATCAAGCTATTTGGTAAGCCGAAAAATTAATTTTTCATTAAAGGAATTTTGAATAGAGGAGGACTTGTGTTTTTGTAGTACTTGACACTGAATGCAAACAAACATTCTTAAAAAAATTTGAATTATTCGAAATAGTTCAGTCAGTTATCTTTTAATAGAAAGATTCTTATTTAACAGAAA
This sequence comes from Brachionus manjavacas, assembly GCA_019054805.1. NCBI lineage: Eukaryota > Metazoa > Rotifera > Eurotatoria > Ploima > Brachionidae > Brachionus > Brachionus manjavacas. Next base: position 588,585 of record JAHQIY010000029.1, on the reverse strand, counting down.
AACCTGGATCGTTTAAATTATTTAGAATTATAATTTGAATAAAAAAATATGATGAATAAAAATATGATGAATAAAAATTTGGTGAGATTAAATTATGAAATTAAATTAATTTAACTTAATTAAGCGTACTTTGATAAAGTTTTAAAAGATAGACATAAAAATTAAATAGATAAATTTAAATAAGAGAATACTGCCACTTGTAGTATATATACGATTTACAATTATTTTAGAAATATAATCTTGGAAAAAATTTTTGCGCAATAAAAAAAATTTCCTTAAGACTCTCTGGAATAAAAGAAGAAATGAACTTAATATGATTGTCTGTAATGGTTTGTGATATTTCAAAACAATCCTTTGATTCAACAAAATCTAGATTAGGACTAAAAGTTGAGGCTAAGATATTTCCAAAGATTTTCCCCTTATTTGTATCTGTTTTAATCTCAATACCATCTTTGAGTAATGATGGTATTTGTTTTGAACATTTCTTAGATCTGAACTTATTTATTTTTTTCCAGAAAAGCCTGCTTGATAGGGGATTCTTTCCCATTTTAAGCCTATTACTCTTTTGGAAGAAACAAATGCTTTAAAAAAATTAAAAGAAGAACCAGGCTCTGGATTAGATCAAATCCACAACCTAATGTTAAAAAATTTACCTAAAGAGACTTTAAATGAAATAAGTTAACTCTTTAACATGAGTTTGGAACAAGGCCAAGTCCCAAAATCCTGGAAATTAGCATGTATAACCATGATCCCTAAGAAGTCTTCTCCGACTTGAGACCCTAATAACTATCGTCCAATTAGTATGACAAGTTGCCTTGACAAATAACTAGAACGTATTATTTACAGAATAATAGTCTATTGAGTCCTTGGGCCCGTCTATCCGATCTTGTCGTATGACGTGTTGGACCAGCTATTTATGCTCCTTGTTAACTTAAACGCTGATGGTTAAGTTAATCAACTATCCAGTGATATCGACAAAGATGTCGCTATATCACAGTCTATTTATTCATGAAAAATCAGGATTTGGAAAACATAGACGCACTGCAGATAATCTTTATTTTCTTATTCAAAAAGCTGTACAGTCTTTTAATAGAAAGAAGAAGATATGTTGTCTATATTTTGACATTTCTAAAACTTTCGAAAGAGTTTGGCATGATGGACTAATTAACAGCTGATTAAAATTAGCCTACCTCCTTATCTTAATCATTGGATAAGATGGTTAGAAAGCAGGAGTTCCACAAGGATCAGTAATTAGTCCATTTCTTTTTAGCATTTTTATAAATGACATACGGTATGTCAGACATATCAAATAGAAATAAAATAAACAGACAATATTTACTTCTTTTTGCAGATAATTTGGCTACTTTTTTTATTTTCAAAAAGATAGGAAATCTTGAAAAAGTGATTAATAAGTATCTAAAAGAAGTTGAAATATGGCTTTTCAGACGGAAAATGGAAATTTCTATATATATCAAAAACTAAAGTAAAAATTAATCTTGACCCTAAAATTAATGATAGCAATTTAAATAAAGAGGAACAAGTCAAATCCTTTTCTAAAAAGTCAATTTCTTAGCATAATAAAATACCTTTCCAATATAAAATGGGGTCTAAAACCAAAAACATTAGGTAATCTTTACAAATCTTTGATAGGATCAATCTTGGATTATTCTTTTTATTAATCAAATTCATTCTCAGAAATTAATATCAAAAAAAAACAAGTTATTCAAAATTCAGCAGTTCGATCTATTTCAAATAGACTTTTTGAGTTGAGTGAGAGATATGTCAGGACAGGATTGAGTCATTCTGTTCCACTAATCGTCAGGCTGGTGGAAGAATTTAGAGAAGGTTTCGAATCAAGTTATATCGAATATCCAACACCATTGTGTAATTGCTAATTAGTAATTTCTTCATTTTTTCCTAAACTATCTTATATTTATTTATGTCTTACCTCTAGTTATTTCAAAATATCGTTTTTAATTTTTTTTTGACTTATTTATCCTTTTTTTTTTGTTTTAATTTTACCTTATTTAACTTTATTTTTACTTTAATTTTTTTTGTATTTTGAAGGAGCATTAGCTCGGTACAAATAAACAAATAAATAAATAAATTGTCATGTATCTCAGAAGAAGACACTTCTAGAAGGTGATATAGACATTTGTCTATTATCTCACATCTTGTCTTAATATGAGCCCATGTCCTTAACACGAATTCATGGGTGTAAATAATGACTCGATTCTTACCCAGTCAATTAAAATTTGATGTAGCATCAATAGAAAAAAAATTTAATTTAATTTTCATCGATGAGCAGTGAGCAGATTCATAATGTTTCATCGATGAAAAATAGAAATTTCATCGGCTTTTCATTTATTTCAATGAGTTATTTTATTTCGATTTAAAATGAATTTAAAATTTAATTTTCAATTTCTAATTCTTCATTGATCATTATTTTTTTTTAAATTTAATATACACAAAATGTGATATTTAATAAATGATAAAAATACAAAAAATATTCAAGCTAAAAAAATTCAAAATTAAAATGTTAAAAAAAAAAGCAATTTTTAATCTGATAAAAAATCACTAAATTAATTTAATTATATATTCTTCAAAAAATATAAAAATAATTTTAAAGTTCTTTTTGTCTCTTTAAAAATTTTCCAGAGTGAACTACTAATTAAAGCTAGCCGATAGCAAATTCGATACGGATATAGGATTCGGTCATTGACTCATTTTTTCCAGATTCCATTCACATTAGACTGTTTTCCTAAGCAAAGTCGATCTTGAAACGCTTTTTCTCTATTAATTTAAAATAATTATAAAAAAATAATTAATTTAATAAATTTGTCTTTTTTTCACTTTTGTAAAATTAAAAAAGTTAAATCACCAAGTCATTTTTTTACTTGACTTAAAAAAATCGAAAGTCAAATTTAAGGCATCTTTATTTGAAAAAACAAATATTTTTAATTTTTACCGTTCCATGCAGTCATGATCGCGGCCATGTTCAATTTTGATAGACAGGAAGGAAAAATTAAACAAAATTTCTAGGATTGCTATTGCTAAATAAAATAAGATATATTCAAAACATGTGGTATCTTTTTTGATATTTCAAAAACCTTTGATAAAGTCTGGCATGCTGGGTTAATCTATAAATTAGTTTACCTGGGTGTACCTATGTATATAGTCAGATTCGTCAAGAACTTTTTGTCAGGCAGATTTTTTAAGGTTAAGACAAATAATAAGTGTAGCAGGATGTATCCCATGACTTGTTCTATTCCTCAAGGTTCAGTGTTAGGTCCACTGCATTTTTTAGTGTTCATAGGTGACATTCACCAGTGGAACTCGAAGCTTTCTAGTTATTCAGCGCTTTTTGCTGATGACCTGGGGGCGATTTTCTTTTTTTAAAAGAGAGGAAAAGTCATCAAAGTAATTGAAAAGTACCTAAGTGGACTCATGAATTGGTTGTCTTTATGGGGTCTTAAGATGAACGTCTCAAAGTGTTGATGTACTATTTTTCAGGAGGTGGTCGAAGTAGACTGAGGATGGATTTAAGACAGTTTGAAGAAATGATACCTTACAATCCTAACTCTCTCTTTTTAGGAAGTCACTTTCGACGAGTATTTATGTTTTAATAAGCAATTTCAAAACTTAGGAGTTAGAGCTCTGAAAAGGCTCTTGGCACCTAAATAAATCTACCCTCACGAGTATTTATAGAGCCTTGATTGGTTCCCTGTTTGATTACTCTTTCTTTTCTGTTGCATGTATTTCTAAGACCAACTTAAAACTTGTCCTAACAGTCCAAAACAGAGCAATTAGGTGAATCTATAAGTTAAGGTGGGACAGCCCAACTAGAAGTCTCTTTTCAGCTAGTAATATCTTGTTTATTAGAGCATGATTCTTACAGATGGATGCAAGATATTTGCTAAAATGTTTCTCCCATAAAAACAGTTTTATTAAGCTACTTGTCGAGGAATAAAGTGGCTCGTGGTCTGAAAACACAGCAAAGGTATCGGTTGCCTCTACTCCGGTAGGAGCCTTTTTCTCTATTATTCGAATAGCTTATGCCTGCATTGTTCTAATTCGTTTTTATTTGTTATTTTGCCTTTTTAGGACCCGAAATGTGTACAGAATTCAAAGAATCATGTTGTTGGTGAAAATTAAAAAAAGAAGTATTTTATTTGTCTGAATTTCCTCAAATTATTTCATATTGTTTAATTTTTATGATGTAACTTTAACTATATTTGTTTATATTTTTTTTATTTTTACTGGGCAGAAGGAGCTTCACTTCGAATGTTAGCTCGGAGTCTTTTTCTTATTTAAATTAATTCTTAATAAATAAAGAATATTCTTTTAAAAAAAAAAGACAGTGACTTTAGCTTGGCTTAAGATTTTTGAATAACTCTGCCGGACTTTAACGAATCTTAACAGAAATTGAGTGTGCTTAACAAATAATCGATGAATGACTCAATTGAAATTTACAGCTTGCGTGTTTAATAGAAATAAACTACAATCCTAGTCAAGAAAAATTAATGATTGATTTTTTAACGCATATATGCCTTCTTAATATTACTCAAACATAGATTCAATGTTCATGCAAGGTCCAAATAGTGACTGCTCCTATTTTTTAAATATTCTGTTAGTATCTAATAAAAATATGACTTATGATTGGGGATTTGATTAAATCATCGTAAAATCAGTGGGTTATTTGATGATATTTAGGTTTTGACTGGGGTAGAATTTTAGTCAATCCACTAATAGAACAACAATATTATCATTGTATGATCGAATTAAAGCAAACATTTAATAAAATCGGAATTTTTAATTACAGCATCAATGCTTTAAGTTCCACTCAAGCAAAAACATCAAGTTTGTTAAACATTATGCATTGTTAGTAATATTTCTAGTCAAATCTTATAATTTATAAAACAATTTTATTTAAACAAAAATCAATTACACTCTAAAAATTATTAGAAAAAACGTATGAGTTATTTTTTTTTGAATCCATCGATGACATCATGAAAAAGGCCAATTAATACACTCAAAATTCTTTTGCTTTGATTACTTGGTCGGGAATACCCGGTCAATTTCATCAATTCAATTTTCACCGATGAGGACTGAGCAGGTTCATAATGTTTCATTGATGAAAAAAAAAATTATCAGTTTTTAAAAAAAATTAAAATTAAATAGATTAAAAATAGATTACACTCTCGCTATAAAATAGATTGTTTTTTTTGAATAAGAAATAAAGTATTCCCCCCCCCCACTTAACGTTTCTCATTTACCCCAACGGCCTTTTCGGCCAAGATCTCCATCCTTACACATTGCTGGAGCCAATGCATTACCAAGAAGCCAAAGTGAATCGATCTATTTTGTTTAAAAACTGGAATATGATTAATTTTGATAAATCTAGACCCACCATTAATTCTTTTTAGTATTATTTATTTATTAATTTTATTTATTTATTAAGTAAGTTCTCATTCAGAAAAAAAAAAAAAAAATTAATAAAGTTTCCGTCAGTTTTACATATTTTGAATACATGATCAGTTAACAAATGTTAATAATTAGTTGTTGAGAAGTGAAGGAGATAGAAGTTTTCAAGTATTAAGCAAGGTAAGGAAAAAATTCATCAATTACCACACAATGGTGTTGCAAGATTGCATATTTCTTTAGGGCTAATTACAGCTATATATTCTTTTACTAGTCTAGTTACCAGAGGTACTGAGTTTTTTACAGTGCACTCGCGCTATAACGATTCGCTTTATTACGAATATCGCGTTACAGCGAATGATGTATAAGCCCCGATTTCCTCTCCATTCAAATCAATGGCTAACAAAATATCATATTACGAATATGAAATTATGAAAAATTCGCTATTGCGAATGGGAAATCAAAGCCCATTTTCATACTTAACTTATACATAACAACGTTAATTGTCACTTTCTTTAACGAATACAATCTTTTTTTAGCACATTCGTTATAATTTTTGTTTATCAATGAAATTTTAACAAACCGAAGAAGCAGAACCATCCCTAACCATAGAAACAGAAACAGAGTTTATAAGCAAAGAAAAAGCAATCGCCGGACTGAATACAGCTAGAGAATATTTAATGAATAGCAAAGAAGACTGTAGAAATGAGATAAATTCAGTCTTCAAACTCATCGCCTCTATTCAATCAATCGAATCAAAAAAACAATCGAAAATCACAAGTTTTTTCAGTTTATCTAATTAGTTTATTTAATTTTTTCTTATTTTTATTGTTTATGTTAATTACTTTGTGTTTTCTTATCTTATTTTGTCAATAAAAAACTAAAAAAATCTATCAACCGCCCAATTATACATTTTTTTTTACACCAATCAATTAACATGGAAAATTTGATATAACGATTTTTCATATAACGAATGACATTATAAAGTCCCGCTCATTCATTGTAGCGCGAGTGCACTGTAGACCACACCTGATAAAATTCTCACTGAGATCAAAAAGACGATTGTCTATCCTATTAGTTTTAAGTTTATCTAAGGCTAGATGGTGGAGTTGTTCTAGGGGAGTGTCCATTTTCAGTTTCAATATTGAACGAATAGCTGTATTTTGAATAACTTGAAGTTTCCTATTAGACTCATTTGAAAGTAGATTTAAGCATGGAAATGAGTAGTCAATGATTGATTCGATTAGGGTTTTATAAAGTGTACTTAAAGTGTACTGGCTAAGTCCCCAACTTTTGTTTGATAATATTTTAATTAAGTTTAATCGTGAGCCACATTTCTCCTTTATTTCATCAGTGTAGTTATTAAAGGAAAATTTATTATTCAAAATTATAACTAAGAATGTTTAGTACACTAGCTGGAAGAAAAAATCCACTTAGAGCGCCATAAATGAAACCTATAATTGTTCGCTGATTTAGCTGCCAATTTCTTGGATTATAGCTGTTATTTATTGATGCCATTGTTAGAAAAGCCATACCACCGCTACTCAATATACTTGAAATAATTAACACAGACTTGCCAAGAGTGCCAAATTGACCAAGTACTGAAGAAAAATTAGAAATTAAATTGGGCATTTGAACAGCACTTGAAAAGCCCTGAATTTCCAATTGCATGGATTAAAAGAGCCCATTGATGATAAAATGCCAAAATGAGCTGCAAATATTCCCAAGGCAATTGTTATTCCAACGCCAGCTGCTAAACTAACGTCAAAAGCTGCCGAAATGACTGCTGCACCGGCACAAAAGCCAAATGGAAGAAAGAGGCCAGTTAGGGCACCAAAAAATAAGCCTAAATAAAGATTCGCATTCTCCCATTCCCATTCTAAAGGATTCCAAGTATCCATTGACGCAGATGCGCCTAAATAAGAACCAACAACTACAAAACCTAGGAAGACAACAAATGCTAAATTTCCATCCGGATCGTACATGCATACTGGCGAATTGCCAGCATATTTGTACGGCGATGCGTACTGTTCTTTGGCATTCACTTGATAAAAGCGTCCAATAGTTGGATCATAAAATCTGGCATGATAATTGTATAAGCCAAGCTCTTCGTCCCATTCTTGTCCTGTAAATCGGTACCTGATATGAGATGATTCACCTAAGCCCAAGTTCCTAATAACATTACATATTTTTTACCACTAAACGCACTGACTGCTCATGGTCTGTGATCACATTATAAAATTCATTGTCTCTTATAAAACCGCACAAACCCTTTGGTCCATAAACATAAGCTGTAGAAAATTCGTTCTCAATTTCTTGTTGTTTGCTAAAAGTGATCTCTTTTTCAACCAGACATCGTCCACTTTTGTCTCTAAAGTACATTATCTCACGTAATTTTTTATTCTCATGTCTAAAACACATTTGTACACTCGCTCGTTCATCGAGTCATAAGCCAAGTGAACTTGAGTTCCGTTTTTGAGCACAAATTTAACAGCTCTATTAGATATTTCATCATAAACAATTTTTTCTATTTGCCTATGCTCGGCCTTAGTCACATTGCCAAGTGAGTCATATTCAAATCGATTCACATTCAGTTTGGGTTTAGCAGTCGTTGGACTGAAGCCACCGCTGAAAAGTTTGAGCAAACGATTCGCGAGTGATGACTTTTCGCCTAATGACTCCATCTTGAAGCAAATAGATAAGCTTTTTCAGTAGAGAAATCGGATAGCCCGATGCTTGCAAGAGATTTCTGAGAGGTTCTTGATCAATCCATTCTAAAGTGTTCACCTTGCCAAACTTACTCTGTCCACTAATGCACTCAGGTCTAATGCATTCGCTTTCAACCAACGCCTTCCAAATTAGCTTACTTTTTCCACACTAATTTTTTTATCATTAAGAAAAACTCTTTGAATTTATTGGCACACCATTATCATCACCTACATGACAAAAAAAATTAATTAACAGCTCTGACACTTATCCCCCGCCAATATTCAAAAACAAAATTTTAACAGTTTTTACTAAAAACCAAAATCTAAACCCCTTCTTTCAACATCATCAGAATTGAGTTCAATTTAATTTAATTATTTATTTGATTTATTTAAATTTTAAGTTAAGTTTTTGTATATTGAGATTTTGAGGAAGGAATATAATTGAGTTAACTTTGTCAACTATTAATTAAAAACAAAGTAATGGCTATCAATCCTAACTAAGACATATTACATATAACGAATACTCTCTGCTTTTCGCAGATGATCTAGTTACATTCTTCATTTATAACAATTTTATGTTTTTTATTTCATTTTTGATTTTTACTCGAAACACATTTAAACAATTTTTGATATAATAATAATAATATAATAATAATATAATAATAATAATAATTATAACAAAAAGGGGAACCTAGAAAATAAGATTAATAAATACACCAACGAACTAGAATAATGGCTTATTAAATGGAAAATGAAGATATCAGTTGAAAAGTCGTGTTCAGTAGTCTTCTCTATGTACAAAAAAGAGAATGATAATCTAAACTTGAAAATTTATGGAAACAGAAAAATGAGCCAAAAAGAAATCAAGTTTCTCGGTATAAAATTTGATTCAAAATTAAATTTTAATATATTAGTAGACGAAATTAAAGAACGCTGCAACAAAAGGTTAAATATTATTAAGATATTGTCAAACAAAAAATGGGGTCTCAATCAAAACACACTACGAAATTTATATAAATCTTTAGTCGGATCGATTTTAGACTATTCTTTTCCTTACTTGAATTCATTTTCAGAAAATAATATCAAAAAACTACAAGCAATTCAGAACACAGCAGTAAGATCTATCCTCAAGTTAAAATATGATACTCCCTCCAACATCGTGCATCATGAAGCTTTTAATAAACTTAAATTACTAACAGTCTCAAATCGGCTTTTTGAGTGGAATGAGAATTATTTTGGGACAGGACTGAGTCATTCTATTCCATTGGTTGTAAGACTGGTGGAGGAATACAAAGAAGGTTACGAATCGAGATATATTGAATATCCAACTCCATTGTGTAATTGCTACCTAGTAATTTCTTCTTTTTTTTTCCTGAAACCTGAACTATGTAAACATTTGCCACATGTAACAATCTATGTCCAAACAATCTAAACTTTCATTTTTTTTTAGCTTATTCACTTTATTTTGATTTTTTTTTAATCTCATTTTATTAACTTTAATTTTATTTTTTATTTTGATTTTGATTTTTTTAATTTATTCTGAAGGAGCCCTAGCTCGGTACAGAAAACAAATAAATAAATAAAAATAAAAAACAATTACTTTTAGAAATGCTATTGTATCTAATTAAAATGAAAACAAAAGAAATCGATTCAGGTAAACACGAAACAAAAAAAAAGACAACAGACGCGATTGAAATGATAAGCATACTACGTGATTTTCTGTTAGAAAGACTGAAGAATTCAATGATTGAAAACTTATTTAAAATGGAAAATTTTATTTTACAAGCCAAACAAATAAAAAAAACAAAAATTGATGATTTTTTTTAAATTAATTTTAAATAATAAAAATTTAATTTTTTTAAATAAAAACTAAAAAACATGGCTTTTTGTTTTATTTTAATTTGGTTTTTAAGTTAATCCTTTCCCATCGTTTTGTATAGGAATTTTGATACAACGAAATTTGATTTAACGAATAGATTTTTTTCCGCCCAACTCATTCGTTAAACCGCGAGTTGACTGTTTCTTAAAAAATTCTTTATTCATACAAAAATTTGCAATAAATATCAAAATTTCTTCAAAAATCTCGTAAGTCTATTAAAAATTTATTTCATAATTTTTTTTAAATTTTTTTCAAAATTTTTTTAGAAATTTATTTTCATTATCCAAAAAGAAAATAAAAAAATAAACATAAACACGACAATGTTTCAATTCGATTACTTTTTAAAATGTAAATTTTTTTCAAAAATTGTCTATTTGATTTTTCTTCTAGACAATTTTAACGAATGCTTAAATAAAACCAGGAAAATTTAAATCTTTTTTCTCTCTGTTCGATTGCAGAGAGGCTAAGATCACAAAAATTAATTATCAAAAATTAAAAAAAATTCTATTAATTAATAACGCATTATTAAACACAAATTCATCTTATAAAATATTAATCTTATCTTAAAACCATCAAATTTTCTGATAGGACCGCAAAAAAAAATCAAAAAATTTGTCACATTTGATTTTTAAAAAACAACTTTATAAAGATAATATCCAAAACTTTAAAATTTTATGCATAACTTCAGATATCACCCATTAAACTTGGCCACTTGACCAAAAAAAATGCTCCAAAGACTTACAAAAAGTCAATAAAATGAATTTTTGAATAGAATTAATCTTCCAAAACAAATTAAAATTTTTTTCAAATTTTAATAATAAATGAAAATTTACTTTATTTAGGATAATCATCTGTCTAAATTAAGTTTAAGAAATGGGATCTTTTATTATATTTGCCTTATAAGATGATCGTAAGGCTCCCTATAGATTATTGTTTTTTTTCCATGTCATTATCAATGCTAACTGATGGAGTTGATTACCATGAATGAATATTATATTTAAATTTTTATTACCATGAGTGCGTTTTAGATTATAATTAAGGTTTTTTACTTAACTTCCACGATCTGTGTGACAATATTTAAAGACAAATTCTAAAGATAAAATATAATTAGGTACTGAGTAAAATATAAACCATATTTTTTTTTTTAGTTGTTAATAATAGTTTATTTAAAAAAGGCTTTGAGTAATGAAACTCTTTTCGCCATTGGTATTTAGAATTTTAAAATTAATTAAATGACACTAGAAGTTGAAAAAGAAATCGGAAATGTTACAGAAAAACAGTTGTCCATTGAAATAGCTCATTTGGGACTTTACAAAGGAGGGTTTTAAGTTCAGAACTTCTTGAGCTTTCAACAAAAACATCAATATAATCCTGTATGAGTGAAGTAATGAGTGTGTTTTTCCTTATTAGACTTTTTTTTATGTACTTTTCAAGCAGAATTCTGAGTCTTGACTCAATTCTTTCCACCTTTTGGTCTTCGAAAAGGCCAGAATGCTGAAAAGAATAGTAAGTGATAGATTGACATGTATTTTAAATTACTTGTAGTTTTTGAATGTTCGTCTGGGAGACACGGGATAGGATGAAAAAACTATAGTCTATAATGGAATCTATAAGTGCGTTTTAGATTATAATTAAGGTTTTTTACTTAACTTCCACGATCTGTGTGACAAAATTTAAATTAAATACACGCGATCATGACATCTTGAATGAATGAATTCAACCTGGGAGTTGAAACAAAGACTTTGGTCAAATTTTATTCCAAGGAAGACTGGGGAGTCAGTGTAGGGTATTTGTTTTCCAAAAAGTTTTAGACTTAGCTTAATGTTTTTTGATGGATTACCAGAGTAAAGAATGTAGCTACATTTTTCTGGAGACATCTTTAGCCTCCATTTTTGTAGCCACAGTTGCAATTTTTAAGATAATTATTTATAATGTAAGCAATGTTGCCATATTTTTTTAAGATAAAAAAGATCGCCAGGTCATCGGCAAATAACAAGGAATACAGTCGTTCCTCGCTATAACGAGCAAGTTGGGCGAAAATTTTTGTGCTCGTTATATCGAAACTCGTTTTATCGAAATCCCATTGGAAAGGATGGGCAATTTTTATTTTTTTATTAAAATTTTTATTGAAAAAGTTAAAACAAAAAGATAAATAAAACTAAAAATTAAGCTTTTTTTACAAAATCTGTAATACTGGATTGTTTGGTTTTATATTTTTCTAGTAAAATATTTTCAGTATTAAACAATAAGTCAACAACGTTGGAAAAATCTTCTTTTTTATTTAGAAAAAAATCTTTTAAAACATTAATTCTTTCGATTGCATCCTTTGAGCTAAAATTTGATTTTTTTGGTTTTGTAATATATTCGACTTTCGAATCACTGTCATCTTTGTTCTAAGGATTTGAAATTGAGATGATAATTTCGATATCTGATAAAGAACCCCTCGCTGGTAAATTGGAATCGATTGAAACATAAGCATACTTTTCAAAATTCAATTTTTTATCAAACGTCCATATTTCCTTGAAATCATCGTTTTCGTTACATTCGCTCTCTAAATCGCCGAATAAAAAATCGCCATTAAAACGGCATTGTGAATTTTGGTACAAAAAACAAATACAAAATATAAAAAATGTCAAAACTCAGGTTCTGAAGGAGCAAAACATGTTCTGTAAATTGTAGCAACTGAAACGTTTTTTGTACCACCAATATACTGATTCTGCAAAACTCTGCAATACATCTGCAAAATTCAGAATTTTGTGATTTTTAGTACAAAATCAGAAACAAAATATAAAATACACCATAGATTTTTTTGGACAAGCAAAAAAATATTCTGTAGAATGTAGCAACTGCTACATCCTCTGTACCACCACTTAATGTAAAAATAATAATATAAAATTCAAAATCTTACAAAGCATTTAAACCACTGTTTAGGCAACCCAAAGTATAGAATTTTAAACTTTTGTTATGTTTGAAATGTGTTTTGAAAATATTTTTTTTATTTAAAAAAAATTGAAAATAAATATTTTGAAAATTAATGCTCCAAATGCTTCAACACGCAAAAAAAAAGCGCAACTACCGCACCGACCCGCTCGACCTGGCCGTGCCCAGCTTCATAGTCGACCAGTACAGGGTGGGCCCGGTGCCCTACAATGAAATCACATTCGCCAACCTAAACGACAACATCGACAACAAATTTCAGCACGAAATGTGCGCCAAATACGGCGACAAAGCCGAATGCCGCATCTACTACCATCCGAAGAGCCGCAAGCACCTCGACATGGCCAAGAGCATATTCGCGAGCGAGAAGTCGGAGCATCGAGCGCGCCAAAATGGTCGAGCAGCTGTGCATCCCGGCGCCGCCAGCGCCTGTGCCACTCTCTTGTACAAAGTGTAAATAATGCCAAACTAGACGACGACCGCGACTACTACCACAATTCAGACAAATCCCCGTGCAGTTCAGCTCAAGCAAAAGTCTGTCGCCGGCATCGTACACGAACTAAAGCAAGTTATACGCACGGACCTGTGCCGCAAGTACTTCGAGCACACCGTTTTTCTGTTCATCGACGAGTGGTTCGGCAGCGTGAGACTGTACGTGCCAGCCAACCTGCGGCCGAGCACTCCGCCGTCTCCGCGCCTCGGCGACCGCAACAAAAACCAGATGCACAAGCGCTACAAGCGACACCGACGACGCTCGCCGTCCAGATCCCGCCGTCGACGCTCGCACTCTCGCTCGTCCAGATCACGCTGTCGATGATCACGTGATCGACACTACCGGCCCAGGCATCGGCGACCCCGTTCGCCGGACAGACGACACGACAGAGTGTCGCCGCGGGCCCGCTCAAGCTCGTGGGACTCGCCGCCCGCTCTCACCAAGCGCTTCAAATACACTACCACTCACTCTCTTGTACAAAGTGTAAATAATGCCAAACTAGACGACGACCGCGACTACTACCACAATTCAGACAAATCCCCGTGCAGTTCAGCTCAAGCAAAAGTCTGTCGCCGGCATCGTACACGAACTAAACAATCTCAAAGACAATCTCAAAAAACAAGACAATCTCAAAAAACAATCTGGAGAGACAAGACAATCTCAAAAACAGCACTATTTGCTGATGAAACAGAAAGACGAGTCTCAGGGAGTTCGCATAGTGGATGCCAAGATGCAGATGCAAATATGGGAAGAGCACATGCCTTGGCTAAAAGAAGAGAAGCCAAAGAGCTTGTCGCGTGAGCTGGTCAATTTACTGCCGCCGTCGGTCAATCCGGAGAAAAAGAAGGCGGCCGCGGCGCCCGAAAAAGTGGCCGAGAGTTCGCGAGGCGCACACGGGCCCACGATGACCAAATAATGAGGAGCTTCTTGACGCTGGGCCTGGACGCCGAGGACTTGCTGTACTTGAAGCGCGTGTATGACCAAATGATCGACCAGGAGAACTCGACAGATAAAGCTGTTGACGGCGAGTTTTGCGACATTGTCAGAAGGCTCAAGTGCACCGAGCGGGCCTACGCGTACCGGGACGACGCGCTGGTCGAGTGGGCGCGCGTCCGGCCCTATAGAAAGTTGACTCGCGACGAAAAAATAAAGTTCAGGGAGCAATTCAAGCAGAGCTATTTGAGCTTGTCGCTACAGATGAACGTGGGCTCGTCGTCGCTGGCGCACAACTCGTCCAGCGGGTCTAACATTGATGCTTTGGGCCAGGAGGTGTCGTCTATGTCGTCGGCCCGCGAGGCCCGCTCTCTCCAACGCAAACTAATGGCCTGCAATGAAGTACACGACTTTTTCAAGTATAGCCAGCTGAAGCTGAGGAAAAAGTCGCTGAAATTCTGCAAGTCGGACATCCACGACTGGGGATTGTTCGCCTTGGAGACAATTGCGCCCGAGGAGTTTGTCATCGAGTATGTGGGCGAGACCATACGGTAATCGGTCGCCGATCATAGGGAAAAGTGCTATAACGACCAGGGCATTGGCAGTAGCTGCATGTTTCGCATTGATCAAGACACAATTGTTGACGCCACTAAATGCGGCAATTTGTCCCGGTTTATCAATCATTCCTGTGATGTAAGTAGACATTTTTTTTACTCTTTATTTTAGTAGTAATACCAAGTAACAGGTTTATTTATAAACTAACACAGGTTTATTTTAAAATTTTTTGAGCAGAATTTATTTTTAGTTTAGCTTTGGCTTTGTTAAGTTAGGATAATTAAAAAAAAATTTTTCCGAAATTTTTTATTGCTAGTATAATTAATCAGAAAATTTTTTGTATTATTTTCTTAATGTTTTTGATAGAATCCCATCCTAAATTTTAAATCCAAAAGACTGGCTTGCTTTGAATACTTGAGTTAAATTAAAGGTTAAAATATTTTCATTTAAAAAAATGCAATTTTTAATTAATAATAATAACATAATAATAAATAATATAGAAGACTAATTGAGCTGTCTGATTTTAACGTAATCCATCATAATGATATACTTATTTGATCGAGAATAAAATATTTAGTTTCAGTAATTAAGTTTTAAAAATTAATTATTTAGTTTTGAACGAAATACAAGATTGTTTGTTTCACGTTTTAAACTTAAAGAAAATTTGTAGTCCGAAATCCATATTTTTGTTAACTATTCAAATTTTGTATTGGTATTTTTGTGTAAAAATTCACAACTATACAAATTGGTCATAGAATTCTTCGAGTTGTTGCTCTGAAGCCAGGTTTTAGATTTAGAGAGTAATCAGCATTCGTTGATGAGCAGTTTATTTGTAAATATTCAACAATGGGACGATATACGAGAAGAATATAAAGGTAAAACAATTTAATCAGGCTTTTGAATAAGACATGGTAAAAACAATTTCATAACTTGTATGAGAGAAGTGAAATTGGTTTTCCATATTTTATTCAAAAGCCTGATTTCAGTTTTGGACAAATTTTAGCATAAAAACCCAAAATTAAAATCAGGCCTTTGAGTAAGATTTGGAAAAACAATTTCATAACTTGTATGAGAGAAGTGAAATTGGTTTTCCATATCTAATTCAAAAGCCTGATTTCAGTCTTGAGCTTAATTAAGTAATTAAAAGGAAACAAAAATCAGGCTTTTGATTAGGAAATGGGAGAATAATTTCATAACTTGTATGAGAGAAGTGAAATTGGTTTTCCATATTTTATTCAAAAGCCTGATTTCAGTTTTGGACAAATTTTAGCATAAAAACCCAAAATTAAAATCAGGCTTTTGAGTAATATTTGGAAAAACAATTTCATAACTTGTATGAGAGAAGTGAAATTGGTTTTCCATATCTAATTCAAAAGCCTGATTTCAGTCTTGAGCTTAATTAAGTAACTAAAAGGAAACAAAAATCAGGCTTTTGATTAGGAAATGGGAGAACAATTTCATAACTTGTATGAGAGAAGTGAAATTGGTTTTCCATATATGTTTCAAAAGCCTGATTTTCATCTAAAGTTCATTCAAGTACCTAAAAGCACAAAAAAATCAGGCCTTTGAGTAAGATTTGGAAAAACAATTTCATAACTTGTATGAGAGAAGTGAAATTTGGTTTTCCATATTTTATTCAAAAGCCTGATTTCGGTTTTGGACAAATTTTAGCATAAAAACCCAAAATTAAAATCAGGCCTTTGAGTAAGATTTGGAAAAACAATTTCATAACTTGTATGAGAGAAGTGAAATTGGTTTTCAATATCTAATTCAAAAGCCTGATTTCAGTCTTGAGCTTAATTAAGTAATTAAAAGGAAACAAAAATCAGGCTTTTGATTAGGAAATGGGAGAATAATTTCATAACTTGTATGAGAGAAGTGAAATTGGTTTTCCATATTTTATTCAAAAGCCTGATTTCAGTTTTGGACAAATTTTAGCATAAAAACCCAAAATTAAAATCAGGCCTTTGAGTAAGATTTGGAAAAACAATTTCATAACTTGTATGAGAGAAGTGAAATTGGTTTTCCATATCTAATTCAAAAGCCTGATTTCAGTCTTGAGCTTAATTAAGTAATTAAAAGGAAACAAAAATCAGGCTTTTGATTAGGAAATGGGAGAACGATTTCATAACTTGTATGAGAGAAGTGAAATTGGTTTTCCATATTTTATTCAAAAGCCTGATTTCAGTTTTGGGCAAATTTTAGCATAAAAACCCAAAATTAAAATCAGGCTTTTGAGTAAGATTTGGAAAAACAATTTCATAACTTGTATGAGAGAAGTGAAATTGGTTTTCCATATATGTTTCAAAAGCCTGATTTTCATCTAAAGTTCATTCAAGTACCTAAAAGCACAAAAAAATCAGGCTTTTGAATAAGACATGGAAAAAACAATTTCATAACTTGTATGAGAGAAGTGAAATTTGGTTTTCCATATTTTATTCAAAAGCCTGATTTCAGTTTTGAGCTTAATTAAGTAATTAAAAGGAAACAAAAATCAGGCTTTTGATTAGGAAATGGGAGAATAATTTCATAACTTGTATGAGAGAAGTGAAATTGGTTTTCCATATTTTATTCAAAAGCCTGATTTCAGTTTTGGACAAATTTTAGCATAAAAACCCAAAATTAAAATCAGGCCTTTGAGTAAGATTTGGAAAAACAATTTCATAACTTGTATGAGAGAAGTGAAATTGGTTTTCCATATCTAATTCAAAAGCCTGATTTCAGTCTTGAGCTTAATTAAGTAATTAAAAGGAAACAAAAATCAGGCTTTTGATTAGGAAATGGGAGAATAATTTCATAACTTGTATGAGAGAAGTGAAATTGGTTTTCCATATTTTATTCAAAAGCCTGATTTCGGTTTTGGACAAATTTTAGCATAAAAACCCAAAATTAAAATCAGGCCTTTGAGTAATATTTGTAAAAACAATTTCATAACTTGTATGAGAGAAGTGAAATTGGTTTTCCATATCTAATTCAAAAGCCTGATTTCAGTCTTGAGCTTAATTAAGTAATTAAAAGGAAACAAAAATCAGGCTTTTGATTAGGAATTGGGAGAATAATTTCATAACTTGTATGAGAGAAGTGAAATTAATTTTCCATATTTTTTTCAAAAGCCTGATTTCAGTTATGGGCAAATTTTAGCATAAAAACCCAAAATTAAAATCAGGCCTTTGAGTAAGATTTGTAAAAACAATTTCATTACTTGTATGAGAGAAGTGAAATTGGTTTTTCATATCTAATTCAAAAGCCTGATTTCAGTCTTGAGCTTAATTAAGTAACTAAAAGGAAACAAAAATCAGGCTTTTGATTAGGAAATGGGAGAACAATTTCATAACTTGTATGAGAGAAGTGAAATTGTTTTTCAATATCTAATTCAAAAGCCTGATTTTCATCTAAAGTTCATTCAAGTACCTAAAAGCACGATTAAAAAAATCAGGCTTTTGATTAGGAAATGGGAGAATAATTTCATAACTTGTATGAGAGAAGTGAAATTGGTTTTCCATATTTTATTCAAAAGCCTGATTTCAGTTTTGGACAAATTTTAGCATAAAAACCCAAAATTAAAATCAGGCCTTTGAGTAAGATTTGGAAAAACAATTTCATAACTTGTATGAGAGAAGTGAAATTGGTTTTCCATATCTAATTCAAAAGCCTGATTTCAGTCTTGAGCTTAATTAAGTAATTAAAAGGAAACAAAAATCAGGCTTTTGATTAGGAAATGGGAGAATAATTTCATAACTTGTATGAGAGAAGTGAAATTGGTTTTCCATATTTTATTCAAAAGCCTGATTTCAGTTTTGGACAAATTTTAGCATAAAAACCCAAAATTAAAATCAGGCCTTTGAGTAAGATTTGGAAAAACAATTTCATAACTTGTATGAGAGAAGTGAAATTGGTTTTCCATATCTAATTCAAAAGCCTGATTTCAGTCTTGAGCTTAATTAAGTAATTAAAAGGAAACAAAAATCAGGCTTTTGATTAGGAAATGGGAGAACGATTTCATAACTTGTATGAGAGAAGTGAAATTGGTTTTCCATATTTTATTCAAAAGCCTGATTTCAGTTTTGGGCAAATTTTAGCATAAAAACCCAAAATTAAAATCAGGCTTTTGAGTAAGATTTGGAAAAACAATTTCATAACTTGTATGAGAGAAGTGAAATTGGTTTTCCATATATGTTTCAAAAGCCTGATTTTCATCTAAAGTTCATTCAAGTACCTAAAAGCACAAAAAAATCAGGCTTTTGAATAAGACATGGAAAAAACAATTTCATAACTTGTATGAGAGAAGTGAAATTTGGTTTTCCATATTTTATTCAAAAAGCCTGATTTCAGTTTTGAGCTTAATTAAGTAATTAAAAGGAAACAAAAATCAGGCTTTTGATTAGGAAATGGGAGAATAATTTCATAACTTGTATGAGAGAAGTGAAATTGGTTTTCCATATTTTATTCAAAAGCCTGATTTCAGTTTTGGACAAATTTTAGCATAAAAACCCAAAATTAAAATCAGGCCTTTGAGTAAGATTTGGAAAAACAATTTCATAACTTGTATGAGAGAAGTGAAATTGGTTTTCCATATCTAATTCAAAAGCCTGATTTCAGTCTTGAGCTTAATTAAGTAATTAAAAGGAAACAAAAATCAGGCTTTTGATTAGGAAATGGGAGAATAATTTCATAACTTGTATGAGAGAAGTGAAATTGGTTTTCCATATTTTATTCAAAAGCCTGATTTCGGTTTTGGACAAATTTTAGCATAAAAACCCAAAATTAAAATCAGGCCTTTGAGTAATATTTGTAAAAACAATTTCATAACTTGTATGAGAGAAGTGAAATTGGTTTTCCATATCTAATTCAAAAGCCTGATTTCAGTCTTGAGCTTAATTAAGTAATTAAAAGGAAACAAAAATCAGGCTTTTGATTAGGAATTGGGAGAATAATTTCATAACTTGTATGAGAGAAGTGAAATTAATTTTCCATATTTTTTTCAAAAGCCTGATTTCAGTTATGGGCAAATTTTAGCATAAAAACCCAAAATTAAAATCAGGCCTTTGAGTAAGATTTGTAAAAACAATTTCATTACTTGTATGAGAGAAGTGAAATTGGTTTTTCATATCTAATTCAAAAGCCTGATTTCAGTCTTGAGCTTAATTAAGTAACTAAAAGGAAACAAAAATCAGGCTTTTGATTAGGAAATGGGAGAACAATTTCATAACTTGTATGAGAGAAGTGAAATTGTTTTTCAATATCTAATTCAAAAGCCTGATTTTCATCTAAAGTTCATTCAAGTACCTAAAAGCACGATTAAAAAAATCAGGCTTTTGAATAAGACTTGGTAAAAACAATTTCATAACTTGTATGAGAGAAGTGAAATTGGTTTTCCATATTTTATTCAAAAGCCTGATTTCAGTTTTGGACAAATTTTAGCATAAAAACCCAAAATTAAAATCAGGCCTTTGAGTAAGATTTGGAAAAACAATTTCATAACTTGTATGAGAGAAGTGAAATTGGTTTTCCATATCTAATTCAAAAGCCTGATTTCAGTCTTGAGCTAAATTAAGTAATTAAAAGGAAACAAAAATCAGGCTTTTGATTAGGAAATGGGAGAATAATTTCATAACTTGTATGAGAGAAGTGAAATTGGTTTTCCATATTTTATTCAAAAGCCTGATTTCAGTTTTGGACAAATTTTAGCATAAAAACCCAAAATTAAAATCAGGCTTTTGAGTAATATTTGGAAAAACAGTTTCATAACTTGTATGAGAGAAGTGAAATTGGTTTTCCATATTTTTTTCAAAAGCCTGATTTCAGTTATGGGCAAATTTTAGCATAAAAACCCAAAATTAAAATCAGGCCTTTGAGTAAGATTTGTAAAAACAATTTCATTACTTGTATGAGAGAAGTGAAATTGGTTTTTCATATCTAATTCAAAAGCCTGATTTCAGTCTTGAGCTTAATTAAGTAACTAAAAGGAAACAAAAATCAGGCTTTTGATTAGGAAATGGGAGAACAATTTCATAACTTGTATGAGAGAAGTGAAATTGTTTTTCAATATCTAATTCAAAAGCCTGATTTTCATCTAAAGTTCATTCAAGTACCTAAAAGCACGATTAAAAAAATCAGGCTTTTGAATAAGACTTGGTAAAAACAATTTCATAACTTGTATGAGAGAAGTGAAATTGGTTTTCCATATTTTATTCAAAAGCCTGATTTCAGTTTTGGACAAATTTTAGCATAAAAACCCAAAATTAAAATCAGGCCTTTGAGTAAGATTTGGAAAAACAATTTCATAACTTGTATGAGAGAAGTGAAATTGGTTTTCCATATCTAATTCAAAAGCCTGATTTCAGTCTTGAGCTAAATTAAGTAATTAAAAGGAAATAAAAATCAGGCTTTTGATTAGGAAATGGGAGAACAATTTCATAACTTGTATGAGAGAAGTGAAATTGGTTTTCCATATCTAATTCAAAAGCCTGATTTCAGTCTTGAGCTTAATTAAGTACTGATTTTTGTTTCCTTTTATTAAGTAACTAAAAGGAAACAAAAATCAGTCTTTTGAATTAGACATGGTAAAAACGATTTCATAACTTATTTGACATAAGTGAAAATGATTTTCCATTTTTTATTCACATGCTTGATTTCAGTCTTGAGCAAATTTAAGTAAATAAAACTTAAAAAATGTCAGAATTTTTATGTAAAATATAAAAGAAATAATTTTTTTTATTTTTAATCTTTGATTACATTTTAAAATATTTTTTTTTAATTTAGTTTTGTCATTGCCATTTTTTGACATTCAAATCAAATTTCAACTTCGATGGAACTGCTTTTTCAGGTAGTATAAATTATTGGATGTATTTCTTATGAAATTCGTTTTCTTAAACTCTAGACTGATGGCTGATATTTTTCTTTTAAAGTCTCTAATTATCTGACTTCTTTAAATTTTATAAAATTAATAATAAAATTCATTTTTTAATAATATAAAATTTAAGAAGTAAGAAATTAAAAGATAGCTTAATTTAATCTTAAGCTTAATCCTTTTTTATAAATAGCAGATAAATATCATAGCCATTAGAGGGAGAATGAATTCTATAGCTCTGTAGGTAGGACATTTTCGGGCCGTACGCGTGGGACCGTACGTAAATATATTCTTGCACATTAATAAATAAATTAGGGCTGCCCACCCAGTAAGATTTCCGACAATGACATGGAGGCTTAACGACCCGAAGTGATCATTACCTTGAGGTTGACTTAACGACTCATCTCTCATTGTATGCATGTGGCTCGGGAGTCCAAGGAGGCGCCTAAGTCGAGAACTTCATGTTCTAGCTGACTTTTGATCGAGTAGGCGAATCTGGAAGGCGAACTGAGATCATGCAAGGTTTCGAGAACAATATGATCTTTAGAGTTTTAAACCGGCCGTAAAAATCTTTAATTCTTCATTTATTTTAAAATTTTTTTAATTCGGATGGACACTTAATCGGGTAAATGTGTAGAGGGATTCGATTTTTATCAATTTCTTTTACCGCTTGTTTCACAATAACTCGGTCTATTGAGAAATTACTTACTAAAGAGTTGATAGGAGGAAGTCTTGTGCTCGAAGTTAACTCGGTTGGTGTCTGTCCTAGGTTTTTTTCAAATCAACATACGAAAAAATGATATGATGCAATAGACGCAAGCAAACAATTTGTCTTTCAACACGAATGGTTATCAAAACAGATGATTTTTTTGATTTTTTTTATTAATTGTTTTTGTTAAATCTTTAATTTTTTGTTTTTTTTTTTAATTTTTAATTATTTTAAATTAAATTTAGATTGATAAATAAATAATCACAATATCAAATCTTTTTTTTGTATTAAATCAGTTGCTAATTATCGAAGAAAATTTATGAAAAATATCATAGAATGCATAGAATTATGCTGTGTCAATTATCACTCAAAGAATTATCTGCTTTTCACCGTGAATACAAAAATAAACTTTTTAATTTATATTTTTGAATAACTTGTTAATAAATGATTTTTAATAAATTTTTTTTTTATTTCTTTTTTACAGTAATAACAAACTGTTTTAAATTTATTTTTACCACCTCTTTTATAAATCGTTTTGATTTTTTTACTTTAGATAATATACAAAAATTAACATGGTTAACCCAGCGAAACTCATTAAAAGGGATATCAGAGCCCTGCTCCGAAAAGCTTTTCATGAATTCAACAAAATTCATGGGGTTGGCGCATTAAACGCTCGAAAATTCAAAGAATTAATGAAAGGTATCCTATTTTTCATTATTTTAATTTTATTAATTTTTAATTTAATTAGAAAAAGGTTTAAAATTTGACAAAAGTGACGAAGAAATAGCCAACTTATCGAAAGAAAAAGGCTTGGTCAATTTTTGGGTGGAGTACGATGGTAAAGAAACTTTTAAAATAAGAGAATATGACGACGCGGTTTCACATGTCCTCAAATTCAAAAGTCATGAACTTGACTTAGAGGTAAATTTAAAATTTCTTTTTCTTTTGGTAATTTTTAATTATTTTTTGTTAAGAGTGAATCTTTGTATTCGGAAAATCGAACGTTAAGTACTGTTTGTGATTCGAAAAAGTATTTTTTATCTACTAATTTTATTTATCTTTAAATTATTTTTTAATAGATGTCAAATCGTGATCTGGATAAGGAACGAATTAAAAACTGTTTCCTTAAATGCAAAAAGCTGATGGGAAATGAGCTTGGCATTGAGAACATTGATGAAATGAACGAATATTGCACTAGTAAGTTTTACATATAATTAGAAGAATTTTTTGTAATTTTTTATGTTTATTAATTAAGTCAATAATATTGAACTTCCAGGCTTTCAAATGGATGATTCAATATATTCAAGAAATATTGTCGGCTTTGATATCTTTCAAGGCATCTTCACCATAAAACAAAATGATAAAACGGAAGATGAAATGAAATCGATTAGAATTGCAAATAAAAATGTCAAATCGAGTATCACGATATCAAAACTAAGTGAATTTCAAGGCAAAGATGATAAAGATAAGCAACCCGAGATTATTGTCTCGTCAGAAGAAATTTCAAAAGAAACGACATCTGAAATAAAAGTAATGCTTTAACAAATTTTAAATATTAATGAACTTTAAATATTTTTAGGAAATTCCCGAATATGTCCACCCAGACGATATTTATTTCGACTTTGATGAAATTTTGGACACGAGAGTCCGAAAAAATAAGCGTCAGGCAAAAATTAAGTGGTCCAAACTCGGCGGAATCGATTTCAAACCGTATTATTTATTTTAACTGAAAAAATTTTCGATTTTAATTTTATAATTTTTATTTAATAGTACTTGGGAGAATTTTTCAATGATAAATCCTGGCTTTCAAAATGAAAGACCTGAGAGACCAGCAAAAGAAGATAGTGCAATTGTCCATATTTCTGACATGCAAAGTCAGAAAGGAACTTTGAATGAATTCAAAAAAAGGCGAAAATACAAATTTTAAATTAATAGATTTTATTTTTAGTTTTATTTTAAAATAAAATATTGATAATGAATCGTCATCTTCTAGAATTTTCTTCTTTCGCTTTCACTTTTAACTTATAAGTCTTCAATTGCCTCAATTTTCATTATAAAAGAATTTTTTAATCTTTAATGCTTAAAGCAACCATTAATGTGTTGATAAAAATGAAAAAATTCCATTTACAACAAAAAAACTAAGAAATTAGGTATTTTTTTTATTCAAAAATTTTTAAAATGAAATTTTAAAAATTTTAAACTAAATTAATCAATTTTTGAATCAACTCTAGAATGAAAGCGTTGTGAGTTATAAAAAATAGATCAGGCAGACCGGAAGAAAAAAAAATGGTTTATTTTTCTATTATAATTTTTATTACCAATATATAATTAAAAAAAAATAAAATAATCAATAAATATTTTAAATTGAATCTTGTTCATTTTTTTAAAGAATTTTTAAAGAAATTATTAACTTTAAAATTTTCAATAGAAAATTCAAAAAGCTCATAAATAGGCTTCTTTTATAATTTTATTTTACTTCTTTTTAATTAGAGTTCCCGCTTAGAGACGAAATAAATTTTGTTGTTTTTGAATTTAATATATTAAATTATTAATTATTCTACTTTATTTTTAGAAAATTAGAAATTTAAACCGAAAATGTCCATACATATATCTAATATAATTAATGATCCACAAACAATGCATTTATCCTATGAAATGGATGGTGTTTTCGAATTAGATACAGGAAATATCACCAATATTCAGAACGGAAGTCCAGAAACACTGTTACTGGAATCAATTCCAATATTTCCTATATCCGATGAACTAATTTCATGGCATACGCATCCAATTTCGTCGAATATCAGGAAAAATAACTATCAAGGACAGTTTGACGAAAATGAAATTAAAATTCATTTTGACGCATTTCCATCGCCAATCGATATTGAAAACTTACTGAAAGCAGCCTTTCATTATGAAGCTGACACTCAGGAAATTATCTTTTCTGAACAAGGCAACTTTATAATTCAAACATTTATTTTTTCCAATCAACAATTGGATGAAATAAAAAAAAAAGAAATAGAAGAAGATATAAACGATATTTGTGATGTAATGTCGAATATCTCAGTGTCTTCTCATAATTGCGAAAGCATTTCTGTGGAGAATATAGTCGAAAACTATCTAGCAGATTTCGAAAATTCTAACATAAATTTTTTAAAATTAAGCATTTTTTTTAACTAATAATAACTTTAATAAATTGATTTAATAAAAATTTTGTTTATACACAACCCTGAACAAATTATATTTATGATTCATTTTAAATAAAATATTTCAAAATCTTGTTCATTTTTTTAAAGAATTTTTAAAGAAATTATTTTCTTTAAAGCAAACTCTTTACATCTGAAAATTAAAAAAAATTTAAATTTTAGTATTTATTAAAATGCATACAGCAAAATTCGATAACAAAGAAAAACTAAAAAATATAATTGTCAATTATATGAAAGATAGAGGCTTGACTGATTTGAAGGAGGACACAGAACGTCTAGTTCACATTTCCTAGAAATTTGTGAAAAATACTTCGAAAAATCAAAAGAATATTTAAAATTGGAAGCCCTTAATTTATATGTAAAATGGAGACGAAACGATAATGGGATTAAAAAATACATATTAGAAGAGCTACGTTGCAATGAAAAACTCTCAACTAATTCAGAAAAAAATCCTCAGCATCATGAATTTGTTTTTTCATATGATGAATGGAAAAATTTAGAAGAAACAATTACTTCAGCAAGAAGGAAAAAATTTTTATCAGCAGCAAATGCATTAATATCAAAGAAAATTCAATCAGATGGAATAAATTGCTTATTCAAGCTCAAAAACAATTATTTTTGTTCTGTTAGATGTAATAATTATTCAAAAAATTTTTGGAATGGAACTTTGAAGTGTGTTCGTTGTAGCAAAGAGTTTAAATCGTTTATAAAGACAGAACCATTTGAAAATTCCAATTGCAAACTGATATTAATTTCAGAGACAAATTTTTGTAAAGAAAAAGTAAATTTTGCAATTTTATCAAATAATCTATCGAGAATTGAACGAAAAGCCATTCAAAAAGATATTTATTCTAAAGGTCTTATCAATTTTCAAACCGAAAACGATTTTTTAGAAGATGATGATTTTAAAAAACGTGAAATTAGTTATACGTCTCTAAGAAAACTCAAAAGTCAATTCAGACACAGATTTCAGCTAAATAATGATCTTCGAATTGATTCTGACGCTACAAAACTAGTATTTGATCTTTTGGTACCAAAAACATCAAAGTCCTTAATTGAAGGATATATACAAGAAGTTGTTTCAAATCCATTTGGCGCGCTTTTGGTATCAGAAAAACAAGCAAAAATGTGGGGTGTTATTCAAGAAAACAACCCAGTTTGGTTTTTTGATGCAACTGGTAAATTAATGCTAAAGCTAAAGGATCAACAAGAAATTTTATTATATTCTATTGTTTGTCATGATCAGACTTTTAAAAACTTAATCCCTATCGCCGATTTTTTATCAAGTTCAAATGACACCATAACAATTTACTGTTTTTTAAAAAAAATTATCGAAAGATTTCATAAATATTCTTTTTTTCGATACCCGAAATTTTTCATTACCGACTTTTCATGGGCAAACATTAATGCATCTTTGAGGGCTTTAAATAATCTAGAAATCATGGATTATTTAGAGCTTGCATACGAACTCATAGTAAAAAAAAACATGTGGGCCTCTTTACGAATAAAAACATGTGTCTATATTTGTTCGACTCATTTGCTAAAAAATGTTATTGATGAAACCGAAAAAATTGTTGGTAGTGGAAGTTTACAATCAAATGGTCATGTAAAAAACTTTTATATGTAGCTTTAGCTTACTTCAGAATAGCACATCAATCGAGGAACTTTGCCAAATTTTTGAATGCATTCAAATTATTTTCATGACAAAATTCGAAAATGAAATTTTAACCCAAAAAATCCAAAAGCTAGAATTCTTTTTTATCCACTAGGAATGCAAAATGGCTAAATAACATATGCTATGATAAGAATAAGATGGAAAATGATATCAAGAAACAAATTTTCTTTTTCGAAAATAATGATCAAAATTTATTGCAGGAATCACCTTTTGCCAAATTTTTTCTCGATCTTTTAAGAGTAAATCAGAAAATTATAGATAATATAAATGAAAACAATGTCTTGATGCTAAAGAACATATTTTATTCACCTAGACTTTTTGAAATAATAAAAAAGAAGCTTCATTTGGCGCCTTTATGGACAGGTTTAATGATTAATAGCGAATTTCATGGCAAAACTCGTTTTTCAAATAATAACGTTGAGAGTTGGTTTAAGCATTTGAAAAATAGTGTCTTAAATATAAATAAGCGTGTTCGATCTTGTCGTTTACTATTCCTAAGTGAAATTTCTACGCCTTTGTATTTCTATATTAATCATAAGTATAAAGAATTCTATGAAGACATAGCGAATATCAGGCTCGGCACACTTCGAAAGAGAGAAAATTCAGACCATAGAGAAATGTGGAAATTTAAGAAACCGGCAAAAAATTGTGTTGGTTACCATAATGTTGTTTTCAATATTGACAAGCAAAAAAATGAGAATGATATACCAAAGGAAAACTTTTTTGTTGACATTTATAGTGAAGGGTCAAAAAAATTGGAAAATTCAGCAAATGAAATTGAAATAATCGATACAGAAGTTCCAATGGATATTGACAAAAAACATGAAAATAATTTCGGAAATTTTATCTATTTTAAAATTGCAAATTTTCTAATCCGAAAAAAGGCAATTGACGATATTTTAACAAATAAATGGCTTACTGATAATGTAAATATTTCGAAAATTATTTAGATAAATTTATTTATTTCTAAATTAAGGAATTAATGGCTTTTGCAAAATGCGTTGTTAGTAACTCTAAAAGAAAATTTTAATTCTCGATTGTTTTCATTCAACTCAGATTTTTAATGAAGGAAAATTAAATAGTGAAATTGGACTTGGAAATTATTTTGAAGTAGGTTTCTAATTAATAAGTAAAAGCTCTTGTTAAAAAATTATTCAAGTTTAAAAATTTTGATGTAATTTTCGGTTTTATTAATGAAAACTTAAATCATTGGTCAATGATGTTTATTGAATTAAACGGAAGTAAATTTTACTATGTTGATCCATTAGGAGAAAAAATAGAAAATCAGAAAAAATCTTTTGAAAACTGGAAGTAAGTATAAGTCAGTTTTTCATCTAAAATGTATCTGTATATATTTTTTTAAAGAAGATTTGCTTCTACCGTTGAATCACTGAATAATAGAAATTGGAAACAAGCAAAATGTGATCATTCACTTCAAAATGATCCTAATAATTGTGGGGTATTTGTGAGCTTCTTTCTAAAATGTCTTGTAGAGGGAAAACCGCTCTTTTTCAATACGTTGAATAGTTCACTTCAAAAATTGCGTTCTGAAATGATTCGTACCTTCAGAAAAAATTCTAGTGAAAATTTCTGTTCCAAATGTGGTTCAGAAATCAAAACATTTAAAAATATTGTGAAAGGTGATTGCTTTCATAAATTTCACCAATCATGTATTGAAAATTATGAATTAAATCAGTCATGTCCAATTTGTTTTTAAAATAAATGATTTGACAAAAATTTTTTTTAATATATATTTAACAAATAAATCTGTTAAATTAAATTGTAAATTTTAACTAAATAATTACGAAGGTAATAAGATTATTAACCATATTTTACTAAAAGTATTTATAATTTGGCTTTCCAGCGAGTGTGCTCACTTAATAAGCTAATTAAAATTTTAATAAAGTTAAACTAGAATTATTTTAGGCCTTTTAAATCCACAAAGTCTTAAAATTAAATTTTTAATCTTCTAAAATTAATTTAAAATTTAAAACTGTAATTTAGACAAAACCTATACAATATTTGAATATTTTAAATTCAAAAATGTCCGAAAACCTAAAAAAAAGATCAAATTCAAAATGTGATCCATACGTTGAAATTAAGGATGGATCAGACAATGAGAATTATTCCAAAGATGAATTCAATAATGAATCAAAGGATAAAATTATTGTTAAAACATATGTTATTTCATCCTCACTAAAAAGCGATCTGGTCGAATCTCAACTAGTGAAAATTGATGATGGACCAAAAAAATGTATCAAAGTGAAGGAGAGTCCAAAAGAATGCAAGCAATTCTTTGATTTTGGCGAAGAAATACATTCAAATAGTTTAGATGATTCTTACATAGAGACATTTGTGGTTTGTTTTTTAAAATTTATGTTTTTAAAATTTTAAACAATTTTATCTTAAGAATAAATCATTTGAGCTAGTTGAGAATATTTCAAATGGAATTTCCAATTTTTTGCAAAATGTTTTTGAAAATGTCGCTGAAAAGCGGGATGATCAAAATACTGTGAGTATTTTTGAGTATTTGATAAACAATATTTTAAATTTATTTAGATCGACGTAATTTTTCAATCGTCAACTCCTCTTTTGAACGGAAGCTTTTCCGAAAATCAAAATGTTTCACTTATGAATCATGATAATGGTGATATGGAATCAGAGATTGATAACTTACGAGTATTTAATTTTTTTTTCATCGATGATTAAATCTAATCTTCTTAAAAGGCTGCATTAAGATCAAAGACTGATCAATGGAAACAATTTTATACTGATTGTATTTTAAATGAGGAAATCCTTCAAAATGAAAATGAAGCATTAAAAGAAAACTTAAGGCAAAAGTACGAATCACAAAATCGACTGACTTTGATATTGGAAATAAATTAAAATGTATATTTTTAGAAATGAGATGGAGAAAAAGAAAGAGAAAGGCAAGATTACACAATACAGTCTTTAAAAAGAGATGTTGAGAAATTGATTCAAGAAAATGAATTACTTAAAGAAAAAACAACCAGGTCATGTCCTCTAATTAAAGAATGTAATGGCAAAGGAAACGTAAAAAGAGGTTTATCATCACACTTTGTAATCAAAAACTGTCCGTTCTTTAATAAGGTTTAGATTTTTGAATTTATTTAAAGATTTTCTATTTTTTCTCCTAAAATTTTTTCAAGCAAAGAGAAGAAAATGAAAAACTAAAAGAAGAAAATCAAAGACTGATTCAAGAACATTTAAAGTTAGAAGAAAGCTTAAAATTAAAAATTGAATCAAGCGAAATGAGATTTCAAAAAGAAAAAGAAGAAAAAGAAATAGTAGAACTGGAATTAATACAGAAAAGCAAAATATTAAACGAGTAATTTTAAGTCAAATAAAAAGAAACAAATTTAATATTATTGAAAGGAAATTTGAAATAATCAGAAAATATTCTCAAACTGACTCTGAAAAATCAGAAATATTAGACCAGCTTTCAAAGAATAACCATTCTCAAGAATTTCAAATGTAAAGAAAAAATGAACTGTTTTTTGCTCAAATGAAAATATTTTATTTAAGAAAAAGATTAATGGAGACGACTGAAAATTTACGGGAAGAAGGCCAAGAGCTAAAAGAAGCAAAGTAATTTTAAAAAAAGGATATCAGATTATGTAAAAATAAAATAAATTTAACAAATATTTAAAAGAGAAAATGTGACTGCAAAACTCGTGGCATTAAAAGCCCATTTTGAGGCTGAAGAGTAAGATTAAAATAATGTATAATAATCAGAAAAATTTATATCTTAAAATACTAAAGAAAAGATCTAAAAGAAAAGTTAAATGCTTTTTCCGAAGAAAAAGAAAAATCTACTGAAGAAAAGTAAGTGATACAGAAAAATTAATTAAAATATTAATTTAAATTTTTTGAAGAGAAAATATGGCCGAAAAACTCAGCAAGTGTGACGCAGCTAAAGCTCATCTAGAGGATGAAGTGTAAGAATAAAAAAATATTTAATAATCAAAAAAATTTTCTTTAATTCTAAAGGCAAAGTCTGAACGAAAAACTTAACGGTATTGCTGAAGAAAATAAAAAATTAAATGCGCAAAAGTACGATCGAAAAATTTGTCTTAAATTAATTTAATATATTTTTTTTAAAGTGAAAAATTGTCTAAAATATTCAACAGCAATGAAGTAAAGAAAAAAGATCTAGAAGTTGAACTGTAAGATTTAAAAATGATACAAATGAATTTATATAGAATTTTTTCTTATAATATAAGTAAAAGCCTAAAGAGAAATTTAAATGCTTTTTCCGAAGAAAAAGAAAAATCTACTGAAGAAAAGTAAGTGATACAGAAAAATTAATTAAAATATTAATTTAAATTTTTTGAAGAGAAAATATGGCCGAAAAACTCAGCAAGTGTGACGCAGCTAAAGCTCATCTAGAGGATGAAGTGTAAGAATAAAAAAATATTTAATAATAAAAAAATTTTTCTTTAATTCTAAAGGCAAAGTCTGAACGAAAAACTTAACGGTATTGCTGAAGAAAATAAAAAATTAAATGCGCAAAAGTACGATCGAAAAATTTGTCTTAAATTAATTTAATATATTTTTTTTAAAGTGAAAAATTGTCTAAAATATTCAACAGCAATGAAGTAAAGAAAAAAGATCTAGAAGTTGAACTGTAAGATTTAAAAATGATACAAATGAATTTATATAGAATTTTTTCTTATAATATAAGTAAAAGCCTAAAGAGAAATTTAAATGCTTTTTCCGAAGAAAAAGAAAAATCTACTGAAGAAAAGTAAGTGATACAGAAAAATTAATTAAAATATTAATTTAAATTTTTTGAAGAGAAAATATGGCCGAAAAACTCAGCAAGTGTGACGCAGCTAAAGCTCATCTAGAGGATGAAGTGTAAGAATAAAAAAATATTTAATAATCAAAAAAATTTTTCTTTAATTCTAAAGGCAAAGTCTGAACGAAAAACTTAACGGTATTGCTGAAGAAAATAAAAAATTAAATGCGCAAAAGTACGATCGAAAAATTTGTCTTAAATTAATTTAATATATTTTTTTTAAAGTGAAAAATTGTCTAAAATATTCAACAGCAATGAAGTAAAGAAAAAAGATCTAGAAGTTGAACTGTAAGATTTAAAAATGATACAAATGAATTTATATAGAATTTTTTCTTATAATATAAGTAAAAGCCTAAAGAGAAATTTAAATGCTTTTTCCGAAGAAAAAGAAAAATCTACTGAAGAAAAGTAAGTGATACAGAAAAATTAATTAAAATATTAATTTAAATTTTTTGAAGAGAAAATATGGCCGAAAAACTCAGCAAGTGTGACGCAGCTAAAGCTCATCTAGAGGATGAAGTGTAAGAATAAAAAAATATTTAATAATCAAAAAAATTTTCTTTAATTCTAAAGGCAAAGTCTGAACGAAAAACTTAACGGTATTGCTGAAGAAAATAAAAAATTAAATGCGCAAAAGTACGATCGAAAAATTTGTCTTAAATTAATTTAATATATTTTTTTTAAAGTGAAAAATTGTCTAAAATATTCAACAGCAATGAAGTAAAGAAAAAGATCTAGAAGTTGAACTGTAAGATTTAAAAATGATACAAATGAATTTATATAGAATTTTTTCTTATAATATAAGTAAAAGCCTAAAGAGAAATTTAAATGCTTTTTCCGAAGAAAAAGAAAAATCTACTGAAGAAAAGTAAGTGATACAGAAAAATTAATTAAAATATTAATTTAAATTTTTTGAAGAGAAAATATGGCCGAAAAACTCAGCAAGTGTGACGCAGCTAAAGCTCATCTAGAGGATGAAGTGTAAGAATAAAAAAATATTTAATAATCAAAAAAATTTTTCTTTAATTCTCAAGGCAAAGTCTGAACGAAAAACTTAACGGTATTGCTGAAGAAAATAAAAAATTAAATGCGCAAAAGTACGATCGAAAAATTTGTCTTAAATTAATTTAATATATTTTTTTTAAAGTGAAAAATTGTCTAAAATATTCAACAGCAATGAAGTAAAGAAAAAAGATCTAGAAGTTGAACTGTAAGATTTAAAAATGATACAAATGAATTTATATAGAATTTTTTCTTATAATATAAGTAAAAGCCTAAAGAGAAATTTAAATGCTTTTTCCGAAGAAAAAGAAAAATCTACTGAAGAAAAGTAAGTGATACAGAAAAATTAATTAAAATATTAATTTAAATTTTTTGAAGAGAAAATATGGCCGAAAAACTCAGCAAGTGTGACGCAGCTAAAGCTCATCTAGAGGATGAAGTGTAAGAATAAAAAAATATTTAATAATCAAAAAAATTTTTCTTTAATTCTAAAGGCAAAGTCTGAACGAAAAACTTAACGGTATTGCTGAAGAAAATAAAAAATTAAATGCGCAAAAGTACGATCGAAAAATTTGTCTTAAATTAATTTAATATATTTTTTTTAAAGTGAAAAATTGTCTAAAATATTCAACAGCAATGAAGTAAAGAAAAAAGATCTAGAAGTTGAACTGTAAGATTTAAAAATGATACAAATGAATTTATTAAGAATTTTTTCTTATAATATAAGAAAAAGCCTAAAGGGAAATTTAAATGCTTTTTCCGAAGAAAAAGAAAAATCTACTGAAGAAAAGTAAGTGATACAGAAAAATTAATTAAAATATTAATTTAAATTTTTTGAAGAGAAAATATGGCCGAAAAACTCAGCAAGTGTGACGCAGCTAAAGCTCATCTAGAGGATGAAGTGTAAGAATAAAAAAATATTTAATAATCAAAAAAATTTTTCTTTAATTCTAAAGGCAAAGTCTGAACGAAAAACTTAACGGTATTGCTGAAGAAAATAAAAAATTAAATGCGCAAAAGTACGATCGAAAAATTTGTCTTAAATTAATTTAATATATTTTTTTTAAAGTGAAAAATTGTCTAAAATATTCAACAGCAATGAAGTAAAGAAAAAAGATCTAGAAGTTGAACTGTAAGATTTAAAAATGATACAAATGAATTTATATAGAATTTTTTCTTATAATATAAGTAAAAGCCTAAAGAGAAATTTAAATGCTTTTTCCGAAGAAAAAGAAAAATCTACTGAAGAAAAGTAAGTGATACAGAAAAATTAATTAAAATATTAATTTAAATTTTTTGAAGAGAAAATATGGCCGAAAAACTCAGCAAGTGTGACGCAGCTAAAGCTCATCTAGAGGATGAAGTGTAAGAATAAAAAAATATTTAATAATCAAAAAAATTTTTCTTTAATTCTAAAGGCAAAGTCTGAACGAAAAACTTAACGGTATTGCTGAAGAAAATAAAAAATTAAATGCGCAAAAGTACGATCGAAAAATTTGTCTTAAATTAAATTAATATATTTTTTTTAAAGTGAAAAATTGTCTAAAATATTCAACAGCAATGAAGTAAAGAAAAAGATCTAGAAGTTGAACTGTAAGATTTAAAAATGATACAAATGAATTTATATAGAATTTTTTCTTATAATATAAGTAAAAGCCTAAAGAGAAATTTAAATGCTTTTTCCGAAGAAAAAGAAAAATCTACTGAAGAAAAGTAAGTGATACAGAAAAATTAATTAAAATATTAATTTAAATTTTTTGAAGAGAAAATATGGCCGAAAAACTCAGCAAGTGTGACGCAGCTAAAGCTCATCTAGAGGATGAAGTGTAAGAATAAAAAAATATTTAATAATCAAAAAAATTTTTCTTTAATTCTAAAGGCAAAGTCTGAACGAAAAACTTAACGGTATTGCTGAAGAAAATAAAAAATTAAATGCGCAAAAGTACGATCGAAAAATTTGTCTTAAATTAATTTAATATATTTTTTTAAAGTGAAAAATTGTCTAAAATATTCAACAGCAATGAAGTAAAGAAAAAGATCTAGAAGTTGAACTGTAAGATTTAAAAATGATACAAATGAATTTATATAGAATTTTTTCTTATAATATAAGTAAAAGCCTAAAGAGAAATTTAAATGCTTTTTCCGAAGAAAAAGAAAAATCTACTGAAGAAAAGTAAGTGATACAGAAAAATTAATTAAAATATTAATTTAAATTTTTTGAAGAGAAAATATGGCCGAAAAACTCAGCAAGTGTGACGCAGCTAAAGCTCATCTAGAGGATGAAGTGTAAGAATAAAAAATATTTAATAATCAAAAAAATTTTTCTTTAATTCTAAAGGCAAAGTCTGAACGAAAAACTTAACGGTATTGCTGAAGAAAATAAAAAATTAAATGCGCAAAAGTACGATCGAAAAATTTGTCTTAAATTAATTTAATATATTTTTTTTAAAGTGAAAAATTGTCTAAAATATTCAACAGCAATGAAGTAAAGAAAAAGATCTAGAAGTTGAACTGTAAGATTTAAAAATGATACAAATGAATTTATATAGAAATTTTTCTTATAATATAAGTAAAAGCCTAAAGAGAAATTTAAATGCTTTTTCCGAAGAAAAAGAAAAATCTACTGAAGAAAAGTAAGTGATACAGAAAAATTAATTAAAATATTAATTTAAATTTTTTGAAGAGAAAATATGGCCGAAAAACTCAGCAAGTGTGACGCAGCTAAAGCTCATCTAGAGGATGAAGTGTAAGAATAAAAAATATTTAATAATCAAAAAAATTTTTCTTTAATTCTAAAGGCAAAGTCTGAACGAAAAACTTAACGGTATTGCTGAAGAAAATAAAAAATTAAATGCGCAAAAGTACGATCGAAAAATTTGTCTTAAATTAATTTAATATATTTTTTTTAAAGTGAAAAATTGTCTAAAATATTCAACAGCAATGAAGTAAAGAAAAAGATCTAGAAGTTGAACTGTAAGATTTAAAAATGATACAAATGAATTTATATAGAATTTTTTCTTATAATATAAGTAAAAGCCTAAAGAGAAATTTAAATGCTTTTTCCGAAGAAAAAGAAAAATCTACTGAAGAAAAGTAAGTGATACAGAAAAATTAATTAAAATATTAATTTAAATTTTTTGAAGAGAAAATATGGCCGAAAAACTCAGCAAGTGTGACGCAGCTAAAGCTCATCTAGAGGATGAAGTGTAAGAATAAAAAAATATTTAATAATCAAAAAAATTTTTCTTTAATTCTAAAGGCAAAGTCTGAACGAAAAACTTAACGGTATTGCTGAAGAAAATAAAAAATTAAATGCGCAAAAGTACGATCGAAAAATTTGTCTTAAATTAATTTAATATATTTTTTTTAAAGTGAAAAATTGTCTAAAATATTCAACAGCAATGAAGTAAAGAAAAAAGATCTAGAAGTTGAACTGTAAGATTTAAAAATGATACAAATGAATTTATATAGAATTTTTTCTTATAATATAAGTAAAAGCCTAAAGAGAAATTTAAATGCTTTTTCCGAAGAAAAAGAAAAATCTACTGAAGAAAAGTAAGTGATACAGAAAAATTAATTAAAATATTAATTTAAATTTTTTGAAGAGAAAATATGGCCGAAAAACTCAGCAAGTGTGACGCAGCTAAAGCTCATCTAGAGGATGAAGTGTAAGAATAAAAAAATATTTAATAATCAAAAAAATTTTTCTTTAATTCTAAAGGCAAAGTCTGAACGAAAAACTTAACGGTATTGCTGAAGAAAATAAAAAATTAAATGCGCAAAAGTACGATCGAAAAATTTGTCTTAAATTAATTTAATATATTTTTTTTAAAGTGAAAAATTGTCTAAAATATTCAACAGCAATGAAGTAAAGAAAAAAGATCTAGAAGTTGAACTGTAAGATTTAAAAATGATACAAATGAATTTATATAGAATTTTTTCTTATAATATAAGTAAAAGCCTAAAGAGAAATTTAAATGCTTTTTCCGAAGAAAAAGAAAAATCTACTGAAGAAAAGTAAGTGATACAGAAAAATTAATTAAAATATTAATTTAAATTTTTTGAAGAGAAAATATGGCCGAAAAACTCAGCAAGTGTGACGCAGCTAAAGCTCATCTAGAGGATGAAGTGTAAGAATAAAAAAATATTTAATAATCAAAAAAATTTTTCTTTAATTCTAAAGGCAAAGTCTGAACGAAAAACTTAACGGTATTGCTGAAGAAAATAAAAAATTAAATGCGCAAAAGTACGATCGAAAAATTTATTAATTTAATTTAAGAAATATTAATTTAATTTAAAACAAATTTTTCGAATTGTCTAAAATATTCAACAGCAATGAAGTAAAGAAAAAAGATCTAGAAGTTGAACTGTAAGATTTAAAAATGATACAAATGAATTTATATAGAATTTTTTCTTATAATATAAGTAAAAGCCTAAAGAGAAATTTAAATGCTTTTTCCGAAGAAAAAGAAAAATCTACTGAAGAAAAGTAAGTGATACAGAAAAATTAATTAAAATATTAATTTAAATTTTTTGAAGAGAAAATATGGCCGAAAAACTCAGCAAGTGTGACGCAGCTAAAGCTCATCTAGAGGATGAAGTGTAAGAATAAAAAAATATTTAATAATCAAAAAAATTTTTCTTTAATTCTCAAGGCAAAGTCTGAACGAAAAACTTAACGGTATTGCTGAAGAAAATAAAAAATTAAATGCGCAAAAGTACGATCGAAAAATTTGTCTTAAATTAAATTAATTTATTTTTTTTTAAAGTGAAAAATTGTCTAAAATATTCAACAGCAATGAAGTAAAGAAAAAAGATCTAGAAGTTGAACTGTAAGATTTAAAAATGATACAAATGAATTTATATAGAAATTTTTCTTATAATATAAGTAAAAGCCTAAAGAGAAATTTAAATGCTTTTTCCGAAGAAAAAGAAAAATCTACTGAAGAAAAGTAAGTGATACAGAAAAATTAATTAAAATATTAATTTAAATTTTTTGAAGAGAAAATATGGCCGAAAAACTCAGCAAGTGTGACGCAGCTAAAGCTCATCTAGAGGATGAAGTGTAAGAATAAAAAATATTTAAAAATCAAAAAAATTTTTCTTTAATTCTAAAGGCAAAGTCTGAACGAAAAACTTAACGGTATTGCTGAAGAAAATAAACTTGAACTAAGTAGGCAGGAAATTGTGAAGATTCAACTTCAGGATGAAATGTAATTTTTTTGAAATCTTTTTTCCTTAATAATTTTTTTTTAGAAAGATGATGGAGAAAAAATAGTTGTTCTTGGTATTGAAAACTCATTTTTAGATAAAAAGTATTTATATTTTTAATACTTCTTATTATTATATTTTTATTTATTTTAGATCGAAAGAATTAACCTGTTTTAAAAAACAATTCATCGATCTAAATTTTGAAGGCGATAGTTCAATACGTTTCTACGGAATGAAAAAAACGAATTGTCCATTTAAGTTTTGTGGGGGAAAAGGTCATATTGATCCTAAGAAAAAGAGGCATATAAGGTTATTTTTTAATAATAATTAAAATTTAACATATTTAAATTAAAAAAATAGTGGCCGTTATTGTCCATTTAATCCATCAAATAAAAAAATTGGATACGAAAATCAGAATCAGAGACAACTAACTGAACTCAGGCAGGATTATGACGATTTGCAAAATTTAAATGAAAATTTAAAAAATGAATTAAGTATGGAAATTTAATTATTTAATTATCTTGATTAATATTCATTTAAAAGCTGAGATGAAGTTTACAATGTTCCAATTACAGGAAGAAATTATGGAAAAAAATACCTCAATTAAAGATTTAAAATTAAATCTAGAATCATCCGAAAAGAGAGCTAAAACTAATAATGGTATAATTAATTTAATTTTTTTTTAATTAAATTATTCCCGTTTAAATAAAGATTTAGTTTTAAAAAACGAAAACAAAGACGATCCTGTCGGAACTTATCTAAGCAACGGTTCAGCAAATGGAAGTATTGTATTTAAGGGGAAAAGAGGCGGATTTTATTATGAAACCTCCGGAAAGAATCGAGTATACATTACACGTCGGGCTGAATCGTGCATAGAGTTTTTTTCGGATTAAATTTTTATATTTTTATTGTTTTGTATTTTTTAATTTGAAATTTTTCTTATCATTTTAAACGAAAATTTGATATGAATATAGAAGAAGTTTTTAATATAATTCGGCATGAACCCTCCTTTTCCTAGAATCAGTCAAAAGCTTTTTCATTTTCTTTCAAAAAAAGGAAGTGTTAAATATTTTGATCAATTAATGATATGCATAACCATCAAGGTTATAAGATATTATTTACCATTTTCGTTTTTTTAGGAAGAGATTGAAAAAGCTGGAGATTCTAGGAATGCTGATCCATAATGTCGGATTATTTAATTACTTCTTAAATATTCATTTCAGATTTTCGTGAGAAAATGATAAGAATTATTTCAAAATAAATAAATTTTTTAAGAATATTTTTATTTTTTTATTTATTTTTCCAATTTAAAAATTATAATTTAATAAAAATTTTTGATAATATAATATTTAAATTCATAGTGAATTGAAGAATGTTGATCTCGTTGTACCATACTTAAATTTTTGTTTTTAAATATGATTAGCATGAGACCAAAAAAATATTTTTCAAATAGAAAAGCTTTAAATTAATTCACTCCAAATAATTGACAAGCATCGTGTATTGAAATTCATTTTTTAAAATTTGGTTTAAATTTTTAAAATATTAAAATTTGACTTGGAGCAGCCCTTAGTACAATCAAAATGTTGTGGATTTATTTTAAAATTTTCTTATATAAAATGCACACTTTAATCGAAGCACTTTCACTGCATTCGCTATTCGTTAGCTTAGTGCTATATTTTAAAGAGTCAAATCTCTTTGAGTTCGTCATAAAACGATTTCTTTTATTATTTTTTTCAGTTCAAGTTAAGCAGTGTAGTTGATTGCCTCTGTGAAGGTATTTCAGTCGGTACATGAGCGATTGAGGCCCTTGATCATCGAGATGACTTCGATTAGGGCCTATTTTTTTAAGCGCTGAATTTTAGGACTAGGCTACTTTTTCATAGTCTTTGGTGTGACAAAGCTGGTTTGACTTGTCGTCCTACAGAGGAACCCTTTAATATTGCTATAAAAACAATTAAAAATTTCAATTTTATTTTATAAAATCAATAATTAAATAAAAAAATCTATAAAAGATAACTTGATTATTTTTTTCATTGATTTTTTTTAATAATAAAAGACACTTTCTATTTACTATTCGGTTTATTTTTAAGTGGATCCTGTCTGGTAAAACGCTTTATTAATTTGTAAGTAGGTTTCATGTAAGTTTTTGTCACCCGAATTCGACTCCTGGCTATCTTTTTTTTTGA
This sequence comes from Brachionus manjavacas, assembly GCA_019054805.1. Lineage (NCBI taxonomy): Eukaryota > Metazoa > Rotifera > Eurotatoria > Ploima > Brachionidae > Brachionus > Brachionus manjavacas. The sequence continues at coordinate 548,001 of JAHQIY010000029.1, read as the reverse complement.
ACTGGTTTGAAAATACCATTACAGTGCGCAGCAATTTTCAAAATATTTGTTTTCAATATTTTTTCAAATAAAAAAAATATTTTTAAAACACATTTTAAACATAACAAAAGTTTAAAATTCTATACTTTGGGTTGCCTAAACAGTGGTTTAAATGCTTTGTAAGATTTTGAATTTTATATTATTATTTTTACATTAAGTGGTGGTACAGAGGATGTAGCAGTTGCTACATTCTACAGAATATTTTTTTGCTTGTCCAAAATAAATCTATGGTGTATTTTATATTTTGTTTCTGATTTTGTACTAAAAATCACAAAATTCTGAATTTTGCAGATGTATTGCAGAGTTTTGCAGAATCAGTATATTGGTGGTACAATAAACGTTTCAGTTGCTACAATTTACAGAACATGTTTTGCTCCTTCAGAACCTGAGCTTTGACATTTTTTATATTTTGTATTTGTTTTTTGTACCAAAATTCACAATGCCCATTAAAACCAGCTTTGTAGTTGAATTTCACTGCCACTCACTGTACAATTAATGTATTTTTGAACTTCAAAATAAAATCAAAATAAAAAATAAAATTAAAGTTAATAAAATGAAAAAAAAATCAAAATAAAGTAAATAAGCTAAAAAAAAAATGAAAGTTTAGAAGACACAGATTGTTACATGTGGCAAATGTTTACATACTTAACAAACGTCATACGACCTTAGGTTTTAATTAAATTAAATAAATAAATATTTAAGAATGGATTTATCAGAAATTTTTTTAAAATTTTTTGTTGATTTCACATCCTTGTGTTAAGACCCCAGTATTGACATCTCTTTATTTTTCTCTTTAGTCCTCTTTTAAGTTTAGTTTAGTCCTAATTGCAAGCAGCACACGCTATTTTTATTTATTTTATTTATTTGTTTTCTGTACCGAGCTAAAGCTCCTTCAGAATAAGTTAAAAATAAAATAAAAAAATAAAATAAAAATAAAATTAATATGTTTTTTTTTAGAAAATTTTGTTTAAATTTTTTTTATATTTCAAAGCTTTTTTTCAAATCATGAAGAAGGATTGCAATTACTAAACATGCAATGAAATTTAATTCCGCATTTAAAATCCACAATACCAATATACATATTTAAAATTCAGTTTTTGTTAAAATACATTAAACGAACCACAATTAAAGTGTTTAAGATGAACTACCGAACACGAAAAATTTTAATATATTTTTTTTTTTATTTTTTAATAAAAACTAAACTTGTTCTATCTCACTATCAAGTTTAATTTCGAATATGAAAATGCTGGCAATATTAACTTGAAATTACTTTTTCAATGTTATTTCAACATTGGATACATTTTGTAATTCAAACACAAAAAATTAAACCAAAACTAATTTAATTTAATATGAAAGAAATACAATTTTTTAAGTAAATCGATTTCAAGGAGGTCATTTTATAAATTAAAAAGATTAAAAAAATTTAATTTTTTTTGGAGGCAACAAACTTTATCGAATCAACTAGACCACGATATTTATAAATCCGTAAATAGATGATTGATTATTATTTAGATTGAGGTCTTGGAACTTTAATCGGAAACTTCGTTATGAGTCTTTTTCTTCACACTTTGAAGTTGTTTGCAAAACGAAGTGTTTTTCTGATCAGACTCTTTATATTTACTGCGTAGGAATGGCATGATATTCCAGCACACCGAGCTATCTTTTAAATGCTTCAAGAAGAATATCTTGTGTTTGATGTATAGTTTTTCTACCAACTCTAAGTTCATAGGTTTTCATCAGAGGTCTAATCTTTGCAAATTTCTTAATTCTTAGTGCATTTTCAATTTATAAAATTTGTATTGTGTCAGATCCTCTTAGTCTATTTTCTAAATCTAGATGGTAGCAGAGAAAGCTGACTAAATAAAAACATGCAGATTTTGGTTTACAACCAAGTCTTTTTAAAGAATAAAAACCCATCTTAACTTTATTCGACTTTTCTTCAGATAAAATTACTATCACAAATCGGTAGACCTTAGCATTCAACGTTTTGAGTTTGTGGTGTCTCAAAGCCATTAACAGTAAAGCCATTTGCACTCAAAGATTTGCCTATTTGAAAAAAAATTGCTTTAGATAAATCAATAATTAAGAAAAAAAAATTCTAAAAATCTAATTATTTTAATTTGTCTGTCTATATGCTTTAGTGATGTTCGGTGCAAAAAGATAAAAAGAACTGAAAAAATTGAATAGTTTTTTTCTAAAGGTTCAAACTTAGTTCTGTAAATGCAAAATAGTACAACATTCAAGATTGCATCAATTGTCAATGTCAACTAATGATGTGCAAAAGCATTAATTTCTGCTAAACTCTTCAAATTTAAGAAATTCAAGAAAGCCTTGAAAATAATCGAATTGTATTTTTTACTTTTTTCATTTGATTTTAATAAATTAAGAATTTAAAAATTTTAATTTTAAATTCTTAATTTATTCTTAATTTTAAATTCATCATTAGTAATTAATGCTTTTATAATAAAAAAAACACTATAGTTTATTTAAACTTTATTTTCAAATTTGGGTATTTATCTATAAAATTGTTTTTTTAACATTAATTCCCTCAGCCAAATTGCTGTCAAATTTCTGAGCTTTTGATTTTCAATTTCTTTCTGAAAATAGTTCTCGGTGTCTTCAACTTCAAATTTAAAGAGATTTAAATTTTCATGCACCATGTCCAATGCTTACGTGTCACAATGCCGAACCAACTCGACTATGATTCATTTATGATACGCACAATCATCATGCATCACCACTTTGTATAGGAATTATGACAAATATTTTAGCACCGAAGAATTAATTAAATTTAATTTAGTTATCATTTAGTGAAAAAATTTTTATTTCAAAATTATAACAAAACTAAAATTTCAGACTTCAAAATCAAAAAGAGAATCAATTGATTCTTGACTGTTAGGGCCCAAAATCCCATTAGAATCATTTGAACTCAACATTATGCACGAATCACTTTTATTTTTATTTTCAACATTTCCGACTTGTTCGCCCATTCTATTTAAATAATTTAAAAAGAAGCCTATATTTTAAAAAGATATTATATTACTTCTGGTCAATGGTTTTTTCTAGCAATATAACCGCATCATTTATTCTTTGTTTAATTATTGTCTCAATTTCCAATGGCAACTGGAAATTAAATTTTCATTAACATATTATTGATAATTTTTGAAGTACCTGAAGCAAAATATTTTCAAATTTTTCAATTTTAAAACTTAATTGGGTCAATTTAGTCTCGACCAGGCTAATTATTTTTTCAGCTTTATTGCTGTTTTTGATTGTTTCTTGCAGTGATGCCACCTCACTCTTTAGGCTGCTAACAGAGCTTTGAGCCACTTCTAGTTTACTTCTTACCAAGTCAAAATCATCACTGCATCTTCTTTAAAAATAAAAAAATTTCTTTTAATAGTAGTTAAAAATTTACTTTTTAGATTCTGGTTCATTTAGAACTTGAATTGAATCTGATTGGGAAAATTCAATAGTGGCTGGTAAAGAAAGTTCAAAACTTGGTTCCAAATCTTGGTTGAGATCTGACTCAACTCTTTGAGCCTTAGCTCGCCTAATGCTAGAGCCCGATTCGGAATTAAAGCTTTTATTAGTCAAACACAAGCGTTCATTAGGACTCAGTGATAGAAAACACTTATCTTGATCCAAATTTTTGATTTCTCGATTTATGTCCATATTTAAAAAATTCAAATTTAAAATAAAACAAAAAACGCGTAAAAATTCATTTTATTCTAATATAATGCAGATGGCTTTGAACTGTTTCGGTCCTAGAGAAGAAAATTGCGCGGATTAATTTAAAAATTAAAAACTTTAATCCTATTTAAAATTTTGACTTAAATTTAATTTACTAAATAATTTTGAAATTATTCAGAGTTGTTTAAAAGTCAAATGTCTCAAGTCAATAAAAAAAAACCAAGGTCGGACATTGAAACTTAGTAGACCGCCTTAATAAATACCTGGAACCGCAAAAAGATAATTTGGCCTTGATCATCACACATGATAATCTAACATTTCATTCAATTGATAAAAAACTATGATTAATCGAAAATAAAAATTATCTAGATTTTTTGATATTCAAATTTACAAAAAAAATAAAAATTTTATTGATTTCTTAAATTTTTATTATGATTATTTTTTATTTTTTAATTAAACTAAGCCAAATAATTATCATCTGGAATCCATCAGTCAGAATCAAGGACAAATGAAATTTATGAGAATGAATGAATCATGGTCGAGTTAGTTCGACATTGTGACACGTACTCTTTGGACATGGTGCATGAAAAGCAAAATCTACTCTTTTAATTTGGTTTCTTTTATCCTGAGAGCAATGTTTACATCATTAACCAAAAAAATGAATTTTAAATTTATCTCAATAAAAGTAAATTCAATTTTTTTACTATAACTTTTAAAAATTTTCCATCTAGATTTATTAAATATTGAGAAGTCATTTTAATTCATTACACCGAAATTCTTTAATTTATTTAAATCAAGTAAAATCCTTGGCCTTATAAAGTAAAATTTTCACTTTTAAAAAAATTTTTTAAAAGAAAGTAAAAATGGCAAGTTTTTTTTTCTATTTTACATTTTTAAAAATAATAGCGTAATTATATTTCAAATTTTAACATGCTTAGTTATTCAGGTTTTAATATCAAAATTTAAAAAAAGTTAAATAGAAAAATAAACTTGCCAAATGAAAAATTACTAATAATTTAATTAGTAATGAAAAAAATTTTAGCAATATTTTTTTAGCTTTAATGGAGATAATGACATAGGAGCTGTCCGGACTTTATTTTATTTTCAAAACAACGATGTATTTTTGAGAAAGCCGGGTGTTCAGATGTGAGAGTAAAGACGTTGTTTATTAAGTCTTTTCTGATTCCCGGCGGAAGGCAGCCTTTTTATTGCTAAACATGATCGTGAGATTTTTTTTGCGTTCAATAAATGTAAAGGGACAAATCAAATTTCTTTCGTTCCAGGAAATGATATTTTTGCGGTCACAGGTGGTTGTTATGGAAGTCAAGCGAGTTTCGGACTTTTTTGTTTTTTTTTAATTTTTGAAGTCCGGACTTGGACTTTAATTTGGGACTTCTAAACAACTCTGATTTAGTTTGTCCTTATTTATTTTTTTTTTATTTTTTTTTTTTCTGTTTTCTGTACCAAGCTAGGGCTCCTTCAGAAAAAAATTAAAAAAATCAAAATCAAAATAAAAATCAAAAATAAAATTAAAGTTAATAAAATGAAAAAAAAATCAAAATAAAGTAAATAAGCTAAAAAAAAAATGAAAGTTTAGAAGACACAGATTGTTACATGTGGCAAATGTTTACATACTTTACAAACGTCATACGACCTTAGGTTTTAATTAAATTAAATAAATAAATATTTAAGAATGGATTTATCAGAAATTTTTTTAAAATTTTTTGTTGATTTCACATCCTTGTGTTAAGACCCCAGTATTGACATCTCTTTATTTTTCTCTTTAGTCCTCTTTTAAGTTTAGTTTAGTCCTAACTGCAAGCAGCACACGCTATTTTTATTTATTTTATTTATTTGTTTTCTGTACCGAGCTAGAGCTCCTTCAGAATAAGTTAAAAATAAAATAAAAAAATAAAAATAAAATTAAAGTTAATAAAATTAGATAAAAAAAAAAAGAATCAAAATAGAGTAAATAAGCTAAAAAAATGAAAGTTGAAAAGACATAAATTGGAAAAGATTCTATTTACATGTGGCACATGTTTAAATAGTTCAAGTTTCAGGAAAAAAAAAGAAGAAATTACTAGGTAGCAATTACACAATGGAGTTAGATATTCAATATATCGATTCGTAACCTTCTTTGTATTCCTCCACCAGTCTTACAACCAATGGAATAGAATGACTCAGTCCTGTCCCAACATATTTCTCACTCAACTCAAAAAGTCGATTCGAGACTGTTAGTAATTTTAGTTTAATAAAAGCCTCATGATGCACTATGTTGGAGGGAGTATCATATTTTAATCTGAGGATAGATCTGAGTGCTGTGTTCTGAATTGCTTGTAGTTTTTTGATATTATTTTCTGAAAATGAATTCAAGTAGGGAAAAGAATAGTCTAAAATCGATCCGACTAAAGATTTATATAAATTTCCTAGTGTGTTTTGATTGAGACCCCATTTTCTGTTTGACAATATCTTAATAATATTTAGCCTTTTGTTGCAGCGTTCTTTAATTTCGTCTACTAGTATATTAAAGTTTAACTTAGAATCAAATTTAATACCAAGAAACTTAATTTCTTTTTGGTTCATTATTCTGTTTCCATAAATTTTCAAGTTTAGATTATCATTCTCTTTTTTGTACATAGAGAAGACTACTGAACACGACTTTTCAACTGATATCTTCATTTTCTATTTAATAAGCCATTGTTCTAGTTCGTTGGTGTATTTATTAATCTTATTTTCTAGGTTCCCCTTTTTGTTATAATTATTATTATTATTATATTATATTTATTTGAGAGAAACCCTCAGGCTACTGAGAATGGAACAAAGTCCTTCTTTTTAGCCTAATGATTATTAAAAAGAATCAAAAATTGTTTAAATGTGTTTCGAGTAAAAATCAAAAATGAAATAAAAAACATAAAATTGCTATAAATGAAGAATGTAACTAGATCATCTGCGAAAAGCAGAGAGTATTCGTTATATGTAATATGTCTTAGTTAGGATTGATAGCCATTACTTTGTTTTTAATTAATAGTTGACAAAGTTAACTCAATTATATTCCTTCCTCAAAATCTCAATATACAAAAACTTAACTTAAAATTTAAATAAATCAAATAAATAATTAAATTAAATTGAACTCAATTCTGATGATGTTGAAAGAAGGGGTTTAGATTTTGGTTTTTAGTAAAAACTGTTAAAATTTTGTTTTTGAATATTGGCGGGGGATAAGTGTCAGAGCTGTTAATTAATTTTTTTTGTCATGTAGGTGATGATAATGGTGTGCCAATAAATTCAAAGAGTTTTTCTTAATGATAAAAAAATTAGTGTGGAAAAAAGTAAGCTAATTTGGAAGGCGTTGGTTGAAAGCGAATGCATTAGACCTGAGTGCATTAGTGGACAGAGTAAGTTTGGCAAGGTGAACACTTTAGAATGGATTGATCAAGAACCTCTCAGAAATCTCTTGCAAGCATCGGGCTATCCGATTTCTCTACTGAAAAAGCTTATCTATTTGCTTCAAGATGGAGTCATTAGGCGAAAAGTCATCACTCGCGAATCGTTTGCTCAAACTTTTCAGCGGTGGCTTCAGTCCAACGACTGCTACACCCAAACTGAATGTGAATCGATTTGAATATGACTCACTTGGCAATGTGACTAAGGCCGAGCATAGGCAAATAGAAAAAATTGTTTATGATGAAATATCTAATAGAGCTGTTAAATTTGTGCTCAAAAACGGAACTCAAGTTCACTTGGCTTATGACTCGATGAACGAGCGAGTGTACAAATGTGTTTTAGACATGAGAATAAAAATTACGTGAGATAATGTACTTTAGAGACAAAAGTGGACGATGTCTGGTTGAAAAAGAGATCACTTTTAGCAAACAACAAGAAATTGAGAACGAATTTTCTACAGCTTATGTTTATGGACCAAAGGGTTTGTGCGGTTTTATAAGAGACAATGAATTTTATAATGTGATCACAGACCATGAGCAGTCAGTGCGTTTAGTGGTAAAAAATATGTAATGTTATTAGGAACTTGGGCTTAGGTGAATCATCTCATATCAGGTACCGATTTACAGGACAAGAATGGGACGAAGAGCTTGGCTTATACAATTATCATGCCAGATTTTATGATCCAACTATTGGACGCTTTTATCAAGTGAATGCCAAAGAACAGTACGCATCGCCGTACAAATATGCTGGCAATTCGCCAGTATGCATGTACGATCCGGATGGAAATTTAGCATTTGTTGTCTTCCTAGGTTTTGTAGTTGTTGGTTCTTATTTAGGCGCATCTGCGTCAATGGATACTTGGAATCCTTTAGAATGGGAATGGGAGAATGCGAATCTTTATTTAGGCTTATTTTTTGGTGCCCTAACTGGCCTCTTTCTTCCATTTGGCTTTTGTGCCGGTGCAGCAGTCATTTCGGCAGCTTTTGACGTTAGTTTAGCAGCTGGCGTTGGAATAACAATTGCCTTGGGAATATTTGCAGCTCATTTTGGCATTTTATCATCAATGGGCTCTTTTAATCCATGCAATTGGAAATTCAGGGCTTTTCAAGTGCTGTTCAAATGCACAGATTGTTACATGTGGCAAATGTTTACATACTTTACAAACGTCATACGACCTTAGGTTTTAATTAAATTAAATAAATAAATATTTAAGAATGGATTTATCAGAAATTTTTTTAAAATTTTTTGTTGATTTCACATCCTTGTGTTAAGACCCCAGTATTGACATCTCTTTATTTTTCTCTTTAGTCCTCTTTTAAGTTTAGTTTAGTCCTAACTGCAAGCAGCACACGCTATTTTTATTTATTTTATTTATTTGTTTTCTGTACCGAGCTAAAGCTCCTTCAGAATAAGTTAAAAATAAAATAAAAAAATTAAATAAAAATAAAATTAAAGTTAATAAAATTAGATAAAAAAAAAAGAATCAAAATAGAGTAAATAAGCTAAAAAAATGAAAGTTGAAAAGACATAAATTGGAAAAGATTCTATTTACATGTGGCACATGTTTAAATAGTTCAAGTTTCAGGAAAAAAAAAGAAGAAATTACTAGGTAGCAATTACACAATGGAGTTGGATATTCAATATATCGATTCGTAACCTTCTTTGTATTCCTCCACCAGTCTTACAACCAATGGAATAGAATGACTCAGTCCTGTCCCAACATATTTCTCACTCAACTCAAAAAGTCGATTCGAGACTGTTAGTAATTTTAGTTTAATAAAAGCCTCATGTTGCACGATGTTGGAGGGAGTATCATATTTTAACTTAAGGATAGATCTTACTGCTGTATTCTGAATTGCTTGTAACTTTTTGATATTATTTTCTGAAAATGAATTCAAGCAAGGAAAAGAATAGTCTAAAATCGATCCGACTAAAGGTTTATATAAATTTCCTAGTGTGTTTTGATTGAGACCCCATTTTCTGTTTGACAATATCTTAATAATATTTAGCCTTTTGTTGCAGCGTTCTTTAATTTCGTCTACTAATATATTAAAGTTTAACTTAGAATCAAATTTAATACCAAGAAACTTAATTTCTTTTTGGTTCATTATTCTGTTTCCATAGATTTTTAAGTTTAGATTATCACCCTCTTTTTTGTACCTAGGAAAGACTACTGAACACGACTTTTCAACTGATATCTTCATTTTCCATTTAATAAGCCATTATTCTAGTTCGTTGGTGTATTTATTAATCTTATTTTCTAGGTTCCCTTTTTTGTTATAAATGAAGAATGTAACTTGATCATTTACGAAAAGCAGAGAGTATTCGTTATTTGTTTTGTTTCTTTTTGGGACGTCATTAATATATATTATTATTATTATTATTATTATTATTATATATTCATAAAATTACGCCAGACTTGGCGATGTTAAAAATAAAATAAAATTAAATACATGGATTTTTTTATATATACTAAATAAAAGAGGACTAATTACTGCGCCTTGAGGAACACCTGCAGTTATTTTATATTCTTCGCTCAGATGATCATTCACATTTTCCTTATATTTCCTAGAGTCTAAAAAGGATCTAATTCAATTAGTCAAGTAATGAGGTGGATTCATTTTAATCAATTTAAAAAGTAAACCCTCATGACAAACCCTATCGAAGGCTTTAGAAATATCAAAAAAAAGGCCACAAACTCTTTTATTTCTATTAAAAGATTCCACAATTTTTTTGAATTAAAAAGAAAAGATTATCTGATGTTCGCTGGTGTTTCCTAAATCCAGATTGCTCCTGGATAAGGAGTGAATTTTGTTCCAAATAATTGTATAATCTTGAAAATACTATGCGTTCCAGGAGCTTTCCTAAACAACTCGTTATACTAATTGGTCTATAATTTAAAGGATCTTGTAAAGAAGAGGCTTTTTTTTGAATCATAGTAATGTTCGGTGTTTTCCATGCTTTAGGGACTCTACCTTCTCGAAGAGATAAATTAAAAAGTTCTATTATTTCTATTAATGAATTTCTAGGTAAGTTTTTTATCATTAGATTATGAATTTGGACAGGTCCTGATGCCGCTTCATTTTTCAATCTTTTTAAAGCCATAATTAATTCATTTAAGCAAATTGGAGCGGCGGTGAAGTTTGGGGCAAAAAAAATTAAAGCAAAGCAAAATTTTTTAACGATCTTTTAAAAGTTTGTAAAAAAATTTATTTAAAAAAAAATTCATAATTTATCATAGAATATTTTGTAAAATTTTTAAAAATAAATAAAAATAAAAAATATTGATCTTTAAATCAATATTAAAAGAAGTTAGTTTTGCAATAATTTCCTTTCATATTCTCTAAGAATTTAATAAATGTTTTCTTAATTAAATGATCCTATTGTAAATCATGAATTTTTCGAAAAATTTTCGAGTTAGTAAAATTTAAATTGGCTAAACTTTCAATTGGGTTTTCCTATACTGTTTCATCCAAACCATGCAGAAAAAAATTAAATTATTCAAATTTAAAGTAGGACGACCAAGATAAAGTTTTATTTAAAACCTTTTTGATACTAATTGACTTTTTTTGAGCAGGAACCAACCATCAAAAATTAAAGTCGAGTGTTCGACCAGACAGCTCTCGTTTGTCTAACAGCTACCTGTTCTTTCTGAAATTTGCTTGACAACCCTCGATTTATAAAATTTGAGATAATCGTTTTTTTTTGTCATTATTGAGCAATGATGATGATTTACCAACTTAAAATTTTACCAGATCAAAAAAGACAAAAATAAAAGCCTAATCAAAAAAGATCTGATTGATATCTGATTTAGATGTGATAAGTTCTGATTATTTGTTGATCATCAGTTACTATTGATGAATTGATGGTTCCGAAAAAGTCCGAATTATTTCCGTGTTGATTTCTTTGATTTGAGGAGAAGAATTCAAAATTATAGAAAAAAATTAATATTTTTTTAAATAAAATAATCATATCAATTTGTATTTTCATTTATTTTGTTTCTTATTAGCAAATAAGAATGCTAATTAAATTGGCTGACTTAGTTTTAATTCTAAATTTTATTACAAAATAAATTAAAGGTTTATTATCTAAAATTAATAACTTTAATCATTATGATAATAATTTATTTGTTTAGTGGAAAAAATTGAACGAAAAAATGTCAATTGGACCGATTTAATAAAAACAACCGTAAATTTAATGGTTCACAACAAATTAAGTAACTTGAACGTCAATGAGAAATTATCTAACAAACAAGGAATTTGGGGAAGACTTGCTGAAGAATTTTTCAAAGAGCCATTTTCAATTGGAAACGCACTTTATTTAAGTAAAAATTGGGAACAAAATCGAAATTCATATCGAACAAGTGTATTAAGAATTTTGAAAGATTCAAATTATGGCGAAAGACAAAACGCCAATTTTTTTGATTTTATCATATCGGAATCTGAATGGAAAGAAATTATGACCGATTTGGACAATGGAGTCAAACAATTGAACACAGTTCTGCAGTTGAAATACGGAAATCTAAAATTACTGGTGAGAGAAGATTAAGACTTTGTTATGAATTAAAAGCCAAAGGCATTACAAATTACAAATCAGAAACGAGATATATTGAAAAGAGTAAGACAATTAATTGATTTTTTATTAAATAATACTAACTTGTCACTAGGAATTCGATCAAAAACAAATTCAAACTTTTAAAAAAATTACAAGTGAATTTAACCATCGATTTCAAATTTCGCAAAACCTAATCATTGATTCAGAGGCTACAAAACTTCTTTATGATAGTTGTTTTAAGAGTGAGAATACGAATAGAATTAATGGCTACTTACAGGAAATCAATAAATTGCCAATTGGGTTAATTTTTTTGAGTGAACTTCAGGTATTGAAAATTTTTATTTTAATTCTATGGCAATTAAAAAAAATTTAATCTAATATTTAAAATTAAAATTCCGATAATATTACAAATAATCCTTTCAATATACTTAAATATTTTTACACAATTTCTGCATTTAAAAAAGGTAAAAATATGGGCAGTTCTTAGTAAAGAAAATCCGATTTGGCATTTTGATGCGACCGGAAAATTAATGATTGATTTACAGGGACAAAATAGAATTCTTCTTTTTACAATTATGGCTAAAAGTAAATAACCAGAACAAAAAGAAAAACGAGACCATTTTCTAATTGCAGATTTTCTGAGCAGTTCTTATGATAGTTTATCGATCGAGTGTTATTTAAAGATAATTGTCAACAAATTTAAATGCTATAGCTTTTTTAAACTTCCAAAAGTTGTTGTGACTGATTTTTCATGGGCCAGTATTAATGCAATTCTAGCAGCATTTAATAACTGTAAGCCGATTCATTATCGGAATTGGGCATTCAACTTAATGATTCATAACAAGGAAGAGCTCAGAAATATATTTCCTGTTAGAATATATTTATGTTCAACTCATTTATTAAAAAATATAAATGATGATTTTCGAAAAAATAAGAAAAAATCTGAGATTAGTAGTTTCAATAGGGATTTTATTTTTGGATTTTCTTTATTACAAAATTCTGTTAAACTAACTGAATTTAATGAGATTCTTGTAGCTTTATTTAATATATATAATAGAAAATTTATAAGTAAAAATTTGAGAAAATACCTTTTAAAACTAAAAATCAAAATAGAGATTCGGAATTTGGAATGGCTGAGTTCACTTTCTGCTGTCAGTAAATCAGAAAATAAGGTTGATTTGGAATTTTTTTTTGAAGATCAAGAAATTTTAAGCTTTCAAAAAAATTCTCCATTTTCCTTATATTTTGATACCTTACTGAAAAATGAAGAAAAAAATATTTTTAATGAGGAAATTTTGTTTATCGAATATGAAAAGAACGATTTATACTGCCCGAGTATTTTCTATATTATTAGAAAAAGGCTGTATATTATGCCTTTTTGGACTGGTATATTGTTAAATGATTGTCTTGAGGATTACACCACTCGGCTTTCAAACAATTCATTAGAAACGTGGTTCGGTCATTTGAAAAATGATCTACTTTGCGTAAACAAGCGAATAAATACAAAGCGGAGATGCTTTCCGAGTGAAATCGCTGCTCCCTTATTTAACTACATAAAGATTAAATTTGAAAAATACAAAGATATTTTTGATTAAAATTTTAAAAATTTTAAAAAAATTAAACACACACCAGAAGATGTTGAAATGTGGAAATTTCCAGAAAGAGCGTCCAATTCAAAAAAGGAACCATGCATAAGATCCTTTAATGGACATACAGACTTTGATTTTTCAGGGGAAACCATTAATAAAACTTTTGAAAATCCGACCGGAAATGGTGATTTAAAAATAATTTTGACACTTGACACTTTCTAAATCTAATTTAAAAATTTAGATAATGAAAAAGTATTTGTAGACAATTCCTTGCTTGATAATTAATACCATCTAGAGGATTGTGCCTTTTATAAAATCGACTGCTATATTGTAACTGTAAAACAAATACAAGATTTAATAGAAAAAAAATGTCTAAGTGATTCAGTAAGTTGAAACATGCTGTTTTAATTTTTTAATATTATGTTCCTATTTTTAGGTAATTGATGCTTTCATTTTTTTAGTAATTAAAAAAAGCCAAAAAAAAAATGTTTTATTTTAATTTTTTTACTGCTACACAAATTTATGAAAAAGGATATTTAGAAAATATTTAAGATTTAAATGTAAGTAATTGTTATCTTAAAAGTTTAAAATTTAATAACTGTTATTTAACAGTTTATTTCCAAAATTCTTTTTTAATAATGAGATTAAAATTAAATTTTATTTTATGAATTAGAATATAATTTAATCTCTTAGAAAATTTTTATTATTTCAATCAAAAAATATTTTATTAAAACCAGAAAAAAGAAAAAAATACAAAAAATCTCGTAATTAGTATTCTTCACATAAAATTTTTTAAATTTTTTGGAAAGAATCGATAAAATTAAAAAACATATTAAAATTTTTAAAAAATCAAACTGCGACTAAAATAACTTTTCAGCAATTAAAAATGAATAAAAATTTAATAGCATTAAATTTAACTAATATTATAACTTTTGACTATTTGTTTTTAAATTTTCTTTTTCTAAAAATGATTTTCTTTAAGTTCATTTATTCGAGGTTTAAATTGCTTTAAGCAAGATAAATCAATCTGGAAATTAAAAACATTTATTCATGTGAAACAATCGGATCAAAAATCATGTGGCGCATTTGTTTGTTTTTTTATTAAGATATTAGCTTTGGAGACAATTTCAAACGAAAAAGAGATGTTTTTTCCGAATAATATTCGTGAGAGTATTTTTCTAGAGCTTGATGATGGATTTAGAAATTCACTTTCTGAACAAAAAAGTCATATTGTTTTGTCTGTAATTCTGAAATTGAGAAAACTTTTGATATTTCATATATTTGTTCTATTCACTCATCTCATAGCACGTGTAAATTGAATTTAAAAAATAATTCAAAATTAAGTTCTACCCAATTTGTGCAAAAATTAGTTTTAGATATAATAAACTTAATAAAATTTTTATGTTTTTATGAATTATTAAACGAATTCTTAATTAATTTTTGCAGATAATGTATCATAGCTTGTAATTTAGCTAAATTATTAAATGATCTACTAATATTCAATTTTACACTTAAAAAATGTTTATGTTGTCAGAAATTAAAAAAAAACATTTTAAAATGAACTCGAGGAATCCTAAAAGAAAGGAAAACAGTCCAAAAGCCTGTGATCCAGAGAAAAATTGTTTTCTGAATCCATTTCTAATGACCAAAAAGATTGTCCAGACAATGTAGGCTTTTATTTTATCTTAAATAGATTGAATTATGAAATTTTATTAAAAAAAGCAAAATTCATATGAAAAGATTGGGAATATATCAAGAAAAACTCTTTTGTTGATTCATTTGGTAGCTTTGTTGAAAAAATTATGGATAATAAGTCTGACAACAAACAAGTTTCTAAATACTAATAATTAAATAAAATATTATTAAAATTAAATTTTAAGCATGAATTTCTTTCATCAACACCTTTAAATGAAAGGAGTATTATAGAGTTTGACAATTTAATGAAGGAAGAAATCATTCCAATCAAAGATCCCGATTCTTTAACTTTAAAATCAAGAATCATTATTGTTGAAAACATGATTGAAAAAAAAGAAACAGAAATAATTAATTTAAGTAACCAATTAAGCGAAATTGCATTCTCGAAAATGATTTGGGAAAAATTCAAGTAAACTAATTCAGCTGTTAAAAAATGAAAACAAAAACGTAAATTCATAAATAGAATTTTAAAAAATGTAATTTACCAAAAAGAGAGGAAAATTTTGCAAAAAAAATAGAAAAACTAGAAAACGAATCAATAAAACTTCAGAGAGATAATGAATTTCTGAATCAAAATAATTTTAACCTGAATAAGGAGATAACAGATATGAAAGATGTCAAAAAAAAAGTGTCCATTGGCAAAAATATGTAAAAGCGAAGGAAATAACAATAACAAATACAAAAGCCATAGTGTAATAGGAAGTTGCCCAGTTAAAGGTTAAAGGAAGACCAACATAAATTTAAACAGGAAATGTATTTTAAAATAAAATTTTGTTTTTCTCAGAATAAAAAAAAAATTTCAAGTCATAATTTGAGATGCCTTGAGAAGCACAATGGTGATCTTGATCAAAAGTAGCTTATTTTAAATTTATTTAATAAAATAAAAAATTTAATTTTCTAGAGATAAATTGATTCAAGACAAGATTAATGAAATCAATGATCTTAAAAATCAAAATATTAAATTGATTAATCTAGCACATTTGCAAAAAAATCTTGCTGACCAGTTAAAGGAAGACCAACATAAATTTGATGAGGAAATGTATTTTAAAATAAAATTTTGTTTTTCTCAGAATAAAAAAAAAATTTCAAGTCATATTTTGAGATGCCTTGAGAAGCACAATGGTGATCTTGACCAGCAGTTTTTTAGCCTTGAAAAGCAGTGCCAAGAGTATAAAATTCTTGCCAATCAATATTTTAATCAGATAAACGAATTCGAAATCCGAACTTCAAAATTAATCGATCTTTCTGACTCAAATGTTAAAATTACTAATGATCTCCTTATTAAGATTTCCAATTTAGAACAAAAGAGGTTTTTTTAATTTTTATTTATCTGCTTTTAAATAAATGAATAATTTTCATTTTTTAGAAATTCTTTTTTTTTAAGCCAAAGTGATGAATTTATTATCTCAAATCAAAAGATAGAGATTGAATCTTTCAACAGAAGAATATCATTACTTGAATGAAAAAGTTGCATTTTTTTTTAATTTAAATGGAAAAATTATTTTTTTTTAAAAATAATTAGTCAAGATGTTTTTGAAAATAATCTTACCGATTGTTCCCTTAGAAACGGTTTAATTATTAATTCAACCAAATCAACTAAATGTGGAGTTCTTGGTTGCAATGGGCTTGGTAATATTAATCCAACATTACATAATTGGTAGTTAGTAGTAGTTGTAGTAGTAGTTCTTGCTGCGACACCTAACATGTAGATTGTCTAAGCCCATCACCGCCAATTGGCCGTGTAGAGCTGTAGCAGCCGATTCCATTGAACTTATCTAAAGCCATTTTAAAATTAGCGGTTGACTTGGATTTCACCACGTTTTCTGGCAACCTATTCCAATGCGGAACTACTCTGGTTGAGAAAAATACATGTCTCGCATTTACTGCAGCCGCAAAATCGTTTCTAATTTTAGCTGGGAAACTTTCTCTCTGGTTTCTGATGCTATTTCCTCTTAACGCCCCGGCTGGTCCCTTGTTTTCTGATTTATTCACTAGATTCTTGACCAAGCTTACCTTTTCTATTCCATTCACTAGTTTGTACATTTCAATCAAGTCCCCTCTCACTCTTCTTTCACTCAGCTTTGTCAGTCCTAATTTTGTCAGCCTCTTTTCATACGGCATGTTTCTTACAGACAAAGGTATTTTTGTTGCCCTCTCTTGCACCTTTTCCAACGCATTCACGTCCATTTTCATACTTGGATTCCAAACCTGCACTGCGTAATCTAGGTGGGGTCTCACCATGGATATATACAATCTTACCCACAGTCTATCCTCTCTACTTGTAAACGTTCGCTTTAGCATTCCAAGCACCCTACTCGCTTTCGCACAACCACTTTTCACTTGGCTGGTCCACTTCAAATCTGATGAAACCATCACTCCAAGATCCCTTTCACAATCTGTGGTCGCTAGTATAACATTCCTGTTGCTTTTTTGTGTATATTTATGCCTTTCATTTAGTCTGCCGAAATGCATTACTTTACATTTGTTAGCACAAAGTCCCATACGCCAAACCTCTATCCATTGACATACTGCATCCAGATCTTTCTGTAACATCGCTCTCTCATAAACATTATTAACTATACCGAGTATTTTTGAGTCATCTGCATACAATTCCATTTTATTTGAAACGCAGTCAGGTAGGTCATTTATGTACAAAACAAATAGCAGGGGTCCAAGTACAGATCCTTGCGGAACTCCACTCAGTACCTCTGACCATCTAGAAACTCCATCCCCAAGTACAACTCGCTGAGTTCTCATACTCAAAAGTCTTCGAGCCAACTTACTATTTTCTCACCTAGTCCATAACCTCGTAGTTTATGAAGAAGTCGTTGATGCGGTACCGTATCAAAAGCCTTTGAAAAGTCTAATAGTATTTCATCCACACTGTTACCTTTGGCCAACTCAGTCGTGATCATATCAAGCGTTTCAAGTAGATTCGTTACACAACCTTTCTTTGGAACAAATCCATGTTGACTTCCAATTATTAGATTATTCTCTTGAAGGTAAAACATTATTCGGTCCATGACAATACCTTCCAGAACTTTACAAGCGACAGACGTCAGTGATACGGGTCGATAATTAGCTGGCTCTAATTTACTTCCTTTTTTGTAGATTGGAGACACGTTTGCTCTTTTCCACTCTTTTGGGATTTTTCCTGTCTCTAATGATTTTTCGAAAATTATCTTTAATGGAACTGACATCGTTTTTGCGCAGTTTTTCAGTATCAGTGGATGTACTTGGTCTGTGCCCATCGATTTGTTGCCATTTAATTTCTCTAGTCTCCGTTCAATCAGATCCTCGTTTAGCTCCTGCATGACATTCTCAATATCGAAAGTAGAGGAAGTACGTAAAATAAAAAAGGCAAATTATCCTTGGTTTCTTTATTAAAGACTGAATGAAACTGATCATTTAATAGCTTAGCTATCAGTTTTTTGTCAATCGTTACTTCACCCTCTTTTGTTCTTAACATTCTTATTTCTTCCTTTACTCCCATTTTGCTTTTTACATAGGCATAAATTAGTTTCGGATCACTTTTTGCTTTTTTAGACAGTCTGTTCTCATAATCCGATTTTACATTTCTTAACTTCTGTTTTAACTCTCTACATGCTTTTCCATAATAATATTTACTTATTTCAAATGAACTTTTATTACATGCTTTCATCTTATACCAAGCTCGATGCTTTAGTTTTATCACTCTATTAACCTCGTAGTTCATCCATTTTTCGCTCTTTCGCAAATTCTCTCTTTTCTCGGGTACCTTTTTCTCATAGATTCGCAGGTACACATTCAGAAAACTTGCATAACATTCATTAACATGCCGTCCAACAAATTCTTTTTTCCAGTCCACTGACCTCATACCAGTGTTGATTTGGTGAAAATCAGCTTTTCTTACGTTTTTTCTCTTTTTTTTCGTAAATCTTGTGCTCACATCTTTCATTGCAAATTTCCACTCTATCAACACATGAGCCTTCTCGGCTTCACCTAGTGGTGGCAAAGTCCTTACTTCCAGAACTCTTTCAGGCTCACTCGTTAACAGTAGATCAAGTACACTTGAATTTCCATTTTTTCCATATATAAATGTTGGAAAATCTACACACTGAATCATATACGATTCATTTAAGCCTTCCAAGAACCGCATCTCATTTTCTCCACTGGCCATCACATGTCAGCTGATTTCTGGGAAATTGAAATCTCCACAGACTACCATCGCATTATATATTTTATTCTCAATCATTTTCCTTGCCTCTTTTAATGAATCATTCACACACACAGTGACAAAACCATAACTATTAGGTGGTCTGTACATGCATCCCACCAACAAACTTTCAGCACCACTTCTCACGCCACACCATATCTGTTCAACACCATCTGCACATAGAACTCTACAGGTCACTACCATCGAACACAGATCATCTCTCACATATATACAAACTCCACCGCCACGTCCCGTTCTGTCTCTTCGGTATAAAGTATATCCAGATATACATGGTAACGAGTACTCGGAATACCAAGTCTCAGATACACATACAATATGTGGCCTATCCAACTTATCCAACCGGACAACAAGCTCCGTAAGTTTGTTGTTGAGTGACGTGGCATTTGTATAAATACAAGTGAGAAAAGGTTCACGAACACTTATCCTTTTCTTATCTAAACTACAATTCAATAAAGGCGATCCAAGAATTTCATTGACCTGACTAGAAAAAGATCCTAGATCCTAGATACTAGAAAGAGTTATTTTTTCTAAAATTTTTTTATTCCAAAAAATTATTTTATTTTCTATTTTAAGCATTCCTAATGAGAACAAAAACAAAACTATTTTAAGTCAAAAAAAAGAAATAAATGAATTAGAAAGGAAAATATCTGCATTAAAAGATGATTTAAATAACTACCCGGAAAAGTTTTCTAATTGTTTAATTCAAAAAACATCTCTAACAAATGAATTGAATGACAAAAATCAAGAAATTATTATTTTAAACAGTCAGATAGGTATTATTTTTTTCTTTTTTAAATTGAATATTTTAATTATTATTTAGAGGAATTTCAAAAACCAATTGCACAAGAAGATTTTCCAAGTAAAAGAAAATTTGATGATTTATCTGACAAAAAACATCTATTTTTGGTAATTTTTCAAAATTCTTATTCATTTTAATTTAATTGATTGGAAATAATAAATTATTACAGGAATAAAATGAAGATCCCATCGTTGGAACTTACAAGAGTTCAGGTTTGGCAAATGGAAGATCAGTTAAAAAAGGAAAATTTGGAAAACTCTATTATGAAAGTGAAAATTCAAGGGTTTACTTAACAAGAAGGCCTTGGACAATCGAATTTTTCGAAAAAAACATTTAATTTTCTTTTAGTTTTTAGTTATTTTAGTTGTGTTTTCACCAATTTTGTAATTTGATCTTTTTATATTTGGCACATTTTTTTGAAATTTGATATCTTTATCTTATTCTTTAGGTACTATTGGTCACTAAAATTAAAGTCCAAGTCCGGACTTTTTTTTAAAGTCCGGACTTGGACTTGACTAGAGACCTGTGACTTTTAAACAACTCTGTCTCAATTATTTTTTCTGGTTAGCTGTTCTCTGTATTTGTTCAATTGTATTGGAATTTCTTTTTCTGTGGTTCTTTAAGAATTTTCGTTTTTTTCCGAAATTGATTTAAGCTTGATGGAATTTTTTAAATTTTAAATCAAACTTTGTTTGAGTTTTGATCAAATAATGATCTGCAGTATCTCAGCGGTATTAAGGACGAAAATTGAGTATGATTTTATTTTTGAAATTCTATCTGCTTTTATCATGGAAAAATCATAAATTCTTTTAGAATCACATAAAAGGTAAGTCCGATATAATTGAACAAATACAATAGAATAACTTACCATTTAAAATAATTAAGACAGAGTTGTTTAAAAGTCACAAATTTCTAGTCAAGTCCAAGACCGGACTTTGACTTTAACTATGCCGCCACAATAACTACCTGGAACGGTATAAGGAAAGTCCCGGCTTGGACTTTTGAGAAAAATAAATAGTCCGGACTTGAGTATGGGACTTTTAAACATCTCTGTATAAAGATATTGAAAATTTCTAAGAAAAAGTGTCAACAAATGTAAATTTTTAAATTACCTTAATGGTCAATGCATTAAAAATCTTTTTTTAGTTGAATAATGCTTTTAAATAAAATAATTAAAAAATTTAAAAAAAAAAAAAATTTTGAGAGTTTAAATTAATTTAAATTTTTTCAAAAATTCATTAAAATATAGATAAAATCAAAAATTAAAAAAAATGAATTGACAAGTTCCAAAATTTTTCTATCATTAGTAAACAAATCGAAAATATTTTTATCAGATCAGAAAAAACTTAACATTTGGATTGTTTCTATCAATAATCGATCTTTTCTCCAAATATAAAGATTTTTTTTTTTTTTTTGAATTTTTTACTTTTAACAAATTATGTTTAAAAATGTTAAACAATTTATTTTTGAAATAATTCGTAATAATTAAAATAAAAGTAGTTTTCAATTAAATAAAATATATTTTGCTTTAGTTTTTGCTCCAAACTTCACCGCCGCAAATTGGATCATTAAAATTAGACTGAGCATAATTTCCAAAGAATTCAGAGTTAGAATTAAGTATTTCGAAATCTTTATCAAGATCTATTAAATCAGAATTAGGACTAAATATTGAAGATAAGAGTTCTCCAAAGCATTTTCCCTTTTCTTCATTAGTTTTTAATTCCTTGCCATTTAAAAACAAATTTGGGATTAAATTTGATCCTTTTTTTGATCTAAATTTATTTATTTTTTTCCAGAATCAGTGGGTTTTTTCCAATTCATTTTCTCAATAAAATCAAACCAATTTTGATTCCAGAATTTTTTTAAAGAGGCCTTTAACTCAAATGTAAGTTGATTAAATTTTTTCTTTAGATTTTGACAGCGAGTTTTTTGAAAGTTTCTTCTTACTTTCCTTCGTTCTTTTATCAGAATAACAATGTTCGGGGGAAGACTGGTTTTGTAGATTTTCTGAGAATGATAAGGAATGCTTTTATGTGAAGAAGAAATAATTTTTTCTCTGATTTTATCATTTAGTTGATCTATTGTGAGGGAACTTTCAGTGATATTCACTATTTGAGAATTTAAAATCTCGCTGAATAATTGCCAGTTTGCTTTCTTATAGTTAAACTTTTTAGCTGCTGATTTATTTTCTAATTGATAGCCCTTAGAAATCGATGCTTCGATTGGGAAATGGTCTCTAGTCATGTCTTGACTATTTAGGACACAAAAGTCGGTAATTTTGTCAATTAATGAAGATGAACCTAAAAAAAGATCAAGAATTTCAAAGTAATTCCTATTAAAAATATTGAAAGTAGGACGCTTATCATTGATTACTGAGAAGTCTAACTCATTGATTATTCTTTCCAACATTATGCCGTTTTCATTTTCCCCTATGCAGCCTATTTGCTTTGTTCTGGCGTTAAGATCACCACCTAAAATGTAGTTTCTACATTTTTTATTAACTGTTTTAAAAAACTCAAAGTTCAGATGCACTTTGGGTGGATTATAAAGACTAAATATAAACAATTCATTATTCTTTCTTAAGTTCATTTTTTTTCAAAAGAGTTCGGAATTGAATTCCTCATAAGAGAAATCTTGTATAAATTCAATTCCTTCTTTAATTAAAATAGCTACTCATCCTCCATACTTGTTGCGTGGTTTTGTTATGAATTGATAATTGTGAAAATCAAGATAAATATTTGCCTCACTTAAATCTATCTTTAGTTCATTGAGCAAAACAATGTCGGGACATTTTTGAGCTAAAAAATTGGCTAAGATGATCTACTTGAATTGAACATTCAGTTGTTGAACTGTTTGATTCAGACTCGAAGGTATTGTCGTTTTCATTTTCCAAGACAACTAATGTTTTCTTTGATTCATTTTCGGTGAGCTCTTTTTCATTTGGATCAGATTCGGGAAATCTCTTAGTTTGATTTTTGGTTTGGAAAAAATTTTCAGTGTTATTCTGATCATTTGAGCGTACATTGACAGATGACTGGCATAGTGGTAGAAAATCGTTTAAACGACTTATCAAAGCTTCTTCTAAAACTGGAGTTTTAAGGTCTTTTGGGCTAATTTGGGATATTACGTCATTGAAATTTGTTGGCTGATATCCAGGTGTTTTTGGCATTACATTTTCATCAGTATCTTTTTGGTCAGCTTCAATTATTGATTGCGTTTCTTCTTGGTCGATGTAAAGATCATTGTAGTCAATCTTTTTCCTTTCAAGCGATTTAAGCTTTTCGGACTTGACTTGAATTTTTTTATGAGTTAAAAGTTAAATTATTACTTGAGTTGATGTTTTGTCTGATTTCATTTTTAACTAAATTTAAGTTTTTGTAAAAATTAAATTTTGATTTTTTATTCTCAAGGCAAGTCAAGTTTAGAAGTTTAGTTGATCATAAAGAACCAAAATAGAAATGCTATCAGCAACTAAACTTAATTTAGACTTAAGCTTACTTAAATAAGAATATTTAAGAAAAAAAGCCTTATACCCTATATAATTTGCATTTTCCGGAAGAAAACTTTATAGAATATAGCCCATTTATCACTTAAAGCACCTGCGAATTATTTATAAAAACAATAGAGTCCATGCAAACAAAAGCGCTTAAAAAAATCTCGAAGTTATCCTATCTCCTTTCGAACATTAAAATGCTGAACCAGTTTAATCTATATTTTATTGAAGAAAGATACAAAAAATTTTCCAATAACTATCTAATAAGGGCTCTTAGTGTTTAAATCCTCTAATAACAGATCTTGTAAAATTCTAAAACATAGACCCTCAAATAAGTGAGGGCTTTTTCTGTAAAGCAACTCCCATACCAAATTCAATAGCCATTTTTCAAATGCCTAAGAAAAGCTGTACATACTGTAAATACCATTTAGTTTAAGTTATTTTACTAATAATTATTAAAACTAAATTAATCTACAAGATGAGCAATAAGAAGTTTAAATCGATTTCGTTAATACATGATGACATCATTTAATATGTAAACAACTTAGGTATATTATCTGAAAGAGTAATAAATTCTCATTTAAATATTTTAGAAATTATCCAGCATGTTTTCCAACATTTCAAATACAATCGAGACACATAAATAAAATAAAATTGAATCTACTGCTTTATTTTATATTTGTATCTTTTTCAAATAAATTAGATGCAAATTATTTTCTTTTTTATTTTCATCATAATGATTTACTTTTGAAAAAATAAGAAGAATCATCCTTTCAAATTATTGTATATTTATGTCGAAAATTCACTTATTTTTTAAGATAACGTACAAAACATTTTACCTCAAGCGTCTGCAGTTTATTTTAATTTTAATACTAATTAAATTTTAATATGCTAAAAAAAGTTAAATTTTGTATTGCAAAATTTCAAAATATTGATTAATATTGATCAAATATAAAGTCCAAGTCATTTTTTTTCATTTTTTACTTTAATATCAGGTTAAGGGTCTAAATATTAAAAATATATTATTTTAATTATTTTTTATTAATTCTTTGCCAAAAGTTAAAAATGTGTAAATTTATATTTTTTAATTTTTCGCATCAAAAATAACTAAAATTGAAGGAAACTTTTTGTTAAAATGTCAATAATATAAAAAAAAACTTCTGTGGAATTTGAAAAAAATTCTCAAAAATTGTTTAATTTGAAAGCTATTGTAAATAATTTTGAATTTTACTTTTAAGCAGTTTTTTTTTGTAACTTTATTTTATATTAAATGGCAACTTGAAATTCATGATTATAATCAAATGATCAAAATTTAATTGATTAAAATCTTAAAAAAAATTATAAAATTAGATTTTTTTACTAGTGTATTTTCTTGAGAATCTGTATTGTTTACAACAAGCTGTGGCCGAGGCCGAGTATTTTGAACTAAAGCCTGGGTTCGGGGCTGAGATTGAAGTTGGCTATTTAAATCATTTAAAACATAACGCCCTGATAACTGGAAGCTTTTATTAATAGAACATTTCTTAATTTTAACCGGAATTCTCAAAAAATTCAAAAAAATTACTTTAACATGGTTTCGATGGGAACTATTCCATATAGAATTCCGGTTAAATTTCAGGTTTATTCCTAGTATGCTGGGCAAAGGTTTACGGTATTAAAAAATTGATAAAAAATACCTTTTAATTTAAATCAAAAACTAAAAATTTTGATTTGAAATTTACATTTGATCATGAACTTCAATTTTTCATTATTTGATTGTATTTCTGGAACCCTGTAAAATTTTGAAATAAATGATAAATAAAAATCTATAGACTTTTATGATAAAAAATTTCATTAAATTCAGCTAATCTTTATGATAAAAGCCAGAAAGTAGAAAAAAGTTAGCTGAACAGCACTTCTGGTACATAAATGAACCAGTTAATGATTCAGGCTTTTTTAATTTTGAAGATAAACCTAACAGGTTAAAAATTATAATTCGAATTTATTTACTTAAAGTTTCCAAACAGGGGTCACTTTTAGAAATACGAATCTGAGCATCTTCACCAGCATTGATTCCCTTAAATTTTTTAATAAGATTTCAATTACTTTTGTACTTTTATTAAGATTTAGCATTGCACATAAATTTGACATTGGAAAATTTGGGAAGTTTTTTTCAATTCAGAAGAGTTTAAATAAATTTTTTACTAAAACGGATAATTTAGTTCTGTAAATGTTAAATTTTAAGCGAGTTGCTTAATGGAGTAAAATGTGTTTGTAAATACTCTGTCAAATAATTTCACGGTTGATTGTTCATATTACAATTTTCTTGCAATTTTAGTAAAAAAGTCTTCACATTCATTGAATGAAAAATAAATCTCACGATAATGTTAGAGAAGATCGTGAGTGCTCAATTCATTTTCTGGAAAAAATGCTTTGAAAGTAGTTGAGAATTATGCGAAAATTTTCGTGATCTTTCGTTACTCAATAATAACTCTACATAAATGGAAAAACAGAAAAATTTATTTGATTAATTTGTAAAACTGGAGAAAAATTGCTTTGGGATCTCGGACTATTTAGTCTTCAAGATTAAGACAATTTATTTTATTCATCAAAAAAAAAAATCACTTGAGACTTGTGACTTTTAAACAACTCTGACCAAAAATTAAAAATTTTGATTTGAAATTTACAGATAATCATGAACTCCAATTCGCCGTACACATTACCAATATATGGAACTCATTAGATTAAAAACAATTAACTTCAAATAAATTTTTTGTTCTGATTTTAAAATATTTTCTACTTTAGTTTATTCTTTTAACAATTTAAAACTTTTTAATTAGAAATTTAATTTAAGACAACATTTCTTGTAATTTTTTTCTTGCCATCTGAAAAGACAATCATTTCATTTAAGGCATATACTTAATTTTGAGGATATGAAACAAGAAATTGCCATCTTTTTAATTCAAAAGAGAGTCCGCTATCTGATGGAATTAGCGGAACATTCGAGATTAGGACAGATTTATCGTTTAAGTTTTCTTTTTCGATTTTTGCATTAATTTGTTTATTTTTTATTTTTATTAAGTATTGTTGCATATTTAATAAGTCTAAAAATGCCAATTACATGCTTGCAAACAAATTTTTTCTTCCATTACGGACATGAACATATTCTCAACTGTCAACACTGTTTATTCACTTCAATTATTTTAAGAGAGTCATTCAAATCTAAATACTTTTAATGACTCAAGGTTTCTAAGATTTAGTAAATAGATCCGAGTAAGCTTTCGATTCTCAATTATTCGAAATCGGTGTTTTCATTTTCCATTATTAAATGAATAATGAAGTGGAATTTGGATTTTAAAAAACTCTCTTGCTTACAAAGTTTTGGGTGAAGCAGTTTTTCGCATCTTAACAGCCCAATTTCAGAGTGAATAAATTTTTTTTGATCATGAGATAAATTATGTTGTTTTCTTTTTCCTCGTTTGTCAACTTAAGAATAGAATTTTATATCAAAATGAATTGATAATAAAAAGTTTAAAATTCGTAAGATTTAAAAATTATTAAATCTATTGATGAAATTAAAAAAAACCTTTCTAAATTTATTAATTATTAGTAAAAGAAAAAAAAGACATAAAACAACTTTTATTTTTAGTTTTTTAACCGATTAATTAAATATCACATTAATTAGCGAATGGTACAAATGATATTGAAAAACAATACAAAATAGTAATGGAAGTATATAAGAATGGTGTCTAAGAATTCATACCATCAAAAAAAATTTCAATAGACTCCAAAGTAGCTAAAAAAAATCCGTAATGGTTCAACAATGATTTAAAAAAGGTAACCAGGCGCAAATACAAGCTTCATTTGCAAATGAGGACCCCATTAGGATCATCAGCACTCAAAGATGAATACAAAGCAATTTGTAAGTTAATTAGTTAATTTGATAAATGAATTTTTTATTCAATAAATTTATTCGATAATTTTTTTAAATCGAATTTTAACATTTTTCTTGTTTTTTTTTCAAAAAATAAAATTTCTATCAAAAATGGAATTAATTTCAATTAAAAATGTTTAACGCTTAACCTTATATTTTTTATGTAATTAAATTTTTTCAATTTATTCTAATATTTCATTTAGTTTTTTTCTAAATAGATCATTTTGTGATTCTTTAATTTACAATTGATTAAAATAAATGTTGGAGTAGTTTATTGCGTATTTTTACGCTAATTTCATTTTCAATGAATGTATTGAAAAGTAAATTTTTTTTTTATTTTAATGCAGAGTTGTTTAAAAGTCACAAGTCTCAAGTCAAGTCCCAGTCAAAGACTTTTATTTTTTTCAAAATTTCAAGTCCGGGCATTAAATTTTGAATACTGAAGAAGAATTGTGAAGACTTTTATGCTAAAATTTAAGAAAATTCTGAAATATGGAAAATAAAAAAATTATAAGTCCCGACTTGGACTTTATTTTTAGACGTTTAGACAATTCTGTTTGAATGTTTTTTTCAAAAAAAAAATTTAACTTTTTTTTATAATAATATCAATTATGTAATTTGACATAGTTATATATGTAATTAAACTTAATAATGTCAGCATTCAGAATTGCCAATGTAATTAGTTATGAAAAAAAGGTGATCTATTGAACAAAGTATTATTTATCATAATGAACAGTTCTTCATTATTTTTTAAAAGTTAATTTGAAAAGATATTAATGATGTCACTATAATAAAATTTTATTTTGTTTTTATACTGGATGAAATAACACAAGACAAAATCGATAAAAAAAAACAAAATAATAAATAATTTATTTTTCTTATATTTTTTTCCTTAATTCTTGGTGCTGCACTAAAGCATTATAAAAAAATAAATTTTTCTATTGTTTATTAAATTCAAGCCTAAACCCGTGATAATACTGTTTGACCATGCGTTCTTAATCAAAAATATTTTAGCATGGGCGGGAGTTGCTTTAGTGCATGTTCAAAAAGCGTGTTTAGTTTGTGCTGTAGCATAATCGAAAGAGAGAATACGATTAAAAAGAATAAAGCTTTTTTTTTTTTAACTTTTTCTAGATTAGCATTTTTAATTTTAGAAATAAATAGTTTTTTTTTTAAAGTTTTTTTTACTCCTAAAAAATTTCTTTTGGTTTTATTAACTGATTCCTTTTGGAACTGATTTCCCAACACTATGAAATTTCACTTTGATTTTAAAAAAGTGTGAGCTCTTATTTTCTAGAGCTAAAATGATATTTTTTGAAAACTTTTTCCAAAGTTAGAAAAACCGAGAAAACCGAAGCATCAGACAGAAAAGTGTAAAAAAGGCTGCAACAATACCGGCTCAGAAAATGGCCAAAAATGAGCAAAAAGAGACCAAAAGTGAGCCTATGGTCACTAGAAAGTCCAAAGCAAAGCAAGATGAAACTCCGGTGACGACTAAAAATTCAAGTATTAATGTGGCTGGTGTGAAAGAGGCGTCGGAGAATGTGAAAACAAAGCAGAGTCCAAAGACACCTAGAACTCCGAGAATCAAAAGAGAGAAGTTGAGAAAACAAAAAGAAAATTTGATGAAAATTTGATGAAAAAAATCGAAATTTTAGAGTTGAAATTAGAAGAGTGTGAAAACCTTAATCCAAATTTGAGACGAAGTATGAGAATTAGGGAAAAAATGATCAGAAATTACCACAATTATATTTCTGTCTTGATGAATTTGGTGCATTTTGTTGAGCGTCAAGATGAAATTTTAATGAGACAACAAAAAAGATATAAGGAAAAAAGTGAGAGTACAATTAGAAGGCCGGTTGGCAGAAGAGCTAGACAACTCAGGATTGTGAGTGATGAAGATTCTAATTCGAGTTAATTTTACTTTTTGTTTGTTGATCTTAAAATAAAATTTGTGTCAAATTATCAATGGTTTTTTTATCTAATATTAAATTGATTTCCTAAAAAAATATCTTGAAAAATTAAATTTATTTTGATTTAAATTCAAATTCAAATTACAAAAAAAAGTAACCAAAAAAAAAGTAAAAAGTGTTTTTAAAAGAGTGGTTAATGTTTTTGCATGGCAATCAATTAAAGTATGACAAAAATAAAAAAATCTAAATAAAGGTTAAATTGTGAAGCCAAAGTCAAATTCTTAGGAATCAGATTAGACCCAAAGCTAACATTAAGTAATTCAGGGCTTATTATATTAAAATATCTCTCAAGTAGGAAAAAAAAAAAAAAAAACATTTTTTAATTTCTAAAATTATGTTTATCTAGAATTTTTATTGCCTCACTTTAAACAAAATTCGTTAGCCAATTTGAAGTATTGGCTTTTGAATTAAAACCAGTGACGAGTTTTTGATACCTAGGTGTAAGGGGTCTTTTCTAATCTCTTCGCTGTGTCCGCTAAAATATTGACAGTTTTTTTTGACCGTCTGTATTTTTTAGCAGTCCAAACACCGTCAACTAGACCGGCAAAATAACTGGCCGCCAAAAGCAGCCCGGCTAATGCAGACACGGTCATGGTTTCTGAAAATTTTGGCCGGTCAAGTGTCCGCTTGCACGGGCGCCAACACCAGTATTTTCTCTCTGTGCGTTTATCATTTTGGTAACAATTAGTTGATGTATTAACCAATAATTTTTTATCAATTTATCTTGTTGGAGAGTCAATTAGTTACCTGGTTATTTTCGGATAATTATGTGAGAAAATTTTGCTCCTATAACATTATCTATTTTAAAAAAAAGCCATTTTTTTCCTATTTGACTTTATATAATTTTTTTTTATTCTGAAGGAGCATTAGCTCGGCACTGATTAATAAATAAATAAATAAATGAATAAAAATAAATTTTTTCTGTTTAGTTGTAACTCAAGTAATGACATCTAGATGCTGTGAGTTGTGTTAAATAGTGCTTCAAAGTTTAATTAGTTTCAAAAAAAGTAGGCTACATTCTATGGGAGTTAAAATGAAATAAAATAAAATAAAATAATAATCAATTACAATAATAATTTATTTTTTTTTTAACCCCGATAGAAAGTTGCCTACTCTTTTTTGAAACTTATTTATTTTTGAAGTGCTTTTTAGGCATGTAATCTTGAATTCTAAAAATTTCTATAAATTTTTTTAAGAAGAATTTTTTTTGAATTTTACAATTTTTATACTTTAAAATTAAATTTTTTATTTTCGCCGAATCTGGCGTAATTTCTGAAATAAATAAGATAAATAGTAAATTAATTTATTTTTTCTCATGTAAGTGAAATACATGGTTTCGACTAGAAATGAATTAGTTGATTATATGTAATAGAAAATATTTAATTAATACTCAAAAAATACAAAAAAGCTATTTAGGTCTATCAAAAGTCAGTAATTTTTGTGAGGACGCTTATTCAAAAAGAAAAGATTTATTTTGATGCTATTTTTTGAGAATTTTTTTTCCAAATTACCAAATCAAGTCTAATGAATAGCAGAGACATTGGTGATGTGTAACCAACAATTATCAGTTTATGGATTATGTAGATCACGCAAAAAGCGTATATTTTAAATGAATTTGGAATAGATGTTTCCAACGATTTGATATTGTGTAAGAATCTTAATATTTAAAACCCAAATGTGTGAAAAAAAGTAAAATTTTCATGCATATACTTACGATAACTAACTTTAATATATGAATATAGTGCTTTTATAATTGTCTTAATCCATTTTTTTTAGATTACATAATATATATTAATATTTTTACAACTTAAAAATAAATTTTGATTAAAAAATTAAGAAAAGAAAAAAATTATTCAAATTCATTCAAATTTATTCATTCAAATTTTTCTTACAAGAAATGTTGTTTGTACAGTATGTCACAAAAAATTAGAATCAAGTTGAAAAAACTAAAAATACTGTTTTTTTGCAATTAAAAAAATCGTTAACTATGAATTCAATTCAATTCAATTCATAAAAAGTTTTTTCAAATAATAGTCTTTTAAAAATAAGACCACCTAAAAATCTGACAAAATAGAGAAAAAATGGGTAAAAATAAACTAACTGATCAACAAAGATGTCAAATTGCATGTTTTTTGAAAAATCAGACAAAGACTGAAAGAGAAATAGCCGACTTGACGAAATAATGAACAAAAAAACAATCAAATAGAAAAAAGGTTGATTCTAACTTTTTGTGACATACTGGACAGAAATATTCATTAAATCATTTAATCAACACTTATGAAAAAATTTTTTTAAAATCAATTTTAATAAGAATTTTTCAATATAATAAATAAAATAAATCAATCTATTAAATAATCAATATTGATTTCTTTTTCTTTTCTTTTTATTATTCTGGCAGCGAAGCAACAGGTAAAACCTTGTTCTTTTAAAAATTGAAGATATTTTTTCAATAATTTTTTTCTCAACTAAAAAATGATGATTCGGCCTGCAGGAGTTGATTCAAAAAAATGCAAAGTGCTTAAGAGAATTGTGGACAGCAATTTTGTATGGGGAAGTCTTGTTGCACATATTTACATTAATACGAAGAAAGTTTCTAAATATTTAGCAAAACTCATTTTGAAAAATGTAACAGGCGCGGTTAACAGATACAAATTAAAATTGCTGTTAAACAAGGGGATTGAAAATAATTTTAAGGAGCTTCATGAGAAAATCTATTCAATTTTTAAATTTAATGCGGAACCCCTGTATTTTTCAATCATAAAATTTATTTTATACTAATTAGAATAATTTCCAAAATCTAAAGATAATTCTCAAGTCAATTTGTATTATTTCTATTAAAGTTTGTCAATTTCCAGGTTACAATTGAATGATAATTGAATTGAACAGTTACTACTCAGATTTGGATTGACCGTGAGAACATCAATGACATTCGTTGTATTAATTTAGTTGCATTTGATTGATCTCGTATAAAAGAAAAATAAAATTAAAATTTTTCTTTAATCTGATTTTTAGGCTCAACACAGATAGGCAAATAAATAATAATTTAGCTCTAATTAATTTTTTTATTACTTAAAATTATTCACTCGTTTTTTGTTCCCTAAAATTTGATTATTTTTAAGAAAAAAAATTTCAATTATCAAATGGAAAGACAAATCAATCTAAGAAACCGTATTGTCATAAAGAGCGATATTAAAAAAAATCTCAACAACCAGCACAAAACTAAAATAGCTAATGAGCTAAAAAAAAATGGTCCAATTAAAGATGGAAAGCCGGCTTCAAATTATATACAATTGAGAATGAGCGCGGCTAACAGGACAAAATTGTATCAGCTTCTAAGGGACATTCTAGACGATATAAAAAGTTCAAAATTCAAGGACAAAATATGCGCTGCCTACGGCACATTATTAGGTTTGAAACCGTTTTAATAATATTAAATTAAAAAATAAACTATTTTTTATTTTAGGCCTGGTTCGAAAAAACGAAATAATAGACCACGATGACGATCTTGATTTTTTTATTGATCCCAATTTTTATTCGGAATTCAAATTCTATTGGGATGGCAAAATTTTGAAAAATAAAAAAATTAAAATAATCGAAAATACCGACAATGGTATGAAAATTTTGGTACTTTGTTATGCTAAAGACGAGTACGAATGGCCCTTCATTGAATTTTTTTCTGATGAAAAAATAGTAATTTTTTTATTTTTTTCTTAATTAAATTTAATATATTACTAATTAATTGTTTATTTTCAAGAAAAATTTGCAAATTGAATGGAAAGAATTTTCTTTCAAAGAGCTTGGATATACGCGCCGAAATAAGTTCAAAGTTCCAATGCCGTCCAATGGTGAAGAAATTTGCTTAGAAAGTTACGGCAAATTTTGGAATAAAATTGTAGTTATTGCCGAAGGTCATTCAATTACGCACTCAAGAAAATTGGCATCCAGCTTAAACTATGCTTACGATATTGAGAGCGGCGATTTGATTTGCCAAATTAATAACAAAAAAAAAATAGAAAATTATTTTAAAAATAAAAAATAGTCGTTTTATATTTGATTAATCAAACTTTTTTTTTTTTTGATTTTTTTCCCTTTTTTTTTTAAATAAAAATTTATCCAAAATTTAGTGTATTGTTTTTTCTGTTCAATCTGAAGATTATAATATAATGAAGAAAAAAATTAAAATGTTTTTTTTTTTATCAAAAAAATATTTAAAAATGTTAAATTAACTAATTTTAATAATTTAATTATTAAAAAGATTGCTCCAGATTTGGCGATGATAGCATAATAATTAGTATAATGTGATCAAAAAAATTCTAATAAAATGAAGACTTTTTTTTGTTCTTGATTATCAATTGCTTAATTAAAAAAGAAGGTAATTTCTATTCTTAAAATTAAAAATAATTTCATTTTCAACTTTTTTTAATAATAATTAAAATGAATTAAACTTTAAATCAAGAATTTCATTCTTGATTTTTTCAAATTTCAATTTCATTTCAATCATCATTTAAATTCCCGTGTAAAGTTCCTATTTTTTCTTGAAATTTCAAATATTTTTCCTCCAGGATAAATTTTACCTGGAGCTTCTTTCTGATTTTGGTGCTATAGTTCAAGATTTTGATTTTTATTGTGATCTCAAAATCGTTAATTTGGTGTAAAAATAATAACTAAGTCAAAAAATTATTTTTGTCACTCAAATAATTATTTAATCAGTCATTTAATTTATTTGTCATCATATGTAGTTTTTTTGTCTGTAGATTTAGTCATTTTTGTCAGTAGAATTTAAATTTTCTTATCAGTCCATTAATTGATGGCCATTTTAATTCTATAATTTCGTCGCCTATTAAAATGTAAATTTCACTTTATAATCCAACAATTCAAACTTTTTTGTCTTAAAATTTTGCAAATTTGATCCATTAAATCAAGAAATTGCCGCAATTTCCTGATTTAAAAGCGGCTTTTCATATTTTATTTGGGATTTTTATTCAATGTAAACAATCAAGTTTTCTATAAACTATGTTAAAAAACTTTTTAAAAATTTAAAATATAAACATAAAAATGATAAAATATTTAAATGATCTATTTATTTGATAATAAATTTGTCTCGTTCATTTTATAATAATAATAAAAGGCTACGGCAAGCATACTTCCGAAGACCTTTTACTAGAAGACATCTATAGTTGCATAGAAATCTTGGGTCTTGCCTGTTATGTGACCAGTGACTTTATGTCGATTTGGTGACCAGGTATTTGTTCTGACTTGTCACATTTTCACTGGTCACCTAATATGTGACCAGGCAATATTATTATTTAAAGTAAAGAATTTTTTTTTAAAAATTTTATTATTTAAGTGACCAATTATTAAATTTATATGACCAGGTTTTTTTTTTTTACGTGGCCAATTTAAATATTAATTTAAAATTATAGAAAATAAATAAAAAAAATTATTTATGCATTTTTGTGATGTGTTGCTTTACACCACGCTCATTTTTCATTAATTTCCCGCACTCCGGGCAAGCTATTGAGTTTTAATGTTTGCTAGGGCCTCTTTTTACAGCAGACTGTGTCGCTTCTGATGCAATTTTTGATAACTTTTCTAATTTTTTTTGTTTGATTTAAATTAAGCTTGCAAATGGCTTCACTAACCTCTTCAAAATCTGATTCACAATTTTCTTCATGATCTGAATCGGTGCCATATGCCAAAAAATCAATCTCTTTTATTGTAATTGTTTCCGTATGTGGATAACTTTCTTCATCGCTTTCATAATTTTTAAGTCTATTTAACTCTTCCACCGAGTCTACACTGAAAATTTCCACTTCAACATCATTACTCTCTTCTTCATTGTTATCATCACCAAATTCATACCCATATTCAGATCCTTTCAAAGACCCAAATAAGGATTCAATATCTTCTTCATCTACGTCGTCACAATTAATTGCAATTGCAATTATTTAATTATAATTACAATTTAATTTTATCTAACTAAAAAGAAATTAATGAGACCAATTTCAAAATTTAGGTGACCAGGTTTAAATTATTTATAAAAATTTTTACCTAATAAATAATTTTGCCTGATCACATATTAGGTGACCAGTGAATATGTGACCAGTCAGAAAAAATACCTGGTCACCAAATCGACATAGAGTCACTGGTCACATAACAGGCAAGATCCGAAATCTTGTTACATAAACACAGACATTAATAGTTATCTATTTACAAAATGTACAATCTTTAATTTTTAATAAGTAAATGAAATAAAAAACTATATTAAAAAAGATAAAAAAGCGACTAATTTTTGTAAGTAGATAAATCATTTTTTTAGTAGATATTTATTTTTTTAATGTAGATAAAAAAAAATATATAAAAAAAAACAAGAAAAAAAAACCTTGAAAAAAAAAAAATGAAATCAAGCATGCTTTTAAATTTGAATTAGACTTTTTTTATAAACTTATTTAAACAGTTAATGTTTAAAAAATAACAAACTTAAAATTAATTAAAAAAATATAATAAACCATACTTCAAAGGTTAAGTTTTAACAAATCAAATTTGAATTCTTTTATTAGAATTTTAGATTAAACTAAAGAATTGGATAATTAAATAAATAAAAAGAATAAAAATGGGCATTAAAAAGAAAAAAAAAATAGATAAATAATTCATTTTGATTAAATTTTATATTCAATCATTAAAAAACTGTATCTAGTTGGTAAAGTGAACCATAGTTCACTTATTAGCCGAAATATTTTGTTCTCAGATAAAACATAGTTTACCTAACGGACTAGACACGAAAAACTTTGTTTTCTTCTTATAAAATTTTGACATAAGTGATAATTTACTTTCATTTGGTGTTTTTAACAAATATTCAATTGAAAAAAAATGGAAAACAGAGCGAAGATAATTTTTAAACTACAAATATTATCTTGAGGATTATCATATCACAAACCTAAAGTCAAAATTCATAAAAAAACACAAAGTTTTTCATGCTTGCAATATTAACTTAGAATTATTTTATTATTTAAAAAGTCTGCTAATGATGTGCAAAATCTCTGCAAAATGCACTACGCTCGAACATTCCAAAATTTAACCTCTACTAGATTGGACAAACGGGGCATTACAAAATCCACAGGACATCCTTGTAAAGTTGAACAACCTCCCCCATATCCAAAGGTGGTAATAAATTTGAATTTGGGATGCAGGTTTGTATTGAAAAATGCCTGCTTGAAATCCAATTTAGTACCATAAATGATACCATAAATGAGTTTAGATCATTGACCAGCTGGTACGCGGATTTCAAGCGGAAATTGGCGGCATCAATTATTTATGTGAGAGTTGAGAAGTCAGCAATTGGTCTCACCTTCGAACCGGGTCTCGAAACAAGGAAAAAGGTACCACAATAACGTGTCCTGTAGAGCAGGCGATGGACTCTTCAACGATCCCCGCACGCAGTAAAGAGGCGAGGATCTTGTCCCTGTCCTCGTCGCTGGCTAGGATTTTGTGCCTAAAAGTCTTCAAAGGTTCTGGCACAGCCACCCTTCGACCAAATTCTCAACCCGTCCCTTAGTCTGTTAAAAAAGGCTTTAGGGACGGGAAACTC
Source organism: Brachionus manjavacas (assembly GCA_019054805.1). NCBI lineage: Eukaryota > Metazoa > Rotifera > Eurotatoria > Ploima > Brachionidae > Brachionus > Brachionus manjavacas. The sequence goes on along the minus strand of JAHQIY010000029.1, from coordinate 511,005 downwards.
TTCTTATGGAACTTAAGTATGTCAGTTGGAGGTGCGAAATACGAGCCAATCTACACTGACTTATTAAGCGGCTGGTTAATTGCCGCTGGCTTAAACCTAACTGGCATGCTGGCTTCTGGGGAAGATGTTGTGTTGGTGGTGGATGTTTTGGTTGGCGTGGATGGAGTGTTCTCAGGAGGGTGCCTGAACCCCTTCATTGTTTGATATTGCGGGTTCATTGTTGGGATTCCTAGTGTCTAGAGAGGTAACTAATTCCTCGGAACCTGAAACCTCAGGAATGTTTTCATAGCCCCCCGATTCCACAAAAAAGTATTTTTTTGTGACGTCGTCCCAGAAGAATTTTCTAGTGATTGGACAACTCCTCATTGGCATTAGATGTCTTAAATTTTTTTTAAATAATAGACAGTAAGTAGCCCGTATAGACGAATGGTTTGGGTGTTAGTCATGCAAGCAGCGGCTCGAGGGTACAAACTCGCTGAGGGTGAAAAAATCTTCAAAATATCATTGCAAAACGGGGCGAATGTTTAAACCTATTTCATTATAAAAATAGGGGGACCAGTTTCGACTGGGTAATAATTGCGGTGTAGATGATCAACTCGATGCAGTAGCCTCTGTGTCAGATCGTAGCCGTTGATCAAAAAGGTACATGAAAAGGAGATGAGCGCCTCCCCATTATCCACTAGGATAGAATAGGGACAATTATTAGACAGTAAGTGGAATAAAAAGATTTTTTTTAAATCCAGGGACAATTAGTGAGATTTAGTCAAAATTGAAATTTGATTTTGGCCGATATTTCCCATCAAAAAGTTTGATCCGAACAAACCTAATTAGACTCCTACTTTATCTTGAGTTAAAGGAACTAAATAAAATGTAGCGTAAGCTGGTGGGGGTCTAAACCGTAGTTTAATAAAAGCTGTATTTTAGTGATGCGAATCTTTATTAATATTAATAATGATATATAAAGTCAATCGGATGGCATCACCATCCAAGTGAAGGTTAGATCAAGTGAAAGCAGAGAGAAAGGACTTTGAATAATTTAGAAAGAAGACGTAGTAATATTCTTACTACATCCTTTTAAGAAAATGTGCTTCCGCTTGACTAAACATTAGTGTATTTGCCGTCCTTCAATAACTGGAAAGCTTGCGTGGTTGTCAACTGTTAATGGAATCCAATACTCACCGAGCGCTGAAACTTTTTTTTTTTTTTTTTTTTTGAAATTTTAATTACGATTCATTAATACAATTTTAATATTAATTTAAATTTTGAATGTGCACAAGTTACATCTATATTTTAATTTAAATAAAATAAAATAAGTAAGAAAAATTAAATAGAATTAAAAGAATTGAATAAAAGGAATGAATAAAATGATTAAATAAAATTAATTGATACAGTCGAGTCTTGTTATAACGATGCTGATTAATACGATATTCGCTTTATAACGATATTTTTTTTCATAATTTACATTCCCCAATATAATTACATGTTAATGTTAAATTTCTTTGTTAATACGATGTTTCTTTAATACGATATCTAATTAATACGATAGGTTTATTCAGAAAAAAACGTACAAATCAGTGCTAATTGATCGTTTTTAATACGATATTGATCTTTTAAACAAAAAAATAGAAGACCACTGAAATCTAGTTATATTTAAATATAATTAAATATTAATGTTAATTTAATTGCTTGTGTGTATATAAAGGTAATTTTATATACATATGTAAACAAAAAATGTCCACTCAAATTAAACAATATAATGGAAATAAGAGAGGAAAGCATTGAAAATGCAGACTTGGTGGAATATGAAAAATCGTTTGATAAACTCAACACCGTTCAAAATACATTTGACTTCAACAAGTATGCCTATGCCAACATTGATAAAGATTTAGAGCCTTTTGGACAATATTCAGACGAAGATATAATAAATACAATCAACAGAGAACAAGATGATGAACAATTGGAAGAACATGTTGAGCCAATAGAAAACGCATTGAAAATTTCAAAAAAAGAAGCAACGGACTGCATAGATAAACTACGATTGTATTTTGCCCAAAAGAACGAAGACTGTTCTTTATTCATTGATCAGTTGTCTAAAATGGATCAATTTTGTAGCGTCGATCAGTCTTTTCAAAGTAAAATTTGTGGTGTTCACCACAGATAAGTATCTGTTTATTTATTTATTATGTATGTGAGCGTTAAGTTACTTATGATATTTTTATATTTTATTTTTGTACTTTTTATTTTTACATGTTCGAGTAGTTATATGACTCTCGATAAAATAAAGATATAAATAGAGAGGGGGAAGCACATGGGGAATCCCGTTTTTTTTGGCTTAAGCTCAAAATAAAGATTTTAAAAAAGAAGAAAAAAGTTTTTCCTTAACTGGACTTTGAAGCGACTTCACAAAATTGATAAATATTTTTCCTTTTAATATATTTATTATTTTTAAATAAACAATAATTCCTTTAAAAATATTTATTTTCAATATTTTTCTTCCCATCCTTTAACATGCAAATTTGATTAATACGATATTCGTTTATACGATGTCCTTTTTTTCCGCCCAAACACATCGTATTATCCAGACTCGACTGTAATGGAATAAAACTAATAGTTAATTAACTAGTTTATATGCAATAAGTTCTCGTTTTCCGACCTAGGAGTTTGAAACGGCCCTAATTTGTAACCCTTGTGAATTTTTTCAACATGAATACGCAAACCAAAATCGCTGGAAAATTTAGCATTACAATTAGAATTCGCGATCTTACAGTAAAAATTTCCATCCATATCTTTAACACATTCAATTATTTCAGTTCTTTGCGAAAACTGACTGCTATTTTGGAAAGGCTCTAAACTTGTTTCTTTTTCCACGTTTTCTAGTACATCGCTTTCGCATTCACTGACACCAATGTTTTCGTTTAATCTAGTGTCATTACTTTCATTAAACAAATTTCGATAACCACTTGTGCGGGCATCAGCCTTAAATATTTCACCCATAATGTCGCTTAGTGTATCGTCTGCAACAACAACTCTTTTGTCAGCTTTAACTAGCTGTTGGCTATCAACAAATGTTTTAGATTTTTGCTCAATGTTTTCAACAGAAATAATACTAAGGTTTTGTAACAGCTGAGAATCTTCTGACAACTGAGTTGTCATTTCCTTGTTTGATTTTCTTTGTCTGGATCGATAATTAAATTTTTTAGGTTGAATTGTTGGTTGTGATACCGGCGGAAAATAAAATCGGTAAAAAAGAAAAGATAAGTGTGAAATAGGTTTTCAACAACGGAAATATTTAAAAATTATAATTTATTATTCTAAATTTTTATTTGCTAAAAGAATTAAAAAAAAAAAACCAATCAAAAAAAATAATTATTCAATCTAAATAAAATTGCAAATTAGGTAAATTATGCTTGAAATGGGCCAAATGATTTGCATTTGGAAAAGGAATAAAAAAAGGATTATTGAAAGGAATAATAGAGGTAAAATGAGCATTATTTAATGATAAATAGATAGGCCAATTATTTTGACGAGGAATATCTGAAACAAATGACAATGGACCAATTTCGTAAACATAAACTGCTCTCATTAACAACAAACTTATTGCCAACAAATTGATACTTCTTCCAAAAATACCAATAGTTGATGAATTTTCCACGATTTTTCAAAAATCTCTCACCACACGTAGTTTCAGTGTATCTACAATATTCTTCTTCAAATGTAATTTCTTCTTTTGCTTTAGGTAAGGGAGGCAAATTTTGTTTCCTTAGTTTCCTCAGATGTTTGACTGAGGCACGAAAAGTAGGGGCAAAACTAGAGGCTTCTTCAAGCGATAACTGGTTATCGCGTATTGCTTTATTGACTTCATTTTCAAACAACTTCTTTAAAGGGCCTGTGGTATTAGTCGCTTTTCTTTTAATAACATCTTGGGTTTTACTGAAAACTACCTCACTTTTTGTTAAAATAGGATGATTGTGTGTGCCTGTAATAACCTTAACTTCATCATTTTTAGTATAACATAAAGCCTTACATTTTAAATTATAATATTTTTTACAACGCCAAGTAGCAGTACCATCAATATTTGGTTTTTTTAAGCGTTGATATAAAAAGCCTCTATAAAAAATCATAGGATTGCCTTTGGTGGTTGGAACGTATTCAAATTCCATTCTAACAAATGATAAAAAATGTTTATTATTTTATTTGTATATTATTATTTATTTGTATATCTGTACCGAGCTAGAGCTCCTTCAGATTAAAAAAAAAAAAAAAAAAAAAAAAATAAATAAATAAAAAATTAAAATAAAGTTAAATAAAATAAAATAAAAATAAAAAGTAAGAAAAAATAAAGTTAAAATAATATAACTTAAAAAGTAGATAAATATTAAAATTAAAATTCGATAAATTTTGATAGAGAGTAACAGAATACATATTTTAATTATTTGATGATTCAGGAAAAAAGAAGAAATAGTAAGGTAGCAATTACACAATGGAGTTGGGTACTCGATGTATCTTGATTCGAAACCTCTGTTATATTCTTCCACCAGTCTAACAGTTAATGGAACAGAATGGCTCAGTCCTGCCCTAACATATCTCTCACTCAACTCAAAAAGTCGATTTGAGACTGTTAGTAGTTTAAGTTTATTATATGCCTCATTATGTAATATGTTGGAGGGAGTATCATATCTTAGTTTTAGTATAGAACGAACTGCTGAATTTTGGATTACTTCTAACCTTTTGATATTAGTTTCTGAAAGAGAGTTAAGACAAGGAAAAGAATAATCTAGAATAGATCCAATCAAAGACTTATAAAGGTTTCCTAATGTGTTTAAGTCAAGGCCCCATTTTTTATTCGACAAGATTTTTATTAAATTTAGCCTTGAATTGCAACGTTCTTTAATTTCTTCTATCATTGAAGAAAAGGTTAATTTAGAATCAAATCTAATACCTAGGAACTTTATTTCTTTTAAGTTTTCGATCCTATTCCCATAAATCCTTAAATTAAACACAGAACTTACTTTATTATTTTTAGTAAAAATCATTGAGCAAGACTTTTGAACCGAAATCTTCATTTTCCACTTGAAAAGCCACTTTTCTAATTCAACTGAGTACTTATTCATCTTACTTTCTATATTTCCATTTTTTTTATAAATGAAAAAAGTGACAAGATCGTCTGCAAAGAGAAGTGAATATTCTTTATTAGATTTATTTCTTTTAGGAATATCATCAATAAATATACTAAATAATAAAGGACTAATAACTGATCCTTGAGGAACGCCAGCAGATATTTTGAATTCATCACTAATGTGATCATTTATATTTACTTTAAATGTTCTACAGTTAAGAAATGATTTAATCCAATAAATTAAGTAGGCAGGTATATTTATCTTTATCAGCTTGTAAATTATACCTTCATGCCAGACTTTGTCGAAAGCTTTAGAAATGTCAAAAAATAAGCAACATACTTTTTTCTTTCTATTAAAAGATTCGACAACTTTTTGGATAAGGAAAACTAAATTATCTGCGGTTCTTCGATGTTTCCTAAAACCAGATTGTTTCTGAATTAGCAAAGAATTTTTTTCCAAGAAATCATATAACCTTGAAAATATAATACGTTCAAGCAGTTTACCCAGACAGCTTATAATGCTTATTGGTCGATAATTAGATGGGTCTTGTGTAGGTGAAGATTTCTTAGGTATCATTGTGATATTGGCACTTTTCCAAGCTTTAGGAACTGAACCTTCTTGGAGACTAAGATTGAAGAGATCTATTATTTCTTTTAACAAATTTAAAGGGAGGTTTTTTAACATTAAATTGTGGATTAGGTCAGGTCCGCAAGCTGCTTCTCCTTTTAGCCTTTTTAATGCTATAATCATTTCATTAAGGCTAATCGGTTCGTTGAATATTGGCTGACTATTATTCTTAAAGTATTTTAAATTAAAATGAGATATTTCTGTATCTTTTTCAGTGTTTTCGAGGTCAGAATTAAGACTGAATGTTGAGGATAATATTTTTCCAAATAATTTCCCTTTTTCCTCATCTGTTTTGAAATCTTGGTTGTTCAGAGTTAAAGTTGGGATTAAATTTGATCCTTTTTTTGATCTAAACTTATTTAGTTTTTTCCAGAATGGCCTACTTGATAGGGGGTTTTCCCCATCTTTTTGATAAAATCAAACCAATTTTGATTCCAAAATTTTTTCAGGCTAATTTTAATTTCCAATGTTAAATGATTATATCTTTGTTTTGTCATTTGACAGCGAGTTTTTTGAAAATATCTTCTTATTTTCCTACGTTCTTTAATCAAATCTACAATAAAAGGAGGTAGACTGCTCTTGAAAACTTTTTGAGACTGAAATGGTATACTTTTTTGTGCAGCTGATAATATTTTTTTGGTAATTGTTTCGTTTTGTTCGTCAATCGTCCCTGCAGAAGCCACTAACGAAATACGAAATAAATGCCAATTTGCTACGAAATAAGTACATGTTATATTCAAAATGGGCGAATCGATAGGAAAATGATACTCTGACATTGGCTTAGATGCATGCGTATTAGTTGGCTCTATTCCCTGGTATGGATTGACATCAAGAGTCAAAATGAATGAATGCTGTCTCTTTTTCAACAAACGAGCATCAATGGATGAGCAAAAACCCATTAAAAACAGCATTGCATAATTCAAATACATTATTTCTTTTTTTTTTTTAAAGAGAACAATAAATATCTAAAAATACAAATTGAATAATATGCCAAAAACATCGAGCGATAAAAGAAGAATAAGAATTTTTCTTGAGAAAGAGAAAATCAATAATTTTTTTTTGGTTCACAAGGTTTTAGACTGATATTTGAACAAAAAAAAAACAACAACAACAGAGAATTAAACATAATTTAAGTTAAAAATTAGTATGCTATGGTTTAATCATTTATCGATTTTTTTTCTTCGTGAATAATACCACAAAAATTAAAAGAATTAATGGCTGCGGCACGATTATTTAAAGGATGTGTCAAAAAATTAAGATAAATTATTTAATCTTGATCGAAAATCAGAACATTATTTAAATTTTTAATTTTTTCTTCAAATCCAAATGGCAGGTTCTTTTTTTTCTATTTAACTTTTTTTAAATTTTGAAATTACGTTGTCTCATTAAAACTCAATACTTAAGCATGTTAAAATTTGTTAAAATTATTTTTAGAAATGTAAAATAGAAAAAAATACTAAATTGAATATAAATTTTTTTTATAAGTAGCTCAATCTACTGGCACTAATTAAATCAAGTTCATGGAAATTAAAAAAAAATTTTTTTCACTACAATTAAATTTTTTTTCTGGACCAAAAACTTAAAATTTTTAAATTGCATTATTAGAAATGGGTTGGCTGAACGAATCGAAAATTTACAGTTGACGAGTGCCAGTGCCGGTTTTAGTGAGCTATGGGTTAGAATAAAACTAAATTACTCTTTTGTTCAGCGACGAGCCAGAAAAATGCAGCACTTACGTTATTTTGACAACTTTGTTTGTAGGAGAAAAATGATCAGATAAACAAAACAAAAAATGAATAACTATTTACAATTTATCTTTTCAGAAATAGTTTCTTTCTATCAATATTTTTTATTCGACTAAATTAAAACTTTAGAAATTTAAATCATCATTTTGTTTTCAAGTATCACTTTGTTTTAGAAATAAAATAAATAAAATCAATAAATATTGATTTTCCATTCAGAATATTATTATTCATTGAGTAGAAAATATTTGGCCTCATACGTTCGCACGTGAAAACATTTCAGAATGTTCAAAAACCAACAAAATGGCTCCATTTTGTGAATCAAGATGACATATTTTATACCAAAGTTTTCTACTCGGTATTGTCTTAAAATCTAAAATGTCATTTTAATAAATGAAGAAGTGGTACTAATTCAAAATTTACAATTTTAATTTTCGACTAATTCGAAATTAATTATTGAATTTCTAAATCAAACTGCTTTGCTCAAATCCTAGAAAAACTTATTCTAATTAACTCTCCTGATCTTTACAAAGTTAGTAATAACCAATTTGGTTTTAAGAAAAAAACCTCATGTAACCATGCCATTTTTGTATTAAAAGAAACAACTCTTAACTACATCAATAAAGGCCCTGGATGTAGGATAGCATCTTTAGATGCAGAAAAGGCCTTTGACAAAATATGGCGTGATGGCTTATTCTATAAACTATTAAAGAGACTGCATACTTCCTACTGGGTATTGCTTAGGATTTATTATAACTCAGCCCTAGCTGTTTTATCTCTTCCAAATAATCTAACAACTAAACCCTTTAAAATTGAAACTGGTGTAAAACAAGGAGCTATTTTATCTTCTTTTCTTTTCAACATATATATTGATGATCTTATAATAGAATGCCTTAACAATGAGCTTGGAGCTCTTTATAAAAATCTTAATGTTTCTATCATTGTCTACGCAGATGATATAATCTTAATAAGCCCAGTTGACTCCCATCTACAAATGCTTTTGGATATTTGTGGATCTTATGGGAATAAATGGAGAATAAAATTTAACCCTAATAAAACAAAAGTTGTTAACTTTGGCACTCAATTATTTAAGTCGGTATTTCACCTTAATGGATCCGAACTTGAAGAAGCAAATCAGTTAAAATACTTAGGATTCATTATAGATTCTAATCTTGACCTTAATACACAGGCAGTTATAAATTTTAAAAAAGTTCAGAGCAGCTTTTTTGGAATTTCATATCTTCTGCCTAAAAATAGTCCTACCTCTTCACCTAAATTCAAATCATTTGTATAAAAAAAATTTTGCTTATCTAAATTCACATATGGTCTTGAGGCTCTTACTCTTAATTCGACCACAAAGGATTCAATAAATAAATTACAAAACAACTTAATTAGACAAATGTTTGGTTTAAAAGCCTACTCTCACATGTCACGAGTCTTAAAAGTACTAAAATTATTCAACTTTGATGAACTTTATCTATTTTCAAAACTAACTTTTATTGATACAATTAAATATAATTATCTATCATCACAATTTTTAAAATATATGCTAAGTGACCCCCTCTAATAAATCTTTTCCTCCGACTTAGTACTTATTTCCAAGTACTTTAAAATTGAAACCTCAAAAATTTCAGTAAATATAAACCAACTTAAAGAAAATCCTAAGTTTAATCTGATTTCTAATGATGGTATATCTGATTCAATTTGGTTATGTCTTTGCAATTTAAAATTAAAACATTACAAAACTCTCCTAAATGAGCTAATTCAAAAAAAAAGAAATTCATGAATTTTGGTCCAAATTATCTTGCTTTCTAACTTTCATGCCTTTTTCTATTTTCGAACTAATGTTCCTTTTTTATTTTTGTAATTTTATTTTTAGGTAATAATTTTCATTTTTTTTAAAAAAACACATAAACACAAAAAAAAAAAAAAAAAAATTATTTATCTTTATTTTCTTTTACTTCTCCTTAAAGGAGGTTAATTCAATTCAATAAATAAATAAATAAATCATACAGATATGATTCGAATATTGAAAACTGAAAAATAACCAAAGAATATGCAAATTAGGACTTTTATTGGGTTTTTTTTTTTTTCATCAAAGCTTCTATTTTCCAACACACATATCTCATTTAATCATGTATTTTTTGTTTGTCAAATTCAAAGTAACTCCAAACAAAACAGCTAGCAAATGAACCAAGTTTTTAGACGACGACGACTTTCACAATTCATAATTAAAATTATCTTATTTGAGCGGCTTACATTAAACACATAGTTTTCATTAATAACCAAGTTTTCTTGCTAAAAAATCAATAAATATAATGATTTTTTAATATTATCAATGGAAGAAAAAAAAACACTCTTATCAAATAATTTACTGTAGCATTAGGAAAATGAGCCTTTTCTACATTGAATAGCGAATTTTTTGTTGTATCTTAGGCGAAATAAAATAATATGAATAATAGGAAACAAATTAAAAACTGCTTACTCTAAGAATTTTTTAAAACGAATTAGTGATCAATGAAAAATTTAATTTAAAAGGAATTTATTATTTACACATTACTTAACTGAACTATTTACACACACATGGCTTAAAATTGATTACAAAAAGTCTTACAGTTAAAGAAAACAACTCCCAGCCAACAACAAAAAAGAGCAAGGTTTTCAGCCCCAAAGATTTTGTTATAAATAAAAATTTACAAAAAACTAACAAGAAGTTGGAAGAACAAGCAATTAAAATATCTTCAACTGAATTGAACGAAAAGAATGAGGATTATATAATTAGAAAAGTACACAAAAGCGTTTGATTCCTAATAAATGATTTTGTTCAAATTTTCGTTTTTATCTTAGCTTAAAAGTTTTATATAAAAATAAGATTTTTCCCAATTTTAAACTCTAACTGAATCAAGTTGATTTCTGAAAAAATTGAAAATCAACTTTAAAAATTTTGTTTACGATTGTTTTTGTGTCGTCGTCAGTCATATTTGTTGATATACAAATTTAATTTCGATATCTTAAAAAGTCTTAGTGAATTTTCATTCCAAGAAAAATTATTTATTGTAACCATATAATAGCAAATTAAAATTCCACCAGTTTAAATCTAAGCATCCTGAAGCTTATTTTAAAATATGAAAAATAAAACCATGACGATTTTACAAATTCTTATAGAAATTTTTTCATAAGCTAATGTTCAAATATTTTTTATTAGATTCAAGCTTTTTAGAAACTTAATGCCTTGTTATTCTAAGCCTAGATTTCTAAATATTTTCTATCGAAATTTTATTAACAGAATTAGTATTAAAATCTTTTTTAAAATTAATTAGCTTTTAATTTTTGAATTGAAAAAATAACTCGTAAAGAGATTAATTGAAAATTAAATAAAAATTCCACTAGTTAATTTTAATCCATAGATTTTTTTTTTAAATAGCTTCAATTCAGAAAAATCTTTAATTCGATCCAAGTTCTAAATGCGAACATCAATCTTAAAATTAATTTATCTTATTTATTGATGAAAATATTTGCAGCTTTGATTTTTTAAAATAAAAAATTATTAATCTAACAAATAACAAATCTATTAACAGGACACTACTTAATCAACTTTCCAATCTTGAATAATCTACTTGCTTCAAAATTTTTTGCTTTTATCAAAAGATCTGTTTGCCTAATAAATTTGATTGCATTGTTCAAGAATGTCTGGTTAATTTTAGTTTCTCTGAAGCCAAATAATTTTAAAAAAGTGATTAAATGAATCCCAAGACTAATTCTCAGTTTTTTTTGCTTTTTACTCATTTTCTTGGTCTGTACTAAAAAAATCAAGAGTGATAGAAGCAAAATTTATGCAAATCTAATTGATTATGTTTAAAAATAAAAGAAAATCGATTTTTTCTTAAAATTATGATATTTTTTAAATGAATCGCAATTAACAGGAATTTTTTCCTTATAAAATATCATGAAGAGTTGCTTAAGATTTGAGATTTTATAATCTTGTTATTGCTTTTTTTTTTTTTTTAATAGTTATTTTTATTTAAAAATTCATTTAAAAAGGCTTCGAGCTAACATTCGAAAAGAGCGCAAACTGCACATTCGAAGTGGAGCTCCTTCTGCCCAGTAAAAAAATAAAACAACAATAAAAACAAACAAACATATTTTAAATTACATCATTAAAAATAAATTTTTTCTTTTTTAAAAAAGAAAAAAGAAAGACAGAAGAAAAGAAAGAAGACAAAAAATTGATAGATTCTAAATAACTTTATAATAGAATCCTGTTCTCATATCAGATCTTAAAAAAGCTAAGAAACAAATATAAACTAATTAGGACAGTACACGCATACGCAATTCGAATTATAGAGAAAAAGGCTCCTACCGGAGTAGAGGTAACCGATACTTTAGCTGTGTTTTCAGACCACGACCCACTATATTCCTCAACAAGTAGCTTAATGAATCTGTTTTTATAAGAGAAACATTCTAGCATATATCTAGCACCCATTTGTAAGAATCTTTCTTTAATAAACAAAATGTTACTAACTGAAAAGAGACTCCTAGTTGGGCTGTCCCATTTTAACTTATAGATACACCTAATAGCTCTGTTTTGAACTGTTTGAACAAGTTTTAAGTTGGTCTTAGAAATACATGCTACGGTAAAGAAAGAGTAATCAAACATGGAACCAATTAAGGCTCTGTAGATACTAGTGAGGGTAGTTTTTTTTAGGTGCCAAGAGCCTTTTCAGAGCTCTAACTCCTAAGTTTTGAAATTGCTTATTAAAACATAAGTACTCATCGAAAGTCACTCCTAAAAAGAGAGGATTAGGATTATAAGGTATCTGGTCTCCAGAAAATTTTAAATCCATTTTCAGTCTACCTCGACCACCTCCTGAAAAAATAGTATAGCAACATTTCGAGGCATTCATTTTCAGACGCCAAGCAGACAACCAATTCTTAAGCCCACTTAGGTACTTATTAATCACTTTAATGACTTTTCCTGTCTTTCTAAAGTAAAATATCGCCCCCAGGTCATCAGCAAAAAGTGCTGAGTAACTAGAGTGCTTTGAGTTTGAGAGATGAATATCACCTATGTACACTAAAAAAAGCAGTGGACCTAAAACTGATCCTTGAGGATCAGAACAAGTAATGGGATACATCCTACTAATCTTGACTTTAAAAAATCTGCCCGATAAAAAGTTCTTAACGAACCTGACTAGATAAATAGGTACACCCAGGTAGACTAGTTTATAGATTAGTCCAGCATGCCAGACTTTATCAAAGGCTTTTGAAATATCAAAAAAGATACCACATACCTAGCTGCCATTATGTTTATTTAGTCGGTCTTGTATCTTTTGGGTCATGAATAAAAGATTATCAGCAGAGCCTCTATTATTTCTAAATCAAGACTGCTCGTCAATAATGAGTTTTTTACTTTCTAAAAAGTGACATAAACGATTTCTAATAACTCTTTCAGCTAGTTTACCAAGACAACTAAGAAGACTGATTCCTCTATAATCAACAGGATCAGTAGAGTAACCAGCCTTCTTTGGAATCATCGTAATCACTGCAATTTTCCAGGACTCAGGTATTCCGACACTTAAAGAGAGATTTATCAAATCAAGGAGGAGACTAATTGCCTTGAGTGAAAGCTTTTTGAGAAATCTGTTGTGAATGCCATCTTCACCAGGCGAAGAGTCAACTTTTAATTTGTCAATAATGTTCACTAGCTCTAAAAATGACACTTTTGAAAATTGGTCGTCACTGTAATCCAACTTTGACACAAATTCCTCTACAAAGTTGTAGCAATTTGTATCAAAGTCCGTACAATCGCTACCCGACTCAGAAAAGGTCTTACTTAATATTGAAGCAAAAAAATTTGCTTTATCTTCATCAGATTCATAAATTCTTCCATCTTGGATTTCCTGTGCCCTTCTTTTGCGATCTAGCTCTATTTATAATTGCCCAAAAAGTGCTAGAAGAGGCGGGGTATGGGCCAAGTTTACCCAGAAAATTCGTCCATCTATCCTCTGTATATTTTTTAATCGAAACCCTAATTTGATGAGTGAGCTTGTCAAACTCACAATTTAAAACTTTTAGCTCTTCACTATTTTTTTTCAACTTTTTTTCCTTTTCGTTATCTTTCGGCGCAATTTGATTAAGTCGACTATAGATCTAGGGTAGGTTTTAAGCGTAGTGGCAGCAAAATTTGGTATCGCACTATTAGCCGAAGCTTTGATTAAGTTAGAAAAAACTTCGTCAAAACTTTTAATGTCATTCAGATTTTCATTATTGATTTCAGTTATCATTCCGTCTAATGTGCTTCCAAAAAGACCCCAGTCAGCCTTGGTAAAATTGAACCGTGGTTCAGCTTCAGTCAGGTCTAGTCTGAAGTCTTTATTGAATCCAAAAGTGCACATTACCGGGGCATGATCACTTCCCATTTTTGAATCTGTTAATATCTCAATACTAGTCATTTTATTCGCTAATGATTTAGTGCATAGAAAGAGATCTAGGAGTTCTGAGTAGTCAACTATTTAAGCTAAGCTGTTTCATTTAAAGTATTTATTCAATTATGCTTAGAAATTATAAAAAAAATAGAAACCTGATGCTTGGTGACCCAAATTTGTTAGAAAAAATCTAAAAATTTTATATTATTGTAAATTTTAAAATCGTCTTTGTGGAATATTAATAAATGGCAGTTGTATTTACATCATAAATTTGAATAATTTATCAACTTGAATTATTGATTTAATCATCTTTTTTAAATAAAGAATGAATTACGAAATACAAGAATTAATTATCAGTAATAATATTTCTTACTGGGACAATAAACAAATAACTATTTAAAACTGTTTTTAGATCCTGAAAACATATACCTAGTGTTTTCCATCAAATAAAATTTTTTCATTATAATAAATCAAAAATGACAAATAAATTTTGGTGACTTTTTGAAAATTTAATCAAAAATAATAAATTGAAAAAGTTTATATAGAATTTTTATTAAATTATAAAAAAAGATTTTAAATTTTTTATATAGATATTGTTCCAATTAATTAAAAGGTTATATTTATGCTCATGGGTTTTTTACTTAAGAATGGAAAAATTGAATAGATTTATTTTAAGTAAAATATTTTATTGCTTTTGGTCTATCAAAGTAATCATTGATAAAAGATTAGTAGGAAATTAATTTTTAATTAATGATTTAGTTAGTTTTTTGTATGACAAGTTAAAAGAAGTAAAACTTGTCACAAAAAAATTGACTAAATGATTTTTTTTAAATTAAATTTGATTTATAATTAATTTAAATTTTTTATCTTTCATTTCATATTTAAATTACATTAAGAATAATGAGTTAAATTATTCTGAAATTTCTAAACAACACTATAATTCACTAAAAATCGAATGCAAAAAAGCTGTAAATCTATTATTAATTTTTTTAAATTTATAAAAAATAATAAAAAAAAGGGATAAAAAATTTTTTTTTTTCAAAAAAATACAAAAACATTATGAAAAAATTTTTATAAATCAGAAATTAAGAATGAAATTTCATTAAAATGAAAAATAAAAGAAAAATTTTTTATAATTTTTTTCTAGTTTGCAACACAGTGTATAATCATTTAGAAAAAGAAGCAAAGAGTTTTTAGAGTTTTTATAAAAATGATTGATCGCATAATATCACACGACATAAATTACTGAATTTTAGAAAAAAAAAATATAAAAACTCAAATTTTTTTTCCAGAAGTTTAAAAATGGTTCTCTAAACTATTACAGTTGATAATTATATGTGCTACCTAATTCTGACCTCTGCAAAATTTCTAAAAAATGCACACATTAAAATATACGAAAATGAATGTGCAGATTGAATTAAAGAAGCTGTGATTAGGTAGTACATTAAATCATTATCTGCCGATACAATTTACAAAATCACTTTTGGACTTCTAGAAATAATGTTTTTTTAGTTATTTGTTTTATTCTAAACTTCAGCTTAATGCCTTAAAAGATTTTTTTGAGGTCTTCACTAAGAATTAATTTTATTTCATTTTGATTTTTGATAAATCAATTTTTTTCCTAATAAAATTTAATAAAACTCTATAAGATAATGTTTATCGATGTGAAAGCTTGGAGCAGGTAATTCGATTAATGTTCTTTTGAATTTTGGAAATAAAAAAAAAAATTGAAAGAAAAAACACTGAATGACTTTTCTTTCAATTTTATTGCTTTTGGTCATAAAAAAACAAATAAAAAAAAACAATAACTACGAAAGTTTATTGAACTAAACACATCTAAATGGGGCACTAATAAACGTTGTTTTAAATTTTTTATCATTGTTATTTTATTTTCATTGAGTCTAGAAGATTAAATAACCATTCAATATTTTTTTAAAAGAAAATCTCGATTTATCCGCAAAGTTGGTTTCAAAGCTGATCAAAATATTTTTGATAATAAATATTGAATGCTCAATTGTATTGCGTATTTTACTGATCACTGTCCTTTTCTTAGATTTAAAACTAAAGATCTGAAAATAAGATTAACAAAAGGATTTTTATCATTTTGATCAATTTTTATTTTTAAACTTCAATAATTTGATTTATGGTCAATTGTTTTATTCTGTTTTATTCCATTGAATAGTTTCGAATTCATTAATTATTTCTTTTCTCTTCTTATCTTACTTTAATCAGCAAGAGAAACTTGATATTTCAATCATAAAACACTAATTTACACAATTAGCTTTAAATTCTTTGGGGGTTCGAGTTCTTATCTAATTTTAGAGAGTCTGTAATGTATCTTTACTATCAACAAGCTTAATTTTTTAAATATTTTTGGATTTTATTTGCGGTTTTTATACTTTTTTATTTTGTAAGAACTAAACTTTTAAAAAAATTTAATAAAAATTTTCTCACAATTTTGATATAGCAAGAAATTAGTGCGATGTTTAAGATTTATTTTTTTATAAAAATAAATTGGAGTTACTTTTGCAATCTTGTTACATCTAAATCAAATAAATTACATCAAACATAGAATGTTTGGTTTTTATTAAAAAAAAAATAAATCGTTTACTTTTTTTTAAAATATACTTTGAAATCTGAAATTAAACAAAATATTTATGACACTAGAATTTGTATCTAATGAATTTTCTTTTAAAGAAATCAAAAAGGCTGTAAACGAACCCCCTTCTTCAAGCCTACCTGGTTTCATTTAGATTCACACTAAAATTGTTCAAAATATCAGACTTAAGTGAATTTTATAAAGCTAAAGAAAGAAATTTAACAGCTGTTTTTATATTTATTGATTGTAGAAATAAATTGATGAAAAAGATTCGAATTTATTATTTAAAAAAATTTTCACATTGGTTTTGATAATTCTTCTTTCGAATTATTTTGAAAATAAAACTCAAACGCTTCCTTTAAACCTCGAATTATATAAACTAATAAAGATGAAATTTGGAGTTTTAAGTTACTTTTTTCAAAATTTCAGTACAATTAAAGTATTTCTATTTTGTAATTTTAAAAAATTTAAAAGCCTACTTTAAGATTAATTCAAAGGCATTTAAAGACTGGTATTTATTAAAAACCGAAAAAAAATATTCCGCAATATAAGAGATTTGAGCCAAGAAATAAATAAAGCAATTTTATTTAGTTAAAAGTTTATTTAATGGGATTCGAATATATAACAATAATGTAGTGGTTTAAATAGCTACAGATCTCATAATATAAAAACTAAATAGTAAGTAGAGACGTGTCAAGACTTGGGTCGTAACAAAAATATGTTTAACAAAAAATATAATTTTTAACATAATAAAAAAATTTATAAATATTGAAAAATTAAAAAAGAAAAAAACTTTAACGCACCAAAGCTTCTTTTGCTTTTGAAATAAAATCTCTTTTTATTTAAAATTTAAAGTAACAATTTTAATTAAAACAAATTTCATAAAAAATATTTATCACATTAATTCTTTTGAAAAAGTATAGCAAATATAAAAACTTTTCATTCAATCTGCTTTATTAAGCTAAAAAAATGCAATTTTTTTAAAAGAAAGCTCTTAATTATTTTTACAATTTTTTCTAAGATCTTTTGTTTAGACTTGAATTGTTTGACTGTTGCTTGTTGCTTCTATTATTTGCTTTATTTGATGAGCCGATAAAAAACTTGCATTGGTTCGGCACAGCACATAATTGAAAGGATTTCGAATTTTCGAATTATTGTTATTTTTTTATTTTTATCATTTTTTAAGTCATAGTAGGCTTTCTGTAAATTTTCTAATTGTAAAATAAACCAAAATTGATACTACATTGTTTAAAAAAAAAATCCCTATTATTAAGCTTTTAAATTAAGAAAAAGGCCGAAGGGTTCTTTTAAGCACCCACAGCACATTATTTATGGTTGTGAGTAAACCACAGGTTCGTGCGAATGGCAATAGCCTTCGTTTAAACCCTCCAGTTTGAAAATTGATTATTTTTTTACGAAAATAATCAATTATTTTGTTACGAATTAAGTTATTAAGTTAATTTTAAAAAAACTCAAATTTATTTTTTAGGTCAGAATGTGTTAGGCCTTCTTCCTAGCTCTCATGGGTAAAAGTGCAAAATTTAGTTTTTTTTTTAAAAAATAAGAACAAATATTTGATTGAATTATTAGTTAATCTTCGCGTTAATCCTTCTGAAAGTGCAATGAATTGATGTCCCTCAGGCAAATCCTTATCCCCATCTTTTGCAGAAAACGTGTTACCAATTCACCATTAACAGGCATTGATAGAAAAAAATCTCAGACTAGATTTTGCAATGAAAATAAACAAAAATAAATCTACCGATTTGTGAGATGATTGAAACAGCAATGTGTAAGAAATTCAGAGTTGGTCAAAAGTCTAAGTCAAGTCTGGACTAAAAATTTTTGTTTTAAATAAAATTTAGTTCTCGAATTTCAATGTTTTTAAATAACATTTTATCATTCTAATATAGAATGATGAGGTCTAATGTTATAGCCTGAAAATAATTAAGTTCAAAAGTTCAGACTTGAGTCCACTCAAGTCAAAGACTTTAAAATTATTTGAAGTCAAAGTCGACTTTGACTTTTAACGATTCTGACTTTAAATGCTTTTGGTTCCTTTGCTGTTACAAGTGTGCTTAGTGGCATGTGGTCGGTGTAAACCTTGAAATGTCGACCATACAGATTGTTATTAAAGTGCTTGGTAGCCCAAACTATAGCTAACATTTCACGCTCACTCATTTGAAGCTTTTCACTGACAATTTTTTTTTTTTTAAATATGTTAATGAGGTTTAACCAGAACCTAACCCCTAATATTACTGTCAAAAAAAGAAGGAATCATTTTATGGGAATTAAGACAAAATATAGGATGGATCAATTACTAAGTTGTAATCGATTATCAATTAATCAATTAGATTCATTATTCTTTTTTATAGCACACTCTATCTTTTAAACTATCCAATAATACTCGCATGACAAAACATTGCTGTTTCCAACTTAATACAATTTTTGTACATAATTTTATTTATTTGGACTTGTTTCAATTTTTATTTGAATAAATTATAATAAACTAATTTTTTTATTTTGTCAAAAATTATAATGTAAAAGCTTCATATCATATCAAATTTTGCTAGACAATCCAAGGTAAGAGAATTATTCTAATTTTTCAAGAATAATTTATGTTAATTTTTAATATCATAAATTATGTTAAAATTTTAATAAACTTAGATGTATAAGTGGTTATATTTGCTAATTAGGCATAAACATTATTTAATTTAATTAGATATTAATTTTTTCAATATTTTCAAGAAATTTATTATATTGTCAGAATTAAATAAAGAAATTTTAATATGGCTTTATTTTTTTCATTCACTCCTTGATTATGTTTGATTTTCTTTTTCAGGTATAAATTATCTTCGGAAGATTCATCTTCAAAAATTTCTTTTTTTCAAAAAAGTCAATGGCGATTCTGACATTTTTAAAAAACAAATTTTTTTTGGCAAAGTGGATTTTTAATATTTTTTCTATTTGCTTTTTTTGTACAAAATTTTTAAATGCGCGATTTCATTGCATTGCAATTTACACAGTCTTTAGCCTTTTAAAACTTTAAAATTTCAATTTTATATTGCAATGCAATGCAATAAAATGACTCATTTAAAATTTTGAGCAAAAAGAACAAATTGAAAATTGATCAGAAATTTCACCTTGCCATTTCGGATTTAATTTCTTCGACAAATTATTATATTATTATTGACATATAGCCTATAAAATTGGAGCCAATAGCAAGATTTTATTGTCGCTTCACTTTAAAATGTTTTTCAAGAACCGCTCCACAATTATAAAGTTCAATATAGCTGCTTATTAGCTTCTCCATTCTTTTGTAATTTTCCGATACGATTGTCAAATGAAATAAATGGGATTCTGGTATAATTTCGGAAAATTAAAAAAGAAAAGAGAAATTAAAAAACAACCATAACAAAAACACATTTTTAATATTGAATGAAGTTGCTTTTAACCCATCCCTTCTTTTGTAATTTTCCGATTAGCTTCCAATTTACCCACTGACTATTAATCCATTGAGATGTAAAATATTTGGAGATTAATAAATTCAAAAACTTTATTAAACAATTTTCAAAATCAAAATTGTCGTTTGGCTTAGCAAGTTTGAAAAATCAAATTTAATTAATAGCGTCATCACGTGTTAAAAAACCGTTGAAAGTTGTGTGTTGGCAATGTCGCTCAACAAAACAAACCAAAACCGACGGTGGATATTTAAAAATTCGGTCAAGCTAAATCTGAAGAGGTTAGACAAACCGATTAGCGATAAGGTCTTATTTGGTTCACTGGATATCGTACTAAACCAGGTGGAAAATGATGCGATCACATCTGTCTACAATTTTTCTTCAAACAAAGTATGGATAATCGAGTTTAATGCTGCTTTTAATGTTACCCAAATCTTCGATCGTGAAATCAATATTAATGGAACCAATTTCAGACTTGAAGATGCAAATAAAGTCCCGGATCTCAGAAGGTATTGTACTTTTCGATTTCACTTCTTGCCCTCTGATTTCGAGAATCATAGACTTGAAACCTTCTTTAATGCTGTTCGAATTGATGGACTCAATATTGAACACATTACCGAAGAAAAATATAAAGATAGACCCGAGAGGAAAAATGGTGTCAGAAGAGTAAGAATATCATTTCCAAAAGAAGTTGAGAACATTATTGGAAGCTTGTCAGGCCCTACAATAATGTATGGTTTAAAGTGTCTTGTGTCAATTGTTGGACAAAAGCAGAAATGCTATTTTTGTGATGAAGAAGGGCACAACATAGCGAAATGCCCTGTCAAAGAAAAACTATGCGAAAAGTGTCATCAGAAAGGACACTTAACACAAAAATGCTCCATTGCTGAAAAGCTAAAGTCGCTTGAGAGGAAAAAGATTGACTACAATGATCTTTACATTGACCAAGAAGAAACCCAATCAATAATTGAAGCTGACCTAAAAGACAATGATGAAAATCTGATGCCAAAAACGCCTGGATATCAGCCATCAAATCTCAATGACGTAATGTCAGAAATTAGTCCTCAAGACCTCAAAACTTCAGTGTTAGAAGACAGTTTGGTAAGCCATTTAAACGATCTTCTACCAATAAGTCAGAGACCTGTCAATGTCCTCTCAAATGATCAGAATGAGACTGAAGCTTTTTTCCAAACAAAAAATCAAATCAAGAGATTTCCCGAATCTGATCCAAATGAAAAAGAGCTCACCGAAAATGAATCAAAGAAACCATTAGTTGTATTAGAAAATCAAAACGACAGTACCTTCTAGTCTGAATCAAACAGTTCAACAACTGAATGTTCAATTCAAGTAGATCAATCATCTAACGAAATTGGTCAGCAAACTGCCGATCAAAACAGCATTGAAGAAAATTTAGAATGAACAAGAAGATAAATAAATCAACTTTAAGAACAAAAACTCTTAATAAAACAAGGTTGGTAATTACACACTGGAATTGTCTTCATTTACCTAGTAGGGTTCATCTCTTAGACAATTTTTTAGTTCAAAAATGTCCCGACATTGTTTTGCTCAATGAATTAAAGATAGATTTGAGTGAGGCAAATATTTATCTTGATTTTCAAAATTATCAGTTCTTAACAAAACCACGCAACAAGTACGGAGGAGGAGTAGCTATTTTAATTAAAGAAGGAATCGAATTTATACAAGATTTTTCTTACGAGGAATTCAATTCCGAACTCCTTTGTATAAAAATGAACTTAGGAAAGAATAATGAACTGTTTGTATTTAGTCTTTATAATCCACCTAATGTGCTTCTGAACTTTGAGTTTTTTAAAACAGTAAATAAAACATGTAGAAACTACATTTTAGGTGGTGATCTAAACGCTAGAACAAAGCAAATAGGCTGCGTAGGGGAAAATGAAAACGGGATAATATTAGAAAGAATAATCAACGAGCTAGACTTTTCAGTAATCAATGATAAGCATCCTACTTTCAATATTTTTAATAAGAATTACTTTGAAATTCTTGACCTTTTTTTAGTTTCATCTTCATTGATTGACAAAATTACCGACTTTAGTGTCTTAAATAGTCAAGACATGACTAGTGACCATTTCCCAATCGAAGCATCGATTTCTATGGGCTATCAATTAGAAAATAAATCAGCAGCTAAAAGGCTTAACTATAAGAAAGCAAACTGGCAATTATTCAGCGAGTTTTTAAATTCTCAAATAGTGAATGTCACTGAAAGTTCCCTCACAATAGATCAACTAAATGATAAAATAACAGAAAAAATTATTTCTGCTTCACATAAAAGCATTCCATATCTTTCTCAGAAAATCTACAAAACGAGTCTTCCGCCAAACATTGTTAATTTGATAAAAGAACGTAGGAAAGTAAGAAGAAATTACCAGAAAACTCGCTGTCAAAAGCTCAAGCAAAAATTTAATCAACTTACATCTGAGTTAAAGGCCTCTTTAAAAAAATTCTGGAATCAAAATTGGTTTGATTTTTATTGAGAAGATGGGAAAAAACCCACTGACAAGTAGACCTTTTTGGAAAAAAATAAATAAATTTAGAACAAAATAAGGATCAAATTTAATTCCTAAATTGATTTTAAATGAAAGGGAATTCAAAACTAATGAAGAAAAGGGAAAATGCTTTGGAGAACTCTTATCGTCAATATTTAGTCCTAATTCTGATTTAATTGATACTGAGAAAGATATCGAAATTCTAAATTCTAACTCTGCCTTCTTTAGGAATTATAACCAGTCTAATTTTAATGATCCAATTTGCTTAAATGAATTAATTATGGCTTTAAAGAGATTAAAAAATGAAGCGGCATCAGGACCTGACCAAATTCATAATTTAATGTTAAAAAACTTACCTAGAAATTCATTAATAGAAATCATAGAACTTTTTAATTTAACTCTTCGAGAAGGTAGAGTCCCGAAAGCGTGGAAAACATCTTACATTACTATGATTCAAAAAAAGGCCTCTAGTTTACACGATCCTTTAAATTATAGACCAATTAGTATAACGAGTTGTTTAGGAAAGCTACTGGAACGCATAGTATATTCAAGATTATACAATTTTTTAGAGCAAAATTCACTACTTATCCAGGAGCAATCTGGATTTAGGAAACACCGGCGAACAGCAGATAATCTTTTCTTCTTAATTCAAAAAATTGTGGAATCATTTAATAGAAAAAAGAGTTTGCGGCCTTTTTTTTGATATTTCTAAAGCCTTTGATAGGGTTTGGCATGAAGGTTTACTTTTTAAATTGATTAAAATAAATCCACCTCATTACTTGACTAACTGGATAAAATCCTTTTTAGACTCTAGGACATTTAAGGTAAATGTGAATGACCATTTGAGCGAAGAATATCAAATAACTGCAGGTGTTCCTCAAGGCTCAGTAATTAGTCCTCTTTTATTTAGTATATACATTAATGACATCCCTAAAAGAAACAAAACAAATAATGAATACTCTCTGCTTTTTGCAGATGATCTAGTTACATTCTTCATTTATAACAAAAAAGGGAACCTAGAAAATAAGATCAATAAATACCTCAACGAATTAGAACAATGGCTTATTAAGTGGAAAATGAAGATATCGGTTGAAAAGTCGTGTTCATTAGTCTTTTCTAGGTACAAAAAAGAGAGTGATAATCTTAACTTAAAAATTTATGGAAACAGAATAGAGAGACAAAAAGAAATCAAGTTTCTTGGTATTAAATTTGATTCTAAATTAAACTTTAATATACTGGTAGATGAAATTAAAGAGCGCTGCAATAAAAGGCTAAATATTATTAAGATATTGTCAAACAAAAAATGGGGTCTTAATCAGAACACACTAGGAAATCTATATAAATCTTTAGTCGGATCAATTTTAGACTATTCTTTTCCTTGCTTGAATTCATTTTCAGAAAATAATATCAAAAAACTACAAGCAATTCAGAATACAGCAGTCAGATCTATTCTTAAGTTAAAATATGATACTCCCTCCAACATCGTACATCATGAGGCTTTTAATAAACTAAAATTACTAACAGTCTCGAATCGGCTTTTTGAATTGAGTGAGAGATATGTTGGGGCAGGACTGAGTCATTCTATTCCATTGGTTGTAAGACTGGTGAAGGAATACAAAGAAGGTTTCGAATCAAGATATATTGAATACCCAACTCCATTGTGCAATTGCTACCTTACTATTTCTTCTTTTTTTCCTGAAACTTGAACTATTTAAACATGTGCCACATGTAACAATCTTTTCCAATTTATGTCTTTTCAACTTTCATTTTTTTAGCTTATTTACTCTATTTTGATTCTTTTTTTATCTAATTTTATTTACTTTAATTTTATTTTTATTTTATTTTTATATTTTATTTTTAACTTATTCTGAAGGAGCTTTAGCTCGGTACAGAAAACAAAATAAAAAAAAAAAAATAAAAAAAAAATATTTTATAAACTCATTTAACTCTGGATTTTGTTGCCATCTTTCAATTGTATCCTTCATAACAGCTTCAAACTCTTCTAAAGTGCTAGAATGGCTTTCGATATCACTCATTTTTGTTTAGTTGAATAATATTTTAATTTATTTTGTGTTAAAAATGTTTGTTTGGAATTTTTTTTGTTTGCAAATCATATGTTTTTATTTGATGCAATTTAAAATTGTTTGAAAAAGAAAAGAATTTGTTTAACTATATTTACATTTTATTTAATTTAGGTTATTTTTTGTTTAAGTGAAAAAAGATTTTTGTTTAACTTAATTGGTGAGCCTTAGAAATTCAATGAAATAAATTTTGAATACTACTCAAATAAATTAGTTTAAATTTACATTAATTTACATTAACTATGAATATAATATAAAAATCACTTTTTAGTACAGAAAAACAAATTGTTTACAAGCACTTTTTATTATTATTTATACTTTTTATTTTTTGTTTTTTTTTTATTCTTTTTAAAATAAAATTTAAAATTTAATCCTTAGTGAGAAAAATAGTGAAATACTGAACTCATCTTGATATAAAATACACAATAGAAAAACAAATAAATGATGAATAAAAAATTACATTTAATTAGATATAGTATCATAATTTTTTTTTATTAATGATTCATCTAGTTAACTTAAATCACCTCATTATAAAACATTTTTTTTCTTTAGGAGATCTTAAGGTTACCTCTCGATAATAAAAATAACATTACGAGACAAAAAAATACACCCTGACAAATTTTTTCAATGAAATTTCTCTTAAGGATCTTTGAAAGATATTTTATAATTTTTTCTTTTAATATCTCTAAGAGATCGCCTACGAGAATTTTACATGGGAATGTTTTTATTGTCGTAAGGTTGGTCACAGAAAATATGATTGTAGAAAGCGACAAGCGGACGAAAGACAACAAAATGCTGGTTGAATGCGGTTCGTCTGGTTCGTTTATTAATCCAAGAAAACTACCGAAAAATTTCAAGATTTCTTTTCCAATATTTTACAACATGAGAAAATGGGTAATGATAATGGTTTCGTAAGAACAGGTTTGACCATTAAGTAAGCACTTTCAACAAAACGTTACGATAAGGCCGAATGGAAAAGAGATCCAGCTTAATTATGTTGAAACTTCAATGAGAATCAAGATAATTAGAATAATAAAATTTTTATTTTGGAGCCAAAGAAAATCAAATCTAAATCAGAAATGTTTATTAAATGCCAAACAAACGTTGGTTTACGCAATAAAGAATTGTTTGTCGAGCCAAGTCAAAATCAGAACTTTTCAAAATCAGGTCTTATTATTGGTAAAAGTTTGAATAAAGTAAATGATACAGGTGAAATGTTTATACTCGTAGTGAATACCTCTGAAAGACCCTTTTATTTTGACTCAGACGTCGAAATAGGAACAGTACACGAGATTGAACTGATGAATACCAAAATCGAGAATGATAACGAGTCTAAGAAGAAAATTGATGATAAAAAATTCAGAAAACTTCATTCTGTGCAGACAACAAATTATTTGAATTTAATGTTATGCCATTTGGTTTGTGCAACGCCCCACCGACATTTCAGCGGTTGATGGACAACCTTTACGCAACTTAACTTGGAAACATTGTCTTGTCTATTTAGATGATGTGATCGTATTTTCCCGGGATTTAGTATCGCACATCGAGCGATTAGGAGAAGTTTTAAGGTCAGAAGCACCAATACTAATCTATCCAGATTTTAATAAACCATTTATGTTATTTACTTACGCCTCTGGATTGGCTCTTGGTGCAGTTCTAGTACAGTAAATTGGAGACTTCGCACATCCGATTGCGTATGCAAGTCGTCAACTGACACGGCAAGAAAAAAATTATTCCACCACTCGCCAAAAACGATACCGGGATCGTCTCAAAAAGCTTTCTTTTAGAAGAAAATCATCATCTAGTAGCTCTTCGGAAAATGACGAACGAAAATTAGAAATTAATCAAAATAAATTACCTGTTAAAGAAATAGACGATCAAAACATTCTTGGTAAAACTTATTATTTTTTTCTTAATATTTTTTTAATATTGATAATTATTAGATTTTCACTCAGATAATAATTTAAGTGCTGATGATTTAAGCAACAAAGATATTTTTTCCGAGTCCGAATTATCAAAAACAACTGCTGATCTTAGTGATAAATCTCAATCTTCTGAGGCAGAAGATGAAATTGATGATTCACCTACAGCTTTGTATGAAAATGCTGATATAAAGAAATCAGAATTTCTTCTAGCTTTGAATTTAATCAAAATTCGTCATTATTTAGCCGAAATTGCAATTAATGATATATTAAAATTAATAAGAATCATTTTACCACAACCTAATATCTGTCCGAAAACATTCAATTCATTCAATAAAAAATTCAGCAATGTCAAAGAATCGATGTATTATGAATTATGTCAATATTGTAATATTTCGGCTCCTCCAATTTTATTCAATAACAATTTTTCTGAGAAAATAGCTTTGTGTCAACAATGTCAAAAACCATGCTCAAAGATGGTTTGTTTTGATTTAAAATCTCAATTAATTACTATTTTAGAAGACTCGGAAAAATTAAATCAAATAAAAGAAAGTTTTCATCTTGCTAAAAAAAACAAAAGTCAAGGCTTAATAAAATCAGCTTTAGATGGCAGCGTGTATAAATCATTCATTAAAAATTTAAGTGGCAATGAGATTCCATTGTCACTAAATCTTAGTACTGATGGGTGTCCTTTGGTCAGATCCAAAAATTACTGTTTATGGCCACTAGTTTCAACTATCATTGAACTGAACCAATCGACAAGAGAAAATTTTAATAATTTAATTATTCTTGGTATTTTTTTATCTCCATTTATAATATTTTCTATTATGGAAGAATATATTGAACTGCAATGTGAAATTTTGGTACAAAAATTACAGTACAAAAAGTAGAAACGCTATAATTTATTTTCTAATTGTGCAAAAATGGTCCTATAAAATGTACAACTGTACAAATTTGTACAACCGAATTCAAAGCTCTGCAATTTATTGAATTTTTAATCAAATTTTTTTGATGGTGTGCATTTTACAGAAAATTTCAGTATTTTTGCAGATCTTTGAATTCGGTTGTAAAAATTTGTTCAATATTGTACGTTTTATAGGACCATTTATACACATTTAGAAAATAAATTATAGCGTTTTTACTTTTTGTACAGTAATTTTTTGTACTAAAATTTTACATTGCCCTAAAATATGACTTATTATTTAACTTACTTTAATTATTAAATTTAAAGGCCTTTGGTTAAACAAACAAAAACCTGATTACAATTTTTTTTCGAAAAATCACTGAAAAATCTTTCAGAGTTAATTAATATTCCTCTTGAATTCAAAGGTATATTTTTTCTAGTTTTTATTAAACTTTAACTTTAAATTTTGATATTTTTTTAGGATTAAAATTCAGAGTTAGATGTCAAAGTTTGATAGCTGACTTACCAGCAAAGGCTTCCGCTTTAAATATAATGCAATTTAATGGAAGATATGGTTGTG
The DNA here is from genome assembly GCA_019054805.1 of Brachionus manjavacas. NCBI lineage: Eukaryota > Metazoa > Rotifera > Eurotatoria > Ploima > Brachionidae > Brachionus > Brachionus manjavacas. The sequence continues at coordinate 483,025 of JAHQIY010000029.1, read as the reverse complement.
CAACATGCTTTCATCCAAGTGAATATGATAATGTGTCCAGGAAAATGATTTATGGTCCATTAAATGTAAGATATTATTATAAATTTTACTTAATTGACACTTTTTTTTCTTACATTTGTTTATTTTTTCTTAAATTTTTTTAAATCACTACTGTCATTTAGTTCAAATTAAAAACTACAAAGGACTGTGAAAAATTAAGCCTTTTGACAGATAAAAGAGCAAAAGAAAACTTATTTGGAGTAAAAGGACCATCACCATTCTTTAACGTTATTGCAATTCCTGATCAGGTTCCGTTTGATTATATACATCTAATATTACAGGGACATTGTAGATGGCTGTTAAAACAATATTTTGAAAATCAAAATTCAGATTGCTTTATTGGTAATTTGTTATTTTTAAAAATGAAATTTATTGAAAAAATATTTTAAACTTTAATAGGAGACAAACTATGTCAAATAAACAAAATTCTTTCAACTATAAAATTTCCAAGCGAATTTTCCAGAAAATTTAAACAATATGATTCTAAACTTCAATACAAGTCATCTGAATTAAAACAATTTTTATTTTTCGTTTCTGTTCCTGTTCTAATGAAATTTTTGCCAGTTCCATATTGGAACTTACTTATATTATACGTTTTTTCAACAAGAATTTTCTATGAACCGATTGATAACCGAGATATGCTTGAAGTTGCTAAAAAGATGATTGAAAGTTATCACGATTCAATAGGCAAATATTATGGTACTAGTGAATATAATTACATTATTCACGCACATCTTCATCTATATGATCAAGTTATTATGCATGGTCCACTTCAATGTCATAGTGCTTTTTTTTTTGAGGTAATTTTTGGAAAAAAAAATTTAAAAACTCAAAAGTTTTAAGGGTTCGCTTGGAAATATGAAAAAACTAATGATGGGAACTAATGGTTTTTTATGCCAGCTCAGTAAAAAGCTTTTTGTTTCTAAGAATTTTTTCAATGTTTTAAAAAAATATCAAAGTAAAAATCATGAATTAAAAGATTATATAGATTTTTTAATGAAAGAACATAAGAAGAAAGATCAACTTCTAAGGCCTGTTTTCAGAGAAAGATTAAGTGCATTAGAAAAAAATTTGTTCAAAAAAATTAAAATTGATTTTCAAAATGAAATTTTAGTTAAATCAGATCGAGCCTTGGTTTCTGGGCAGAATTTTTGCACTTTAAATAATGATAAAAAAGGAAATAATAATCATACAGTATGTTTTATAGGAAAGAAGTCTGAAAAATATGGGAAAATTTTAAAATTTTATGAGTATGAAAATAGCCTTTATGCATTGATCGTAAAACTTGATGTTTTAAATAGTTTTCGAGATTTGGATAATTTATTTTCTAAAGATTTTTCTGCACTAGTTAATATTGAATCTTTTACACATTTTTTCAAAATATTTGAGCTAAAATCAAAGCATAGAATAATAAGATGCGATGCTATTATGTGTAAATGTATAATAATAGAAAAATATATTACCAAAGTCGCATATAAATTTGAACATGACTAAGCTCAATTTGTAATATATAAGCTGTAATTTATTTTCAAAGCAATTATTTTTTTAAATAAAACAGAATGACAAAAGATTTTCTTTTAATTTATTTTGAGAGTGATAACTCTTTTACAGTAATTAATGATGAAAAGAAAAAATTCATTAATAGTAAAAATATAAGAGTTGAGTTCAACAAAAAATGGTTTAATGGAACAATTTAGTACAGAGGTATTAAAGAAAAAACTTTTAAAAATATTTTTATAAATTAAAAATATTTTCAGGCAGTGAAACTAAATGTCATTCAAAAGCAAAAAAAATGGAACTTGGGGAATATTTATCATCAACCAGTGAGTCTGAAATTTTAGACGAATCTTTTAATGTGAATAATATGCAAAAAAGTAATTTTTTAAATTTAATTTCTTAAAGTTTACTATCACAATTTTTCAACAAATATTTAATTTTGTTTATAATTCCTAAATACGTTAACTTTTATCCAAATTATTAAATATATTTAGAGAATAAAAGAAGCCAATTTATTTGATTAGCCAATTTATCTTTTATGCCTAAGAAATTTGCTTTAAAATAATTTAGATTTTTTGACTGAGCTCAAAGAATAGCAGGTACGTTTTTGGCCCGAGAAAAGTCCAAGTATACACAAGTCAAAACCAATACCAAAAAAAATCAACTAGAAGAGCTAGTTAACAAGTGTGTAAAATTTCAGCCTTCTCCGATTATCCTTCTATATTTTTTTAACTTAGAAATTTGTCCAAAACATTATGACTCACCCGTTATTTTACTGGGCAACGATGGTTTGTTTAACCATGTGCTTGATTTCAGTGTTAAGCCACTTCGGCCTTGCTCTGTTTTTTCTTAAGCTTTTATTTGGAGAATTGCGCAATGATATCCAATTTAATTCTTCTGTAAATACATCATACATTTGACTTGCGTCCATATTCTCAAAAATTTTAGCCCAGTCTTGATTAGCCAATTTATCTTTTATGCCTAAGAAATTTGCTTTAAAATAATTTAGATTTTTTGATGAGTATTCAGTTTTCTTCGCGTTCGAGCATAATTTGAAATTCCATGTCAGCACCATATGTCCTTGTTTCACATCACCGAGTGGTGGATTTGTTTTTATATGGGAAATCCGACCCTTGGATTCTGTTATAACAAGATCTAGGGTATTTTTGCAATGTTTTTCCCTATTAATAAAGGTTGGAAAATCGACATTTCGAGCAAAGAAAACATCCTTTAGTGTTTCTATCATCCCCATCTCTGGTGAAGTAAGATCCTTAATATTGGTAAAAGGTATACAATCTTCATCCCAACTAATATGTGGGAGGTTAAAATCACCACAGATCAATACTCTACTCACTAGTTTTAAATCTAGAAGACGTCTTGCTTTTTTAATTGATTCAAAGATTGGTGAAATGTCCCTTAGGTGAGGTGGTCTATATATGCAGCCAATAAGTACCTTTTCATTATCAAAAATTGTCACACACCAAATTTGTTCAGTTGATTCGTTGATGAACTCACTATCTTTACATTCACTGACATCACTCTTAATATAAATACAGACACCTCCATGAGCTTTTTGATTCCTATTTCTGACAAAAAGTTTATAATCATCAATTTGCTGAGTGGTTTGTCCTGTAAACCAAGTCTCATTAAAACACATGACGATTTAAGATTTAAAAGCATTTTTCACATGAATTTAAATGTGATAAAAAATTTACATATTTTAAGTCTATGTTATTTCAATTTTTGTCATCCAATGAGACTATTATAAATTAAAATAAAGCACTCTGAGACAAAAGCTGAGATTAAAAGGTTAGTTTTTTTTTTATAAGCCTTGGGTTTAAAGTGAAAATGAAATTTAAAAAAGTTGGGGTTTTAACTGAGTCCTGGGTGTCTTATGCGTATTGTTATTTATACAACAGAACCTCGGGGAAAGTTGCGAGGATTTATGTCAGGTTTTACCATTACCCATAGTAAGTCGGTGAGGTGAACTATAGTTCACCTATAATGAAAAAAATTCTTTTTCTAGGGTTTACTATTAGTATTAGTTCACTACTAGTTCACTTAATCTAAAAATTGTTTACCATGTTTGAAAGTTAATCACGTAATTTCAAAAAAATTAATGGTAATAATGAAAAAAATAAGTAAAATGACATAATTTGAGAGATGAAAGAAATTGAGTATAATAAATGAATATTCATATTATTTAATTTATTTTTTTTAATTTATTTATTATATTAAAGTTTAAGTCCCATGGACAAATTGAAAAATTTATTAAAAAAAATTGCCATACTTAAGTATTTTAATTAGTTTTATAGTTTTAGTTGGACGCTAAAGAGTCTTCTTTCTTGATGAAAGATCAGCTATTGATTTTTCAATCATGAGTTCTTAATTTTGGGGGCCGAAAGATCCTAAAATACAACAACCTCCTTTAGTATTTAATTACGATGGTATTTAAAACCTATCGGTATTAGTTTCTATTGATATTAAATTCGTAAATTTTTTTGTGAATAAATTCTCTTAGTATTAACTTCTTTGGTATTGGATACGTGGTAGTAGTTTCCTTTGGTATTTACCTGGTAAAGACCATAACAAAGTGGAATTGTGAAATTCAAAAGCAAAAACAAAAACATTTGTCACCCGGGGGTATTTTTTTAAAGTCTATTTTGATATGTTCGACTTAGAATTATTTTTAGAACCGATTTGATTTTTTATAGAAATAAATTTAGTTTAGTGTGTTTAGATTAAAAAATATTTAGATCAAATAAGTTGACAAAATTTAAGATTTATGGCTTTATATTTTGAACTAGATTTTAAATGGATTTTGAAAATAATTATCTACAATTCAAGCAACTGACTAATCGTCAGAATTTTCACTCGGTAAAAATTAATAAATCTTTTTAGGTATTGTGAATTTCAAAAGCAAGAAGAACAAAAATTCTTCTTTTTTGATAAATCAAAATTTCCTATCAAAATTTCCTTGCTTCAATTTTAAAATCATTTAAAAACAAGAAAAAATGCACACCGCCATATTTCTATATTTCTTTTAAATGATATGTAAAAAAATGGCTCATTAGGATATTTCTAAATAAATTAAGGCTCAAAAAACCGGTATCTTTTTTTTCCTAGGATTTTTATTTTTTCGATTAAAATTAAAAAACGAAAAATCGAGTTTTATTTTATTTGAAAAATAATCATTAAAAATAAAACTATGATTCTAACTTAATTTGGCTACAATTAATTTTTTTATTATAGAAGATTTTTTAATTTGAAAAATTATTCTTTTTTTATAAGAATTTACATCAATCGAATTTTTTGCCTTACTGATAGTCAAAATATTTATTTTAATGATCATATGGTTTAATTTTTTGTGTTTGAATCACAAAATGATCCAATGTTGAAATAACATTGAATAAGTGCGATGTTTCAAATATTATTTTCAGTATCAAATATAAAAATAATTTTAAGTTAATATTGCAAACATTTCCATGTTTGAAATTAAACTCTTTGGTGAAATAGAATGAGTTAAATTTTTGTTTGGAAATTTGAAAAAAATATTGAAAATTCTTTTTACTTTTTATTTATTTTTTTTTATTTACTAAATGTGAACAAAAGCTAAATAAGACAATCGTCTATCTGGTATTTGTTACCAGCTAACTTTTTTATAAGTAAATAGCTCCATAATAATTTTATCATGGAACCCACTAAAAATTTTAAAAAAATAAGAAAAAAAAATTACACAAAATTGATAATAATTTAAAAAAATTTTAAAAATAAAAAAATTTAACCATGAATCTAAATTTTTCATTAACTGATAAAAATAAAATTATCGTGGTATTCAAATTTTCATTGTATTCAAAAAAATTTTTTTCAAATTTCCAAAACAAAAATTTAACTCATTCTATTTCACCAAAGAGTTTAATTTCAAACATGGAAATGTTTGCAATATTAACTTAAAATTATTTTTATATTTGATACTGAAAAAAATATTTGAAACATCGCGCTTTTTCAATATTATTTCAACATTGGATCATTTTGTGATTCAAACACAAAAAATTAAACCATATTTATTTTAAATTTTTGATTGTTTAAATTTCAAATATTAAGATTCCGCGTATAATATTTTTAAATAACAATAATATGCAATTTAAAAATTAAAATACTGAATTAGGAACAAAATAAAAACATTATAGTTTTTTTTTGTAATTGATGTCAATTACATTTAAATTGATTACTATTCTAATTTATTAATACATAATTGATTGAAAAGAAACTCTTATTCAATCAAAAAAACTTAAATTTTTTATTAATTAATCCTATAATGTTCAAAAAAATAGCCACTTTGAAATTTTTTTTATCTTTCTTGTTTTGTTTTTCAAATTATCACTTTTGATTTTACTTTAATATAAACCAATAAAGCCTTATCTCTAGTTCGATTTAGTTAATCGAATAAATAAATCTTTAAAATAACTCGGGAATTTAAAAAAAGGCCTGTAATTGAAGGAATTCCTAGTAACATATCTCAAGATCAGGCTTTTGAAGCTAATACTAAAGGAAAAACTAGAGGAAAAGGTAAAAGTTATTTTCCTTCTTGTAGTTTTCGCTTCTTGGAGGAAGCTAAAAAATGCCATGATAGAGAATTTGATTTTTTTGCCCTTAAAAAATATTTTTTGTTTTTATTCCTAATTTTTTGTTCTATTTAGATAATTAGTACTATATATTTCTTAAATAAAGTAATGAATAAAAAATTTTGTTCCAAATTCAGTATTTTAGTTTTTTTTTTGCATAAAATAAACCCAGGTAATAATTATATGCCTTAAGATTCATTGAATTTGAATACATTTTTTCTAATAAATGATTTTTTAATATCTTTTTATGATGTTTTTTATACTAATTTTATTCTATAAGCTATAAAAATTAATTTATAAATGTATATAGAGACAATTTTAAAAACAAGGTATTTAGATATTAAAGTAAATATATTTATGAACATTTTATTTTTTTTCACACATTTGGGTTTTAAATATTAAGATTCTAAATCCATTTTTTCAAAAAATATTTTAAAAATAAGCTTCCTTTTTAAAAATACACCCGAGTGTTTTAATTTAAAATCTGTTTTCTTGAAGATTTATGCATTTAATAGAACAAAAAATTGCCACTCAATTAAAGAACAGAAAAAGACAAATTTTATGGTACATAATTTGTCGTGACTAGAATTTTATTTTATAAAATAAACCCATTTTTACAGGTATTCATACATAGCATGTTTCGCCCAAAATTAAAAAAAATCAATTTTCAAAATCTCGTATACCCTCATTCGACTATGCTGAACTGACAGCTTTTGAACCTTGCACCAAACTATATCTCATATATTTTTTTTGGGACTTTTAAACAAATCTGATACGGTATATTTTAATGATTTTCAACAGCATAGTTTTTGCAGAGATTCAAACTTGATGATACAAGCTTTGTATCAGATGACAAAACTAGCTTTAGCCCAAAGAAAATAATGTTATAAAAATTTTAATTTTTCAATCATAACCTTAAATAAATGATTTATTTTAATATTTACTTTAAATTAAATGAGAATAAATTTGAATTTTAATCCCTCTAAATAAGAAATCCTTTATTTTAACAAAAAAAATCTTTTTGGAATGTCTGAGGTTCAATGATTTGGGATTGGACATAAAGTATTTAAAAAAAATTTTCAAAACGATCTTAGATCAAAATGTTTAAGTGTAAAAAGCAAAATTGCAATCAAGACTTCCAAAATTTCAATGAAATACTTGAAAATTCAATCATCTGAAAATCACATTACAGCAAAATATTAAAGCAAAATTTTTTTGTTTTTCAGTATTTTAATAATGAAGTAACTATTTTGAAAAATTCTAAAGCAAAATAAAAATATTAATTCGATCATTCTTGATTATTAGCAGACATGTATTTGAAGCATTTAAGACTTGGATCATGACTGATAAAAATTTTTCTGTAAGAAAAAAAAAATTTTTTTTTCAATTTAAAATCTCTAATATATATAAAATTAAAATCTCAAAGATAATGAAAGACATGGTGAAACTTTTGGTGCTTACTGTCGGTCAGTCATTTGACTCTGGTGATAGGATCAACGAGCCTTTAGCAAGCAAAATATGGTTTGAATCAAGTTACCGTGAATTTTTAGAGAATTATTATTCCAAAATTTGCTCTTAGCTAACAAAATGAAGACCGGAAAATTACGATCAAACATTTATATTTATTCAATTTGACACAGTCTTCTTTTTAATCAAACTTATTGATTTTAGGCTTTTGGTTAAAAATTATTTTGTCATCGATCAGACAAGCGATTTAAAACTTTATTGGAAATAAAGTTTGCAGCATAGTCGATTAAGCTAAGTCTTTGTCTAAAAAGAAAACACTAATAAAAAATCTCGATATAATTCTTTTACAATTTCATGAAAAAAAAACATGAATTAAATGTATTTTGCTTTTAATTTCGGCTTATAAGTTTTGAATTTAAAAAAGCACTAGAACTTCTTTAATAAAATAATTTCTAAACTCGAAAAAAAATGTCTAATGAAATACCTTGCTCAAGCTCTTCTTTTTCTTCAAAAAGAAAAGAAACTTCAGTGTATTTTGTTAGAGATAATTAAAAATTGCAAAAGCGTGATAAAACCTCGGATATTTATTGGCCAGTTGGTGATGAAAGTGATAATGATGAAGAGGTTTTGTCCAGCATTAGGCAAAAATTGACTTCTGATAAACGAATTTATCACCAAAATTCAAATTATGATGAATTTCATTTAACAGATCTGGAGAAAGTTTCGAAAATTCTCTAATTATGGATAAAGATAATGGTGATGGTAATGGTAGTGATGATGATAATGGTGATGGTAATGGTAGTGATGATGATAATGGTGATGGTAATGATTGTTGTGATGGTGAGGGCAATTATAGTGATGATGATGATTGTTTAGGCACTGGGAGTAATGATGAAGGCTTCAATACCCAAAATAGCAAAAAAACTCCTGTGATCGGATCGAACCAAAACAATTCTTCCACATCCAAGAAAAAAGTTCAATGCTTCAAGGACTCATCTGATGAAGAAATATCTGAAGAATTGGATTATCAATCGGATGATGAAGAAGCTGTTGAAGTCAAAACCAATCGTATGTCTTCTGGTGTTTGGAAATATTTCAAGCGCTTATCATCTGGGGATGGTAATTACACAGTTTGTCTAGTTGATGGTTGTGGAAAAAAATATGTTTTCGTGACGTCAACGTATAACATGAACAATCACTTGATCTTGATACTTTTTTTTCCAAGTCGACTAGAAAAATATGCGAGTCGACTCAAGTCGACCTAGTCGATTCCAAACACTACTATTTATATTGACTGGTAATATTTTTCAATCTCTCATCAAGCTTAACATACTCTGGTTTTCTGGTATGATGCACACCTGTTCTTAATGAAGGCCCATTTTTTATATATGTCAATATTTGTATTAAAAGTTTTTCATAAATTTCTTGGTTCTTACGTGGTGGTAACGCAAAAAGTATTGATGATTAAATACATCATAAGAAGATCCAACAATACATCCATTTGTTTCACAAGTAGAACTACAACTTAGGTAAGTACAGCGCCAGTCCAATTTCTTGGTGACAGTAAGGTCTTGTTTTGCATTTTAAACAAAAAAATTGACCTTTCTAAGAAAATTATTTTTCTGGGAAAGTGTAACAAAGCCATGCTAGATATTCAGTTCGTTTCTTTCCTTTTTTCGTATTTAAAAAAAAAAAAAAAAAAAAAATTAAAAAACAATGAAATATTTTTATTTTTTATTTTCTAAGGAACAACTTGTGAGATAATAATCTTATTTTTTATTTCTTTTTTGTGTTTTTTTTGTTTTTTGGAACATTTTATATAAGTTTGGCAAAGGAGCGAAAGCTCGAGCCAATATTTATTTATTAAATAAAGACGTTTATCATCCCCATAGATTTTCTTAATCAATGCTTGAAATCAGTAAACAGGTTTATTTAGAGAAACACTTTTAGTTTAGTTTAGAAGATGAATACCAAAGCAGATATTTGCAAATTTTAGAAATTTCAACGGAACAATTAGAAACTTGAATTGTTTTAGAAACTCAATACTTGGTCCAGTCTAGTATGTGCTTTGAAATAATTGAAAATTTAATCAAATCTAAAAGTAATTTTTATAAAATTTTAAATTGAAGCAATAGATTCTTTTTTCTAGAAATAGAGACAAAATTTTTCTATGGTCACTATTGGCCTATAGTTATCGGCTTGATACTAACAGATTAGGAAAGTATTTTTAAAGCAAATTAAATTGTTTCAATTTTAATCTCAAAAGTCTGTATACTTCCGGATTGGGCATATGAGGATACCCAGTATTCAGATAAGAAGAATAATTTATATATTTTATAACTTATTTGTTCAGTAGACTTGAATTGGTTTGAATGGAACGCTTGGCCACACGTCCAGTTCGTGAAGTCTTTTTCACATTTAATAATAAAACAATACTCAAAATCAAAATAAACACGCTTGGAAATAAAACTGTTATTGACACAAATAAAATGTCAATTTTGAACTGGTTTAATTTTTTGTGTTTGAATTAAAAATGTATCCAATGTTGAAGTAACTGTTTCAGTTTTTTTTTCAGTTTCAAAAAAAAAATAATTTAAAGTTAATATTGCAAACATTTTCATATTTGAAATTAAACTCTTTGGTGAAATAAAATGAGTTGAAAATTCCTTTTTAAATTTCAAACAATTCATTTATTTATTTTTTACCGAGCAAATGCTTCTTCAGAATAAAAACATAAAAAAACTAAATATAAAGTTAAATAATATTAAATGAAAAAAAAAATGAAAAAAAAAAAAAAACATTAAGATTTAAGCTTTTATTCAATCGTTGAAAAACTGGGTCTAGTCGGTTAGGTAAACCAAAGTTCACTTATTATCCGAAAAATTCTTGTTCTCAGGTTTTATGAACTATTGGTTAAGTAAATTTTTTTGTTCAAAGTAGAATTAGACGAACAATTTTACAAATTGAATAAAGCTATTTAAAAGAATGCCTAATTCTCGAAACTGATATAAAAAATTAGTTAATAATTATTTTATTTTTAATTTGAAAGAGCTTTAGAAATAGCTTAGCATTTGCTCTGATCTGGTTGATTTGGTATTACCCTTTCAACAATCCCAAATACCCAAATGCGCTCTCTACTTAAATCTTTGCCTTTAAACATAAATAATAAAGATTAGAGAAAATTAAAATTAATTGTTCACCCTTCAAGTGTTTGACTTGAACAAAGATTCATCTATTTCAGTGGAAAAAAAAATTTCCAAAATTTCTCGAAAAAAACCGATTTTCATGAAAAGCAGATTTTTTTATGAATTTTTGAAAACGGAAAAAAAAAAATTTTTTTGACATAAATTGACGTAAATTTCGGTAAATTCTTGTAAAAAAAGGTAAAAAATGGTAAAAATTCAACAGAAAAGGAAAAATGGATTTTTTATTATTTCATTCAATTTTTTTTCTAAACAAATTATGAAAATTAATATTTATTTGTCAATTATTTGAAAATATTAAGTACGAAAATGTTAAATTATTTTCTTATATACAAAAATTATCAAAAATCATTTATAAAGAGCTCTATAAAAAAAAGATATACAATCAGAATTTAATGATCTGACCAGTCACCATTTCTTTCACTTACAATCTCAAAAACCTAGAAATGTTTGATTAAAATTTATATATTTCTTACATTTTTCAGCTGTCAAAGTTTTTTTTGAAATGCTTAATATCAAAAGTAAAATAATATGCTTTAAATGAAATCAAAAGTTAGACATACGGTAAATATGGTACAATATCGTGAATTTACCATAATTTACGTAAAATATGGTGAATTCAAGGTATCGTAGCAGCACTGTAATTGCGTTGATCCATTTTGAAAATTCATAAAATGACTCTATATTTGAATTGAGATAAATTTTTATGATTTGTTTGAATTGGTAAAATTTTCTAAATTCATTCTATGAGATAAATTCTTTTAATCAATATGTTTTTAAATGTAAATGAAATTAAGCTCATATGCAGTTAATTTTTTTTTCAATATTTTTGAATTGGTGGTTGAGTATAAATTAATTGATTTTTTTATATAATTTTTATTTGAATAGACACATATATAATTTTTAACTGGATTAATTTAAAAAAAAAAAGAAGAGAAATTAGGGAGTTGGCAAAATAATTTGATTCTAATTAAGAATTTAATTCATTAATTAAATTATTCTTTTAAATATTAGCTCTTTTATTTTAAGAAAAAAATTTAATTTAAATCATGTTTCAAAATAAGTTGATAAACTTTTTTTAGACTCAACTATTACCATGTTTTATAATCTGTATAAAAATCAGACGACTATCAAAGAGCTATTTGACTTCTGGTTTACACTTCCAATCTGAAAAATTGTATTCTTTTTAAAAAAATAATCATGCAAACAATGCATTCAGAGATTCATGGCACCATAAAGGATTTTTAAAAATACCTAATAAACAAAAATATTTTAACTCTTATCTTTTTTAGTTTGTAAACCTTATTTTAAATTTAACAAGATATTAAAAAAAAAAATTTTTTTCTCAATCCGTTAATCAAAAATATTTATTTTAAAATTTTGCAAAGGTATTCAAAAATAAACAGATAAATAATTAAACAAAAAACAATAAGACTAATTTATCCATCAAAGAATTTTGAGATTATTTTTTTAAGGAATGGATTAATTTGCATCCAGATTGGTTTGAAGGTGCACAAATTTTTGTTTTAAGTTCCAAAAAACAATTTGAAATAGGTTACCTTTAAGCCAGTTCCTACAGTTATTAATTTACATTGTATCTGGATGGTCATTTGATCGCGATCCATCTATTATTAATTATAAAAGGTTTATCTTAGAACCAACTATTTTTCTTACAGTTGGTTCTAAAATAAACCGTTCTAAAATAAACTAATTTGTAGAAAAATTACTTTCAATGGGCTAAGAAATCTAAGGAAATTAAAATAATAAATGACAATTTTACATTCCTTCAGATTTTTTTACTAATATTTCTGATTCTGAGTTTAAGCGTTACCTATCTGGAAAACTCACGACCTTTGATCATTTTTTGAAGTCATATATGGTATCTTGATAGACAGAATTGTCAAGATTGGAAACGAAATACCTTGAAAGTAATAACAGGCTAAATGCATTTTTCCTTGTTTTCTAAAAGAATATGTATGTAAGTATGAAGTTTGTATGGATACACGATTAAAATATAAGTCATTCCTACATTAATAGCTAAATAAGTACCCATCGGACAAAAAAGAAAGGCACGCAGACCTACATTACCAAATAAAGCATTTATTAGAGAATAATTTTTTCAATAATTTGTATAATACTCAATATTAATTTTTATGTCCTAATTTTAAAACTCTTTTGCAATAATTTTGATAATAAATAAATACTCAAGAGATATTTATTTCTACACCAAAATAATTAATATAAATACCCAGTTAATAATAATCCATTTTATAAAAAGGCACAATTTTTGAATAAACTATTTTTGGTTCACACAAACTATGTCCACAAACATACAAACCTCCTACATTACAGCTGATTGTTCAGTCTGCATTCTGTTTAGTCTCTATTTGTAAATATTTATCCTTACCAATCTAAATATCAATTTTTTAGTTAAAAGAAAAAATATTTTCAGATTTTTTATCTATTCAATTAATATTGTTATCTTAATTTTAAATAATTTTTCTCCTTCTTTTTGTCAATTATTTAACAGTTATTTTTTAAACTGTAATCATCTTCTTTTTTTCCCCCATCAAACTGTTTTTAAGAAAATCTAGATTGGTAAATAGTAAAATCATCCCTATTTTTTTTTATCCCCAAAAAATTATTCCGTTGAAAGGATCCCGTTTTCTTTTTAAGAAAACTATCCTGTTTTGCAAATAAGAAAATTATCCAATTTTTCTTTAATCCCAAAAAAAATAAGAATATTATCCCATTATCCTAAATATAAAATGAGAAATTATTATTAAGGCAATTATAATTTATTTAATATATATGAAAAAAAATATTAATATAATAAAAAATTGAATTAATCAAAAAAATTAACTACTCCTAATAGTTAGGATAACTTGAATATCTTTCCAAAAATCCAGGTCTTTTCTTTGTTTTTCATCAGTTCTTATTTTACTGATCAAACTTGCTTTTGCTAATTCTCGGTCAATTTTTGATGACCGTTGTTTTTTAGTGCCATTTTTCGCCCAAAATCTTTTTACTTCATTATTGATATTCTCTCAGCAATTGCTCTTTCAGCACGTTCTTGCTCATCTCGTTTTGCTTGTCTCATTCTTTCTAAAGTCTCACTATTTATAAGCAACTCAATTAAATTAAAAGAATCATTATTATCACTGAAATCTAATTCAGCTGAATTAGTTGCTAACTATTTCTAAATTCAAAGCAAGAAATTCATGTAAAAATCTTACTTAGAAAATAAGATAATTTTTTATTTGTCGACTAAACTTTTGTAAAAAGCCAAATTAATTTTTACATCGAATAAAAAAAAAAAAAAAATAAATAAAAAACTAACTAAATTTTTTTATTATGCTCTTGGTTCTTCAAAAACTAAAGATTTAAATTATTTTCGATTCTAAAATTTCTAATTTTTGACAATTTTAGAACAGAGTTGTGTAAAAGTCACAAGTCTCAAGTCAAGTCCAAGTCCGGACTTCTTTTTTTTTTTAAAAATTCAAAATATTTTATTTTTTAAATTTTTTTTAATTTGACAGAGCCAAATAAATTGCATCGGGAATCTATAAGTCAAAATCAAGGACAAATTAAATTCCTTCCGTTCCAGGTAGTTATTGTTGTGAAAAAATGATATTTTTGTCGTCCCAAGTTGTAATTATTGAAGCGAAGCAAGTATTGGACTTTTGATAAAATTTCTAAAAAAAAAAGTCCGGACTTGGAATTGGCTTCCTTTAAACCATTTAATTTTTAAATTGTGCTGTAGAGTCACATGCCTACACGTGTAAACCTACAGAATTATCGTAAAATCCTATTAACTTGTCACATCATATCATATGATATCATTTGATATTAGATAATATGATCTGATATCAACTGATATCAGCTAATTTCAGGAAAAAAAATTGTTTAAATTTTTACAAATAGAAATTCAAATTTTAATTCACCTGATACTATCTTATATCAAATGATAATAGCTTATATTAGCTGATATGAGGAAAGCTTAAAAAAATGATATTAAGAGATGATATGATGTGACAAGTCAATTTCCGGCACTGTAGTTTAAGGGAAACCTTTAAACTAATAAAAATAAAAAAAGAAATAATAATAATAATAATAATAATAATAATAATAATAATAATAATAATAATAATAATAATAATAATAATAATAATAATATATAAAATTATTTTGCCGAAATTAAAAAATTAAAAAATTAAAATCATATTTGAGCATATAAAAATGTATTGTTTTCAAATTTTAATTAAAATTTAGAATTTTTTCAAACAAAATAAATTGCACAACAAGAAAAAGAAAAATTGAAAAAGTATTAAAAAACGTCGTTCAAGTAGTTAATTAAATTTTTCTGATCCAGATCACCAAGGATTCTTTCTCCAATTTCATTAAAATCTTTCTCAGAATTGTTTGGAAGTGAAAAATTGCTTGAATTAATTCGTTTGTTAACAAAAAATCCAGTCCTTTTTAAACTTTGTTCAATTATTATTATGCCATAAATCATGTCACAAATTTGAACTTTTTCTCTAAACATAAGTTTTGCATGAGCTTAACAAAAAAATTTTTAAGAAAAAAGCCACAAAAAATTATAAATACATTGAGAAATTCTTATCAGTGTTGAACCAATATTTGAGTTTTGGCATGGATACCATTTTCTATTTCTTCTCATTTCCATGTATCTTTATTTTAATAAAATATAAAAAAAAAAATTATAATCTTAAGTAAGAAAATACTTATTTAGGACAGTTTGAGCATTTTGTGTGAAAATCGGCTTCAAAGTTTTAATATAACTAAAATATGATCTTAATTTTTCTATGGTCCAAATATCATCATTTTTTTTACTTGAATCTAAAATTTTGTCTTAATGTTAATTTTTAATTATTAAATTTGAATTTTATTATACTTTTTCTATCTGATAAATATTTTGAAGCGTCAAAGGGATTTTTTGGTGAATCGACCAATACAAGAATTAAATCAAAATTTTCTAAAATTGCTCTATCTAAATGTGTAAAAAGTTTTCTCCCTGGATCTTTTTCTTTAAAGAACTCTTTTTCTGGCCTATATGTTATCATAATAGAACACTCTTCTTTATCCTTTTGTTAATTATCTAAGTAATAGATTTTAAAGTGTTAAAAAATCTACTTTGTTGTATACATCTCTCTGTTGTTCAGCAAATAGACAAACTTCATTTTTTTCTTTTTTATTTAATAAATTCAAATTGTCGACACACATAATTGCACGATTCAATGATGAATTAAGTTTAAAATCTGAACAAAAAGTTTTTATTTTTTTATGATTGACAATTATTAGTCAAAAATAAGATTTTACCTAAAAAATTAGTCTTTGAATGAAAAGGACTAAGAAAAATATCGCCTTTATACATTCTTGTAATGAACTCAACTAATTTTGTTTTTCCACTTGAAGTATCACCACAAATTAAAAGGTTTATTTTGCCATTAAAAACAATAGAACCAAAATCATTATCATTTCCTAGTTTTGTTGAGCATCCTTCAGCCAAAAATAACGCAATTGCTAATTGAGCAACGTAGAAATTTTGAAAGCCTGGACATATGCTTGAAACAATTTTGTCTCGTCCTGTAAAGGCTTTATTTTTAAATGATGACCAAAAGTTTTCAAAAAATTCAAAATCATTATTTATTGCTTTAATTTCAGTTTTTTTTGCATTGTTTGCTATTAAAATTTTTTCAAATAGAACTTTGTTCTTATTGTCGAAACGTTTTGCAAAATTGCCACTAATTAAGCAAAAAAATTAGTATTAGCATGTGTTTGTCATCGTATATTAATAAATAATTTCTTCAATAATAATCAGGCCTATTTAAATTAACATAGCCAAGTATATAAAATTAAAAAGAAAAATTTTTCCTAAAAATTAGTATTTATTATGATTGATCTATTCGAAATTATTTTTCATGCTAGAATTTTAATCATGCTTTATTTTAGAATTTGAAATTTGAAAAATTTTTGTGTTTTAAAATAGAAGCAATAATCTATTAAGGAGAAAAGCATCTAACTGATCAATATTTATTTCTTTAATTCTTAATTTTTTTTGTGTTTAATTAATTAAAAAAAAAAGAAAAAATTTAAATTTCTAATAAACTACCTGATTGTAACTTTGTCCTTTTCTTCAAAGCAGTCAACTAAATCGTTAAGAAGAATTACTTTGATACGATTTCCTATATTCGGATCAGTTGAATTGAAATCTTTTATTTCTTGAACAATTATTTGCTGATAATCAATCAATTCTCTTGCTAAATTTTTTTTAAAATAAAAAATTATTTTTAACTTAAAATAAAACAAATACTATCTGGAATAACTGCGACTTTTGATTTCATTAAGCACCTAGGACACCATGATGGGCCATTTTCAATATGCAAGTTTGCTATGTCGATTTCATAATTGAATATATTAAAACAATTTTCGCATTCATATTTATATTTTGATTTTATTATTTTCTTTTCATTTATTGATAGTACGAGACAATCAAAAATTATTGGAACAATATCCATTTCTTCTTCAATTTCAAAATTAATGTTAATCTATTTTTTAGACTTGATTCTGCTATCTAAAAAGAGTAAAAGAGTAAAGTTTTAGATTTTTTCAAAGAATCATTCTTTAACTTTTATATTTCAAATTTAGTTGTTTCTTTTTTTTAAACCTATTAAGTCTTGAACTTTAAATTTAAAACAACGAGCATAAAATCTTTAAATCGTTTCATTTTGTTTAGTTAAATTGAGCTTTGAATTAAAGTAGTTAAACAAAAATTGGATAACAATGATTTTAAATTAGAGCCAGTCCTTTTTCATTTTATATTCATTTTTCGTTGTAAATCATTTTTGCTTGAGAAAAAGAAGAATTCAGCTCATTAAAATACTCTCATGCTTTCTAGTTTTAGAAGAAATTATCGAAATTTTCTAGTCTTGGTTATAATGTTTAGGATGAGTTCTTGTGAACTTTTTTCTAAGTAGTTAAGCTTTAATTTTATAAAAAACAAAATTTTTAGAAATAAAAAAGATATCTAAAAAATATTTTTTCAAAAAAACACATGGATAATAAATTTATTTTTGAAAGTATTTAACAAAAAAAGATGATGGGTTTTAACTATTTTGAAAAGTTTTGTTGATTAACGAATATCTGTAGTGTTTAATAAACTATTGATATAGAATTTTTGGTTATAGTTACTCGCAAAAACTTATTGACCACACTGAGAACTAAAACAAGGTCCACAAGAACTCATCCTAAACAATATCCATCATCCTAAACATTATAATCAAGACTAGAAAATTTTGATGATATTTTTTTAATACTAGAATATTATTTTAATTCCTTACCTTTTTCCAAAGATTAAAAGGTTAATCTTTTCGAAGTCAAAAAGATTGGTACAAAAAAGCATAAAAGTGAGTGTAATAAATGAAATTGAATAAATAATTTAATAATTTTTGTACTTTTGGTCCTTTATGGTATTTTTATTATTTTTGCCTTGATCCTTTTTGTCTTTTCTGTACTTTTTATGCTTTAGGTGATTAAATTTAAGATCCCGTATTTTTTTGAAAAAAAGATTGAATTAAACACAAATTAAAAAAAAGCTCAAAAAAGAATGTGACAAGAATAAAAAAAATTACCATAAAATACAAATCAAATTTAGTATTCTTCTTTGGCATACACTCGGAAATCAGCTACTATTCTACATAAGTGATTCATTTAGAGTTTTAGTGTTTAATTTAGTAATGGGTCAAAACCAGACCAAGCTGTTGTAGTCAGCTAATTTTTTTGCAAAACCATTTTAGTCTACAAAACGGTTTTGCTAAAATGTTTTGTCGTTACTCGCAATTAAAGTGTTTAAACAAAACACTTTATTTGTTTCTAATTTTACGAAATCAGCTAATATTTTGAAAAAATAAAAAAAATAAAAAATTTTGAAAATTTTTTTTTCTTAATTCATTGATAAAATTGATTCTAAATGTATTAACTGATTTTTTTTAAAGTTTGTTATGAATTTTTTATTTCGAAAGTATTATAAAATTAAAAAAAAAAATTCAAATTTTTATCTCCAAAAAATCAGTCTAATAAATTTAAAATCAATTTTATCAATGGATTAATTTTTTAAATCTACATAGCATGTATATCAAAGCATTAAAAACTACAGAAAATTTAGTCGGTCAATTTGGTTTAGCAAACTTAGATATTAACTAATTAATAAACTATTAAATCAAAGATTTTAGAAAGAAAACAAATTATTTTTTTTTTAAATTATAAGTTTTATTTATAACAAATAATATTTTTCAAAAATTACAAAAATAAAAAAATTTATTAAAATTCATTTGGTTTAATTTTTTGTGTTTGAATTACAAAATGTATCCAATTTTGAAATGATATTAAAAAAGTGCGATGTTTCAAATTATTTTTTGTCTCAAATAAAAAAATAATTTTAAGTTAATGTTGCAAGCATTTTCATATTTGAAATTAAACTTTTTAGTGAAATAGAATGAGTTTAATTTTTAATTTAAAATCCGAAAAAAATGTTGATCTTTTTTTTAATTTTTAAATAATTCATTTATTTATTTTTTTCCGAGCAAATGCTCATTCAGACTTGAAACATATGAAAAAACTAAAAATATAGTCAGCTCCTAGAGACACGAAGAAGAGAAGTCAACTAAGGCGTGAGATCGTTGCATCTTGTCAGCAAAGACACAACTTCTTCATCAATCGGATAGCAAATGTATGGAACAGACTACCTGACGAAGTAGTCGCAACTGAAACGGTACACTCTTTTAAAATAAAATACGATCAACATCAACTAAGACGACTGCTATGAGGGACATCCCCGCGAGTTATCTCGCTTTGCGGTCTTATTACTACTACTATAGTTAAATAATATAAAATTAAATAAATAAAAAGAATAAAAATGAGCATTAAAAAGAAAAAAAAATAGACAAATAATTCATTAGATTAAAATTCATATTAAATCGTTGAAAAACTGGATCTAGTCGGTTATGTGGACCAAAGTTCACTTATTATCCGATAAATTCTTGTTCTCAGGTTTTGTGAGTTATTTGACTTGGTATTACCCTTTCAACAATCCCAAATACCCAAATGCACTTTCTACTTAAATCTTTGGTTCTTAGCATAAATAATAAAATTTAAAGAAAATTAAATTAAATTTTTCACCCTTCAAGTGTTTGACTTTGGGGGACATAGATTCATCTATTCCGCAAAACTTACTTACTCAGCTAAAATTTAAATTCTCTATGTTATTAGTTTTTCTATCTTACTTTTTATTATTACTTTAGCTTTAGATGAAAAATTCATAAAACCCTAAAAACAAGAATTGTTCCATTAACAGGTTAACTATAGTTTATCTAACTGACAAGACCCGAAAGACTTTGTTTTTTTCTTATAAAATTTTGACATTGGTTAAGTTCATTTTAACAAATTTATGAAGAATTTAAAACATACATAGAAAAATAAAATAATGTTCATAGAAAAATTCCAATACAAAATTTGGGTCATATAAAGCTGAATATAAATGATATTGAAATTTCAATATAAATTATTCAATTAACTGATATTCATTTTATTCTATTTATATAATATTTTAAACGAGCCAATCACTCTATTTGAAATTTCAAATCCCTTTTCCCTTAAAAAAACTAAAAGAACTAGCGCCTTCTGGTCAAGATCGTATCCACAACATAATGTTAAAAAAATTACCTTTAGAGACTGGTTTAATTTTTTGTGTTTGAATTAAAAAATGTATATAATGTTAAATTAACATTGAAAAAGTGCAATTTTTCAAATTTTTTTCAGTTTCAAAAAAAAAACAAAATTTTGGTTAATATTTTTTTTCCTTATTCAGTCCTTGTGGAGCATAGGGCCATTACTTTTGATTTCCACTCAAGTCCATCTTTTGCCTTTACCCTTGCTTCTCTCCATGTCATTTCCATTTCGATGAGCTCTTTCGTGATTGTTGACCTCCATGTTACTGTTGGTCGTCCTACCTTACGTCGCCCTTGAGGTGTCCATTGAAGGGCTCTTTTTGGTATCCGTGTTTCTTTCATTCTAAGTACATGCCCGAGCCACCGCAGTCTTTTGTTCTCTGAATTTATTCTTCTGAATAGATCAGCATTCGACAATGTCTCAGGCCAGTGTATCTCGAGAATCCTCGCTTCCCGTGTGGAAGGTGTTAAGACTTTTCCTGTCAGATTCACACATCCCCCAACATTCACTTCCGTACATCAGTGTTGCTTTTTTTAATAAATTGTCTCCTCTAAAAAAATAAATATATTCTGCAGAAAATGTTTATACACTTTAATTTATTTTTTATCTTCTTTTTATGAATTATATTATACACTTAATAAAATATTTTATCTTCTAGCAAAAAATGTATTCATGATATATAAATATACGAATGATTCGAATAATAAATATACGAATTATTCTTCATCCATTTATTATGACTTTTCGCCAATGTCAAATTTTCAAAATTGTGAGTCAAGACCGGCTGCTTATAACTAAAGATATCAAAATTTTCCATGGGCTTATACAATGAATCTAAGATTTTAACTTTGAACAACTGCCCGAAATTAATATTCAAATTGGATAATACTGTTTTATATTTGGTAAATTGAATTTTGATAACAATTTCAATTCTATTACTTGTTTTTTGATTAAATTTAGGATTCAAATTTGTCCATAATTCTAAATTAATTGATTTCGAATTTATGAAATCTTTTTTTAAAAATCTTGACACTTTTCTTCTTGAATTTAATTCGAAACTTTTAAATATTTTTAGAAAATTCCCTTAAGAATCGGTTTCAGGTGATTTGATGAATATCTTTACTCTGATTCAGAAACTTAATCGGTTAAAAATGAAGAAGATTCTTTTCAGTTAAATTTAATAATTGATGCAATTTTTTCAAAAGTAAATAAGAATTTTCAGAATATTCCTATTATGAAAGAAAGCATTCTTTTAGATTAAATGATATGTGCATATTGTAATCAATCGACCAGCTTTGGTCAAAAAAGGATTATTATTAAATGGGTATTTATATTTATTATTTGGGTGTAAAAATAAATATTTTTTGGGTATTTATTTTTGTCAAAATTATTGCAAAACATAAAAAATATTGTTGAGTATTATAAAAATGGTTATTGAATTGTATAAAAAATGGGTATAAGAAAAATTCGAACACCTGAGAATAAAAATTAAAAATCCTTCGTTTTTTAATTTGTACTTACTAATCCAAAAGGATGGAAAACTCTTTCTTTATCAATAGTTCTAACAATTAGTATAGGGAATCCTTGCCAAACTAGCTCGTAAGCTCGTAAGTCCATCTAATAACAATCAGCAAACCACAGTCTATAATAATAATATTGATTGTGTTTTAATGATCCTATTGTAATTTAAAAACGTGGTTTTATTTCTTTATTATTTGATGATACTCTGAATTTTCCTAATAAAATATGGACGATATCAACAGCTGTATCAATTTTTTTAAGCATTAGACCAAATTTATTAATTATTACCCCAAATAAAATAAAAATGAAAAAATTAAATACGTTTAGATTATTTTTATTATTTATTAAATAAAATGAAGAAATTGCAAAAGAAAAAATTAAAATTACGTCAAATTTAATAAAAAAGTAAAAAAATGAATTAATAATAGTAATAACTTAGCCCTAATCGTCGACCAATCTAGCTCTTTTACTTGTTTGAGTTACCTCAAGTTCATCAACTTTTACTATTTTAATGTTGATATCTTAGGCATCAAGATATCAACATATCAAGATATCCGAGTTTCCAAGACAGCTTTCACTGAATTGTGCTGCCTCCATTTGATTCATCGTTTTTGGTTTTAGTTTTTTTCAATTTTTCATATAATTTTCAATTAAGTACATTTCAATACAATTTCAATAGAATATTACTTGAATTTATTTGCATAGCTTGCATTTTTGTAGCATGTGGGTATATCGAAGGCTAGAGTCATTCGGACAAACTCAAAATTATTTATTTATTTAAAAAATTAAATTAAGCCAGGAAACAAAAGAGATTTTAATGATGAAGTAAACTAAGATATGTTAATTGTGAAATTAAAAAAAATAACTATTAAACATTTCCACTTGATCTACAGATGTAGAGACTTTTTTAGGATCCTAATCTATTCGGCAAGATTTTTATTTCATGAATACATTTTATAACTTAAATTTATTTGGTATTTTTTTAAGAATAAAATGTTATTTTTTTGACATATTAATAATATTTTAATTTTCTCATTCACTTAATTTTTTTTTCAATTTTTTAATTATTATTCATTCATTAATAATCTTTTAATAATCAAAATAAAAAGATTTTAATTTGAGAGTGCAAGACAAATTAAAATTATCATTTAAAATATTTTTTAAATGTAATAATGGGCTTAATATTTTTAAAATATTTTTCTGTGTTTTAAAACCATAATTTAATGAAAATTTGTTTAACTAAAATGTAAAAAAATTTATGCACCTTAAAATTTTTTTAAATAATTTTTTCAATAAGCAAAACATAATAGTAAAAACTTAAATTAAATTTTAAAAATAAACTGATTTTAAAAATATCGATTAAATAAATTATAAATGAATATAATAAAAAATAACAAAATTTTGCATTGCTATTAAACTTTCTTCGTTTTCAAATAATTCAACAGGTCGCTTGGGTGTTATTGGATTTGGAAGGGTTTTATGTTCATGGCTGAAAGTTGATTTTTCATTCAATTCAAAACAGTATTGTGATCGTTTTTCATGACAATAATTTAAAAGATAAAATAGTCCTTATTTTTCTTATAAAAAGCTTACTTTATTTATTCTTCATTTGGAACAACCAATTGGTAAATCATAATATTTTCTCTCATTAAAAATATTTTCAGTTTGGCTTAAAATTTCTGGCTTATTATTGTTAATTTGTTTTTTCTTTGATAATTTCAAATTATTAAACTTTAATTCAAGATCATCATATTAAGGTTTCAAGAAGTCTTAATTTGTTTTATATTTTCTTGATTTCATTACCAACTAATTGAGATATTGGTTTTTCTTCTTCTGAAAGTTAATCACTTGAATCAGATTCAATTTCCCCAAAAGAATCCACTTTTGATTTTGATGACAAGATATATTCTTATTTTGTTTTACCCTACTCGGAGTACCTAAATTTTGTTTTAAAATGATTTTATTTTAATATACCTCTCAAATAAATTCGGGACTTTATATCGATATTGTAAATTTTTCTTTTCTCATTTTCAGGGCTACACGAACACTATCTAAATCGAAGAAAATACAAAACAATAATACTAAACGTAAATTTTGGTGGGACAAAGAATTGGAGAATATTCACATACAGATGCGTTTTTATCTAAAAAAATACAAACTAAGTGATTTCCAAGACCAACATTCTAATTTTAATTACAAAAAGTTTAAAAAAATTTTCAGAAAAGAACAACGAGCAAGAATTAAAAAAAAAGAAGGGAAAAATGCCTGGCTTCTTAATCTGAACTACAAAGACAAAAATAAATTTTGGAAAATTTCAAAAAATCTCAAAAAAAAAACACCACAAATACAGCTTTCATGTCAACTTTTAAAAATGAGTTTTGTAAAACTTTTTAATGAAAAAATTGTCAAAGGAGATGACTTACATAAAGAACATTTAAAAAGAATTGAAAATAAGATATTGGACTTCGAGACACAGCTAATTGGAAAAAGTGACTATTATAGTATAAGTGAAGATGATGTTAAATATGCGATTGCCAACCTTAAGAATCGGAAAAGTATTGGATTCAGCGATGTTTCGAATGAAATGTACAAGTACGGTAACAGTGACGTTTTAGTGAAAATTGTAAAGAAAATTTTTGAGAAAATTATCCAATTTGGAGAAGTACCAAGTCTTTTCAACATTGGGAAAATTGTCCCAATTACTAAAGATGATAAAAAAACAATTAATGACACCAGTAATATTCGACCGATTACAATATCTGATGTGATATCGAATATATTCGAAAAAATCATGCTAATTGAAATATTAAAAACAAGCAATGATCCTGACAAACAACTTGGATTTAAGAAAAAAAGTTCATGTTCTCATGCAATTTTTTCTGTTAAAGAAACAATAAATCATCTTACAAAAAGAAACAGAAACGTATACGGCTGTGCAATAGATGCAAGCAAAGCATTTGACAAGGTAAACAGAAAAATTCTTTTTGAAAAATTAATCAATAAAACCCACCCTCAAATATGGAGATGTCTAAAAAATTATTATAATGACTCAATGGCGTTAGTTATGAATGGAAAAAATTTTAGCTCATTATTCAGAACAACCATTGGAGTTAAACAAGGTGGTCCTCTATCACCTAAGCTTTTCTCAATATATTGAAATATTGAGAAGTCGAAGACCTTATTAATGAAATAGAATCAAAAAATCTGGGTACAAAGATACATGGCCTTAACACAGGAATTGTCCTTTATGCTGATGATATATTCCTCCTAATGTCAAACATCAAAGAACTTCAAGAAGCATTAGATATCTGCGAAAAATTTGGAATTAGAAATGAAATAAAATTTAATGCAGACAAAACGCAACTCATAATATTCGGGAAAAAGACAAAAAAATAGAAAGAAAGCCAAAGATGTACAATGAAGAGATAAATGTAGTTGAAAATATAAAATACCTTGGCGTGTATCTAAACAGGAAAAACAATAACAAAGACCAAATTGATACTCGTATTAAATCAGCCTTTAAGGCGATGGCATCAATTAAATATCTCCAAACTGAAAATCAACAACTAAATGTGAAAATAAAAATCCATCTTTATAAAGTATTTGTCAGACCTGTTTTAATATATGGATTAGAAAATTATGCACTTAATGGAATAGAGATAAAAAAATTACAAACAACAGAGAGCACAATTATCAAACGAATGTTGAACTTAAAAAAAAGCTCGCGTTCTACAAATCTACTTTTAGCTCTTGGTCTTGAAAGAATAGAGCAAAAGTTGATGAAAGAAAAACTAGGGTTTTTAAAAAGACTTGGTAATAATGAGCTGACAAAACAAATTCTTGAAATTTTAGAAGAATGTGAAACTGAGATAAAAAATTTAAGCAACAAATCCAGCCTAAAGAAAATAGCTGAGTATTTAAAATGCGATGAACTTGATTATAATGTCTTAATTCCACAACTTAACCTTAAAATGAAAGAACTATCCAGACAAGATAATAATAATGGAATAAGAGACTCAATACAAACATGCCTAGAAAATATCGAAAAGGAAACTTACAGAAAAATGCTAGTTGAATTAACAAAAAGCTACTAACAAAAAAGGGGATAAGTACATACCATTTACATCCATTGTTGAGTGTAGTGTATTGAAATTGCCTCTCTCCTAACTCGACTTGATTGCCTCCTGGATCGACTCGGTAAACCGGTTTCGAATAAATTTATCTAAAAAAAAAAAAGGGAAGAGAAAAGAAAAAAGAAAAATAGTAAAAAGAAGAATAATAATTATTGAAATTAAAATAAAGTAGTAAACATTAACATTTAAAGTTAAAATTATCGGATGTTTCAATTCTTTTGTCTTACGATTATTAATTTTATTTTTATTTTTAAATTTTTTTTTTTTTTTTTTTTTACATCGCCTACAAGGCGTTCATTGAATAAATAAATAAATAAATAAATTACCTTAAAACAAGTGTTCTTATCTGCTTAAAATTTCCTTAAATTACCTAATGTAGTAGTAGTAGTAGTTTTGACTGTAGCTGGCTAGCCAGCGAGTGTGCTGATAAGGCACACTATGACAGTTGATGTGATTGATTGCTGCTCATCCAGCAATCAATGCCTGCTTTAAAGCTGTTAACATTGGGGGCTACAACTAATTGATTTGGCAGTGAGTGAGTGAGTCTAAACCGTGGCGCCGAAATTTTTTTTGTCATTTCCTAATTATATTTTATTAAATTAAATTTTTAAAGAAGCTTTTTAAAATGTATCAAATACCAAAATATTGTGACAAATAGTTGACTGTTTTTTTGTTCTGCTTCTGTCAATTTATTCTGTAACTAATTACTATCACAAAAATATTTATACCAAGGCAAGTAACATAAAAAAAATTCAAGTCTTACAAAACTCAGCAGTTCGTTTTAAACTTAAACTAAAATATGATGCTCCTTCCAATATTTTGCTAAGAGAAGGAAGGAAGAGGTCACTGCTTCAAATATCACAAAGAAATTTCGAGGCTCCAACATAGAGATAACTTTTTTTCGACAGAACCGCTAACATATGGAACTCACTGCCAAATGATTCTTTCTTTCCTGAACTGTTCAATACTTAAACACTTTGCACATGTCACCTCTTACAATTTATCAATTTTTAATTGTCTTTTTATTAGATTTTAACTTGTTTTAATTTTTCTTATATTTTTTCTTTACATTTTTATTTTATTTTGTCTTAATTTTAATTTTTATTTTATTTTATTTTTTTTTAATCTGAAGGAGCTTCATATAGATAAAACAAATAATAGAAAAGAAAAGAGACGCGAGAACAAAAAAATAATACCCCAATAGCCAAAGCATTATGTAACAAGTTTACAGCAATATTAAAGCTAAAAATAAAATAATTCCGAAACAAAAATTAATAAACTTGGCACGTCAAACTTGTCAAATAGACCGTTTTGGCGAAAAATTAACAAAATGGGATCATCGACTTCATCACCTGGTCCTGATAGGATTCTCAACCTCTCCTTAAAAAATATACCCAACAAAACCTATACCGAAATACTATAACGGGTATTTCATCAAATTTAAAATATAATTCAATGTAAGCTTACGTAAAATGATGTAAAATTACGTAAAATTACGTCATTTCATGTAAAACACAACAAAAATGCTTACGGCCAAAAAATTCCAATTTTTAAGGCGAAAATTAAATTTTTAATAAATTTTTTTATTTTTATAAAGTTTATTTTCGCAACTTGAAATGTACATATTTTATTATGTAATTCTTTTTTTGTATTCTTGCATATTTTTCCTTTGTAAAATTCATGTACATAATATTTACTTAATTCCACACAATACTTTCTTAGATTAAATTAAACAATGACTCTTACTGAACTAAAAAAAAAAAAAATAATGTATTTGTTTGTTATTTTCCATGTTTTCTGCGCAATTTCGGCTACCATAGATGTCCTCCTAGTAGGTAATCTCCGCAAGCTTGCTTGCTGTAGCTTATTCTTATTATTATTTGTCTTATTATTATTATTATTATTATTATTATTATTACATTTTTTTTAGTGATGGGAGTTTTCTCTTTGGTTTAGTTAACTAAATTTTAGTCGACTTAACTAAAATTAATAAATAAAGTTTAATTTTTAAAATCAATTGTTATGGGAAAATTTTTACAAAATAATATTTATAACTAAGACTTAAACTTTAAAGAAATTAGCATTGTTTTTTTTTGTAATTTGATTGTATCTATTTTTTCTTCATTAATATTTAATTTTCCATAAAAAAAAAGTTAAATAAATTTTTTCTAAAATTTTTATCTTTTTCTCCCCTCATATCTTGCGTCCCCATGATTTCCTGCTATCCCTATATTGTCTCACTAAGATATCTCACTCCTCCCACAACAACTATTTTTTTCTTAAAATAATACTAATTTTGAGATCTGCATCGCAAAAAACATGTGTTTATTTCACATTATTTTGTACTCTTGCTGTAACTAAATCGTCGGCTAAATTTCAGTCGACTAAAAATAAGTAGGCTAGGAATTAGTTAACTTGTTTTTAGTCGACTTAATTTTAGCCCACTAAACTAAATTAGTTAAGTTAAGACCCATCACTAATTTTTTTACATTTTATTACATTATTTTACACAAAATATTGTTAGAAAATGTATTTTGAGAAAATTTTGATCTTAAAGAAATTTTATTTTGATTACTTAATAAAATTT
Source organism: Brachionus manjavacas (assembly GCA_019054805.1). Taxonomy (NCBI): domain Eukaryota; kingdom Metazoa; phylum Rotifera; class Eurotatoria; order Ploima; family Brachionidae; genus Brachionus; species Brachionus manjavacas. Next base: position 454,206 of record JAHQIY010000029.1, on the reverse strand, counting down.
ATATTTTAGAACCAAAAATTTCTTTTTTTTTGATCTTTCGGTAATCAAACATTTTTCAGCCTTCTTCCAGCACTCATCAAACGACATATCAACCGTAACCAATTTAGCCAAATCAACTTAAAATACCTTTTCAAAAAGAATCTTTTTTGAATATTTAAAGGTTACTTTTGATTTTGCTTATTATTCCTGGACAATTTTTTGGGTAATAACCGAGCGTTTTATCATAATCATCTCTAAACTCCGTATCAAACTTTGCTCCTAACATGTTTGTAAAGTCCCGAGTTGTCACAACTAAAATTAATATCTGGGGTGGGATATCATTCAAATGTGTAACTTAGCTAGCTGTGAGTTCAATTTAATTTTTTAAATCAAAAAACAAAAGTTAATATTGAAAGTTATTCAAAAATAACATGAATGCTAAAATGTATAATGAGATATTAGCAGACTTTTTAACTGCATTTTGGCGTATTAAATGTTGATTATGACTTTGTTCTCCATCAAGACAATTATCCAAAGCATAAGTCAAAAGAATTTTTGGCTTTTCTGGAAAAAAACTCAATAACCAACTCGCGATAAAATAAATTTTGAAAGATTCATTCTCCACCTAGATCAGCCGATTTGAACCCGATTGAGATGGTCTGGCACGAGCCAAAACAATTTCAAAGGAAATCGAAGTGCAAGAATGAGTCTGTAAAATTACATTTATTTACAAATAAATGTAATTTACAATAAATAAATGTAAATAAATGTAAAATTACATTTATTTACAAATAAATGTAATTTTACGTAAATAAATGTAATTTTACCTGTGATGCGGTTTAAAGTACAACACTGTAAGTCTCAGCAAATAAATCGTCCAGAATGGATGGAAAGTTGCCCATGTTTCTATGATCCCCACTTTAATGTTTATCACACAAAAATTTATCGACTCGTTCAATAGATTAAAAAAAACACGCGTGGTATTTCTCTTTATATCTCAAAAGTATTTGATCGAGTCTGGCAAAATGATCTTATATTTAAACTTATTAAGCTAAAGGTGCCAGATTATATCATCCTTTGGATAATATCCTTTCTCAGTTCTAGACACTTCAAATTAAACACAAATAGCTCACAAAATGGTTCATTTAAAATAAAAGCTGGTGTCCCACAAGGATCAGTTAAAAGCCCTCTCCTCTCCTCTTCTCAATAGAAAAATCCTCTTCCATATTATTTTCCAAAAGTAACAGTATTCCTAAATTAGAGCTCTCTTTGTTTGGCAAAATCTTGCCATATTTAAATCCATAAAATTTCTGAGAATCACATTTGACAAACTTCTAAACCTTAATAATCATTAATAATCTTAATAATCATCAAGTTGATTAAATTAAGCAGAAATGCCAATCAAGGCTATATATTATTAAAATTCTGCCCTATAAAAATTGGGGTCTCAGTTCAATCTACAAATCTCTTATCGGTTACATTATTAATTACTCATTTTCTTGTACAAAAAAAAAATTAAAAAACATAAAAAAACTTCAAGTCACAAAACTCATAGTATTCTTAGACTCAGGTACGATAACTCATAGTAACCAGTTTCATGTGATTATATTAGCTTTCTAATCAAATCTTGTTTTTTTTTGCTGAAAGAGTTATGCTTGATCAGCTTTTCAATAAACAATCATCGCATTTATTTGCTGCTTCAATTATTTTGATAATTTCAATTTCTAAAATTAATTTATCATAAATTTTAAAGATATGTTCTTTTCAAATCAAATTTATACTACTTACATAAATTCAAATTATGATCTAGCATGGTAATTTAAAATGTTTAATAAACTTTTTGTTTTTTTTCCCTAAAAAATTATTTGCTTATTTGATTTTATTTTTTTGGAGTTGTATACGATTTTTAGTATTTAAAAAATAAAAAAATTTCAAAAATTTATCTGAGAAATAAAACTCAAATTAATTACTCAAATAAGGCATGGTAATTTTTTATTTGATTATCTGTTTTGAGCTAATGTTCTTTCAGATAATGCAACGTGACTTTTTTTAAATTATTTGCACTTTTTCATTTATTTTCCTTTTATTTATTTATTTGTATATCTGTACCGAGCTAAGGCTCCTTCATATTAAAAAAAAAAAAAAAAAAATAAGAAAAAAAAAAGAATAATTAGTTAAAATAAGTTAAATTAAAAGAAAGTTAAAAATAGATAATTGAAATAGATAAAAATAGGATACATATTTTTAAATGTCTGATTTTTCGGGGAAAAAAGGAAGAAATTGTTAGGTAGCAATTACACAATGGATTTCGATATATCTTGATTCGAAACCTTCTCTATATTCTCCCACTAGTTTGACGATCAATGTCTCACTCAACTCAAACAGTCGATTCGAGACTGTTAAAAATTTAGTTTATTAAAGGCCTCGTGATGCATTATATTGGAAGGAGAATCATATTTCAGTATCAAGATGGATCTTACTGCTGAATTTTGAATCACTTGTATTTTTTTTTAATTTAGTTTCTGTGAGTGAATTTAAACAAGGAAAAGCATAATCGAGAATTGATCCTATTAAGGATTTGTATAGATTTCCTAATTTTTTGGGTTTAAGGCCCCATTTTTTATTCGATAGATATTTAACAATATTTTGTCTTGAGTTACAGCGCTCTTTTATCTCATCCACCATTAAACTAAATTTAAGTTTTGAGTCTAATGTAATTCCTAAGAACTTTACTTTTTATTTTAGATTTAAACTGTTTTCATATAATTTTAGGTCAAGATTGGTTTTTTCTCTAGAGTTTTTTGCAAAGATCGTGTAACATGACTTTTCACCAGAAATTTTCATTTTCCATTTGAAAAGCCATTTTTCAATTTCTTTTAAGTACATATTAATTAAACTCTCGAGATTCCCTTTCTTTTTTAAAAAAGGTAGCCAAGTCATCTGCAAAAAGAAGAGAGTATTGGCTATTAGTCTTTTTTCTTTTAGGTACGTCATTTATGAAAATGCTGAAAAGAAGCGGACTAATTACTGATCCTTGTGGAACCCCTGCTTTAATTGAGTATTGGTCACTCAAATGTCCGCTTACTTTTACTATAAAAGATCTGGAATAGAGAAATGGTCTGATCCAGTAAATAAGAAAAGGAGGAAGATTAAATTTAATTAGCTTATAAATTAGTCCATCATGCCAAACTTTATCAAAAGCTTTAGAAATGTCAAAATATAAACAGCAGACTTTTTTCTTTCTATTAAAAGAATCTACTACTTTTTGTATAAGAAAATAAAGATTATCCGCTGTGCGCCTATGTTTTCTAAATCCTGATTGCTCATTAATAAGTAGGTTATTTCTTTCAAGAAAATTGTATATTCTTGTATAAATAATTTCCCTTTTATAATCTTTACATCAATTATAAAGTCTCAAAGATAAAACTTTCGGTACTTTCTCTTAAAATTTCAAATTTCCATTCTTAAAATGAATATTTGGATATGATTTTTTGTTTAATATTGTTAATTTGATTTTTTAAGGAGTCTTAATATAATAATGCACAATATTTTTAGTAAAAATTCCACAGAATTAATAAAAATCCCAAAAAAAATAAAAAAAATAATAAAGTTAATATTGTGTCCATTTTTTTATTTAAAATAAGCATAATAAGTAAAAATACCAAAAAAATTTTATTTTTCCCATTTAATCAATAAAAAAAACATATTTAGTAAAAGAAAACTTAAAAAAAATCTGCAAAAAACTGCATCATTTGGCTTTTGTTTTTTAGATGATTTTGGAGTTGGTTCTGATTCTATATCAGAGTCTTGGTCAAATTCAAGAATAGCATTTTCTTCGTTCTTAATGCAGTCAAATGGTTGATGTTGTAGACACGATCTTGTTTTCTTTTTTGTCAATCGTGAATCGTACATGTGCCCAGCAAGTTACTCGTTTTTCTAATGAAAATACTTGTTTGAATCCATTTGTGATGGCATCATCACAATCTGCTACCAAAGTTTTCAGATTGATTTTTTGATTGTAAACTTTTTCTACTGATATTTGAACGGATCTAAAAAAAAAAAGATTGGTATTAATTTTAAGAATAAGATTGGTTTTAACTTTTGTTTTTTTCTCAAAGATCATGTAACATGACTTTTCAACGGATATTTTCATTTTCCATTTGAAAAGCCATTTTTCAATTTCGTTTAGGTACTTATTAATCACGTTTTCAAGATTTCCTATCTTTTTGAAAATAAAAAAAGTAGCCAAATCATCTGCAAAAAGAAGAGAGTACTGGCAGTTTGTTTTGTTCCTTTTTGGTATGTCATTTATAAAAATGCTAAAAAGAAGTGGACTGATTACCGACCCTTGTGGGACTCCTGATTTAATAGGATATTGCTCACTTAGATGACCATTTACATTGACTCTAAAAGATCTTAAGTTCAGAAATGATCTTATCCAATAAAAAATATAAGAAGGTAGGTCAATTTAAATTAGCTTGTAAATTAGTCCATTGTGCCAAACTCTATCAAAAGCTTTAGAAATGTCAAAATATAAACAGCAGACTTTTTTCTTTCTATTAAAAGAATCTACTACTTTTTGTATAAGAAAATAAAGATTATCCGCTGTGCGCCTATGTTTTCTAAATCCTGATTGCTCATTTATGAGTAATTTATAGTTCTCAAGAAAATTATATATTCTGGCGTAAATAATACGCTCAAGTAACTTTCCAAGACAACTTGTCATACTAATTGGACGATAGTTATTTGGATCTTGAGTAGGAGAAGATTTCTTAGGGATCATTGTTATGGTTGCTATTTTCCAGGATTTTGGCACTTGGCTTAGTTCCAAACTCATGTTAAAGAGTTGACTTATTTCAGTTAGAGTCACTCTGGGTAAGTTTTTTAACATTAGATTGTGAATACGATCTAGACCACACCCTGCCAGTTCTTTTAGTTTTTTTAAGGCATTTTTAATTTATAAAAGAGTGATAGGCTCGTTTAAATTGTTTTTGATCTGAGCTTATTAATTTTTTCTCCAAAAAGGCCTACTTGACAGCGGATTTTTTCCTGTTTTATTTATGAATTCGAGCCAGTTTTGGTTCCAAAATTCTTTTAGACTGTGACGTAGCTCAGATGTAAGCTTATTAACGACTACCTTTAGAGAAAGACATCTAGATTTTTGGAAAAGCCTTCTTACCTTTTTCCTTTCCTTAATTAATTTTACTATATTTTTTGGTAAGCTAGATTTAAAAAGCCTTTTAGACTGTGACGTTACTCAGATGTAAGCTTATTAACGACTACCTTTAGAGAAAGACATCTAGATTTTTGGAAAAGCCTTCTTAATTTTTTCCTTTCCTTAATTAATTTTACTATATTTTTTGGTAAGCTAGATTTAAAAAGCCTTTTAAAGTGGAAGGGTATACTTTTTGAGCAGCATTAATGATATTTTTTGAGATCCGTTCATTTAGTTCGTCAATATTTTCCGTATAATAATTATTATGACCAGAAGACTTAAGTAAATCTTGGTAGAGATGCCAATTTGCTTTTTTAAAATTAAAAATAGAATTACAGGAAGTAATTGTAATCAAATGTTCAACTGAGATATCTGCCTGAATGGGAAAATGATCACTCAACATATCATGATCGATCAGAACTTTAAATTCAACAGAGAGTAAGGATGGTATTAAAAAAATATCTAGGATTTCATAATAATCTGACTTAAATTTATTATATGATGGTGTTTTATCATTGATTACAGAGAGGTTGAGCTTGTTAATAATTTTCTCTAAGATAATACCATTTTCATTTTCACTAGAACAACCTAAACTTTTAGTCTTCGCATTCAGATCACCCCCTATTAAAAATTTTCCACATTTCCTTGAGATGTCTAGGAAAAGTTCAAAAGAAAGATTGAGCCTTTTCATTCTTTGATTTTAGAGAATTTGTTTTCTTATTAGGCACTGGAACATTTGATTTATTTACTGTCTGGCCGGTATTAATAGGCGCTGTATTAATTTTTGCAACAGGGATACTTGATATGGACTTCTTTGTAGCAGATTCTTCACTAAAATTCTCATTGACTACATTTTTTAGGTTTTTTAAATCTTGATTAATTCCATCAAATTCAAAATAGTCAATCGCTGGATCATTTGGGGCAACTTCATCTTCAAGAACTTCATCCATATCAACTATTTCTTCACTACATTCTGTATAATTTTCAAGTAGTTTTGAAGCTAAATAATTCGCAGTATTACATTCTGCTTCTTCATGACCTCTCGCTGAACATTTTTTGCACAATTTCTTAAAAGATTCACATCCTGAGTGAATGTGACCAAATTTTTTGCAAAAATTACATCGTTTATAATATCCTGCTAGTTGAACAAGGCATCTCTGGCTTTCGATGTTACAAGTTCCGGCAATGTCAATGAAATCGTCGTGATCAATTAGATCGTACTTAATTGTAACTTTAATCACTCCGTTAGTAACCTGAGTAAAATTCTCGAAATTGTAATTTTCATTGGATATAGATTGTATAGTAAACTTTTTGCTGATCTTTAAGTTATTTTCAAGGAATTCTTTAATTTTACTATGATCAAAATTAGGTGAAAGCCAATGAAATCTTAGATTTGCTGTCATGGTCACTTCCAGAGGGGGGTTGTTTGAAGGTAATTTATCAGGGATACTAGCATCTTTTGCCAAAGTTATTATCCCATCAATAGTTAGCTCTCTGTCAAATAGAAACTTTGGACTGTTTTTAAAGATCAATATCCAGGTTTTTTGAGACTGGAATGGCGATATTGAGATCGGTGATGAAAGTTGTTCTGGGTTTAATTCCGACATTAGGCTTTCAAAGATTGTTAAATTTCTCTTATATAAAAATGTTCACTTTTATTAGAAAGAATTTCACATTACTAATTGTCATTTACTAATTGGATGAGTACTTTATTTGTTGTCAATTAAAAAAATATATATTTTTTTTTTTTTAAAATATAATTTGGGCCGAGGCCCCAGGCAGTTCAGAACGATGTAAACCTTCTTTTCAGCCTGCATTCTTTAGATAATAATTTAGAATATAATTTTACAATTGACTATAGAGAATATAAAATTGTTAAAAAAAAAAAAAAAAAAAAAAAGAATAAATAAGTAAATGATTGTAAATAAATAGTTTTTATTGTGTGAGATCGAACTGTTCTATGACAGCGTCGAAGGGAGTCAAGAATCTTTTATTGTGCGTATTGCATGTGGTTTCTGTTATGTAGGTTCTGAGTTCGTCGAAGAGTAGGTCATTTCGTTTTTTTCCGGTTACGAATTTGAGAAATAGCTGTTTTAGTCGGGTGTCAAGTTTAGTCATGTTGAAGTGTTTGTGTATTGATTCGATTGAAGTTTTGAGTGGGAATTTTTTAATAATTTTCAGTATTTTGTTTTGTATTTTTTGTATATCGTTGCTAATTTTTTGGGTGCCAGTGTTAGCGATTACTAGGCAATAGTCGAGCAGGGATCGGATAAGTGAATTGTAGACAATTTTGCATAGTTTGGTACCGTTTTTTGAATTTGAGATTTTTTATCTTTTTAATTAGATTTATTTTTGTTATTTGTTTTTGGGTGATAGTTGTAAGATGCTGTTTGTAATTAAGTTTTGGGTCTAGTTTGATTCCGAGGAATGTTGGAAACGGTTCAAGAGGAATTTTTTGATTGTCTAAAAAGAGTTCGGTTGAGTATTTATCGTTGTATGTTTTTCGATATCCGGCAGTTGTGAATGTAGTGTAGTTGGTCTTGGATTTGTTTATCGTGAAGCCTTTGGTGTTGCAGAAGTTGTTAATGCTGTTGATGGCTGATTGGATTTTTGAGTGATTTCTTTAAGGTTACGGCCTGAGGCCCAAATTGCTAGGTCGTCTGCGAAGAGAGCATGGTTTACTGAAAATGGTATGTGTTTGGAGATTTGGCTAAAGTAAATGATAAAAAGAGTTGGAGAAAGACAGCTCCCTTGTGGAACTCCGCATGTTATTTTCCTAGTTGACGAGACAGCGCTGTTGACTCTGACTTGAAAATGTCGGTCTTCAAGAAAGCTAGTTACCCATTTTTTTATGTTTGGACTGATTTGAAGTGAGCTGATTGAGTCGAGTATTCCTGAATGGGGAGTTTTGTCAAATGCTTTCTCTAAGTCGAAAAACACGGCTAGTGTTAGGTTCTTTTATTAAATCCATTAATAATGGATTGGTTTAGTCTGAGGATTTGATCTTGAGTACTTTTGCCTGATCTGAAACCTGATTGTGTTTGTGGCAAAACCTTCTCTTGTTCTATCCATGTTTTAAGCTTGTTGTTTATTATTTTTTCAAGCCACTTGCCTATACAGCTTAATAATGAAATAGGTCTGTAAGATGAAAAATTTTCGGATGGTTTGCCTTTCTTGAGGATCATTGTTATTGTTGATAATTTCCAAATTTTTGGAATGTGACCTTATCTTAATGACGAGTTGAATAGATTTAAAAATTTGAACATGTAGTTGGTAGGCAAGTTTTTGAGGGCTTTGTTATTAATTCCATCAGGGCCTGGTGACGCTTTGTTACGTGATGATTTTAGTGTATCGATTAGCTCTTTGTTCGTTATTACTTCGCTTGGTGTTACTATTGGTGCTGGAATTTGGCTGGCTGGTTCGGGACATAATTCGATGTTGAAAATTTGTTCAAGATTTGATGCAAAAGTTTCGGCGGTACCCAAATCGGTGGATGTTGTTGTAAAGTTGAATTTTTGGTTGACTTCATGATTGTTTTTTTGCGGTTCCAGTTTGTTTAGTAGCTTCCAGTGCTTCGTATCCGATTGTTTAAAATTGTTTAGTTCTTTGAATTGAGTGAGTGTTTGGTTTTGGTAAAAGTTTTTTAGCTCTGTTTTGCATTTGCGGTCTAGTAGATTGGTTAATGTTTTATGAATTGGCGAATTTGTTTTTTGGTACAATCGACGCATTTTTCTTTTCTGCTTGATTAGTTTAAGAAGTTCTGGGGGAATGTTTGCTGTCTTGAATTTAGATGTAGTGTTAAACGTGTGAGTCGCTGTTGATAGGGCGCTTTTTATATCTGCTGTTATTTTAAGTGCTTCTTGGTCTAAATGCTTTTCTGTGTAGATTTGCGGTTGATTGGATTCGTTGTTTGAAAGAGTGGTATAGAATTTTGTCCAGTTGATCGATTTGTGAGTTTGTATATTTGTTGGTGATTGAATATTATTCATTATGGTTAAAGTTGGCTGGTGGTCACTTAAGGATTCGTTCAATACAGTATGAGAGGCGAAGTATTTTGTTAATTGTTGGGAGCAGATGCTTAGGTCAAGGATGTTTTTGCTTCTCCTGTATGTAGGTTGCTCACAATTTAAGATTGAGAGATGGTTTCTTCGTATAATTTCATCGAGAATCTTTCCTTTTTTGTTTCCAATTTTACATTTCCAGGATTTGTGTCTTGCATTTAAGTCACCGAGGATAATAAAGTTTGGATAGTCTTTGATTATAGTGTTGAGTAGACTTTCATCGAGTTGGTTTGATGGGCTTACGTATATACTAAAGATGGCAAGGTATATATTGTTGGTAAGTTTTGTAACTATGCCCGTTACTTCATTGGTTGAGCTTGAAATGTTTAGTGGTTTAAATGATAAATTACTTCTGATGCAGAGGGCTGTTCCTCCTCCTTTTTGGATTTGGCGATCGTTTCTAAGAATTGAGTAATTTTCTAATTCCAAATTGATTCCTGGTTTTAGAAATGTTTCATTTAAACTAATTATATCTGGTAGGTGTTTATTTGTCATGTTCAGTAGTTGTAAGGTTTTGTGGGATTTGACGATTGATTGGCAGTTAAGGTGTAGCATTTTCAGCGGCTTATTGTTGTTCATTTTCATATTCAATGTATGGGTCGGACATGTTTGCATCGAAGCGGTCATTTTTTAGACTTGCGAAAAGTATTGGTTCGAGTTCACGACTATATCGTTGCCCAAGATTTGTTGAAATAATATCGAGTAGAGGTTTTGGGTCTTCGTGGACTGTTGAGGTGATTTTGTTCAAGTTTCTAATTAGGTCTATTATAAATTTAAGGATTGAGAGTGTTGAAGGGTTTTGTTGTTGCTGGCTATTGAAACTGGAATAATTTCTTTGAAAATTATTCTTTTATTAGAAAGAATTTCACATTACTAATTGTCATTTACTAATTGGATGAGTACTTTATTTGTTGTCAATTAAAAAAATATATTGAGCTTTTATGATTTTAGTTGCAATTTATTTGATAAAAGGTGTAAATTTATTAAATGTGTTATATTGTTATTAATTAAATTATTTTTTTGTAATATGTTCGGAGAAAAATAAAGAGATAAAAATATATAATTTTTGTTGATATTTCCTAATTTGTGGAAATTTTTACTTAATTTATTGTGTTCGATACTGACAGCCATTCTTTTTTTCTAATTTTAGAAAATCATATTTAAAAAATCAATTTATGAATTTAAATTTAAATTAAAAAATGAATATAGATTTGTTATTTAAATATTCTTTGTTGACGAATTACAATCTTTTACGGACCAACAAGAAGAGCATTTAGTTTCAAATGCTGCTGCTGCCACTTCGACTAAACGTGGCCGAGGTCGACCAAAAAACAAATTTAATTGCTTTAAGATTTCTTTTTTATTTTTTAACTTGAGTTTTCTTTTTTCTTTAATTTTTTTAATTTTCATTTGGATTTTTTTTTTTTTTTTCGTAATAAATAAATTTGTCATTGCTTTCAATTTAAATATTTGTCATTATTTTTAAATATTTTCAACCCTTTTTTTTAAATATTTGTCATTATTTTATTGCTACTTTTAGTCATAAAAAAATTGTCAGTAGCTTCTATAATTTTGTTTTCCTTTTTATTTTTATTTTGTCAGTTAATAAAAGAAAAATTTGTCATATACTTTCTATAAATTTGTCATATGAATAAAATATAAGCCGATTTTATTTCTATCATGAATGGTATGTAATAGGTGTTTTAATTTTGTGTACCTATTCATATTTTATCTTGAGTACAAAATTAAGCAGATAATTATTTTGTAAGTACCACCATTAATTATCTGAAAAATTATAATTTTCTAAAACTAAATCTCTAATCCTCATGCAAAACAGAAAATGGTTCAAACACTCCAATTTATTAGGAACTCAAAAACTCTAGAAGGAGTGATCATCAATCTTAAAAAAATCAGCGGCGGTCTCCTTAATGTAAGAAACTTGACCAGATGAATGGTGGTGGACACTTTTATCGTGTCAAACAACGAGCATAAAAAACATCTTTCAAATTTAACGAAGATACTGAGCACGCAGTATTTTGTTGAAAAGAACAAAGTCTACACATCATTCATTAAGAAGATAGTTAGTTTAAAGAAGAAATTCAAAAAAAAAATAAACTCTAAGCATACTAACATAAGAAACAGACAGATTTTTCTTCATAAGTTAAATTTGAAACACATGTCTCCACCTAAGCCAACTCCGACAACTCAAGCAAGGAAAAGTTCAGCGATAATCAAGACTGGAAATCAAAAAGAACGACTTCTGTAAATAAAACTATACTAAACTATACAACAAAATCTAAGGATACTTGAACAACGAAAAGACTTTATTTTATCCGAGCTAAGAGAAGGGGAAACCAGCAAAACAAACGAGAGTCTACTAATTGATGCTAATAGGATACTTAGAAAAACGCTAATGGAAAAACAAAACATGAATAATCTACCAATTGTGTCTCCGAATATGCAAGATAACTAACATAGAAGAAACATCCGAAGCCCCGGAAACTATTACTGAACATAATCCCGAAATGGATGTTGATGGTGATCGTGATGAACGAATACAACAAACTATTCGAGATATCATCATAGATGGTTTAACTTCAACAGAGAGCACTAGAAGTATATCTCAACTAACCGATAGTCAAACATCAAAACTGGATCTAGAAAGAAATCCAGAAGTTATAATTGGTAAAGAAATCGGACCCAAAATTACTGAATCCCAAAAGATCGAGATAAAGCAGAACAAATTGAACACAAGACTCGAAGAATATCTTGAATAAAAGAATAGACTTATCTATGAAGCCAAGCGAACAAAATCACAAGAGAAAAAATCTCTATATAAAAGAAGCAAATATGAAGTCCTGCTATTTGGTCCAAGAGTTTAAAATTATGCTAATGACATTTTTTCGCTTAAATGAGTTATCAAGATGTTTTGGCGTGCACTTTTCATGTCTAATTCAATCGGGTAAGGACAAAAGAGAAAACACTGGTGGCTCCATATAATTGTTAACTCATACGATGACTTTATTAAAATGCTAGAAAGCTCCAAAGAATACGCGCTTTGAGGGGAAGTTGTAGTGATTGAGCTGCCACAAAACTTATCTATAGTCACACACCAAATTGACAGAGACATAAATATTGAAGAGAATGCTAAATGTCTTTAAGATCATAACTATGGACTTATTGATGTCGAACGTATCTGTAAAAATCAAAATATAAAAAGCAACAAGTTAAAGGCAAACGCAAGAACTATACCGGATTTTATAAACATACTGAACACGATGACATGTAAATCTAAAGAACCATCATGCATAAATTGTAGTCGTAAACATCAGTTCTTTAGCGAGCTTTGTGACTGATTGAACGAGAAGACATTTAATATGAATAGATACATCGTAGACATATTGTTTGGTGAAAAAATTTTTCAGGACAAAAATCATTTAATACAGCTATACCTATTCCAACTATGAACGAAACAACATTAGAAGGTGAACTTTAGAATACAGTCAAGAGGTAGAATGATTAATTGGAGCAAGATGTAGCGATGGTTAAACAGAACATAAAATCAATCGAAAAGGAACTCTAGAGAAAGAACTAAAAGGAGTAAAGACCTACTTGGAGTAAAGTCCAAAGCAGAGGAAAGTCACACTGCAACTTTAAACCCCCTCGGTTATATTATTATATTATAAAAATAATGCAAACAAATCAGGGTCTTGACAAGAACGGATTGATGAACCCTGAGCTAATTGACAAATCAAACTAGCAACTAAACTATAAATCTCAACAAGCTGCGAGCAATATAAGGATTATAATAACCTTAAATGCTTGTGGGATTCCAAAAAATTGCTCTTATATTAACACAATTCTAAATGAAGTTGACATCCTTCTTTTACAAGAAACTTAGTCTACGACTAAAAATGAAATTGAATCTGCACTCTATGCAAATAAATACATTACATTTGATAAAATGTCAAAACGTAATTCAAAATATGGAAGATCGGCTGGTGGTTTAGCCTTCATTCGTAAAAGTAAACAGTCATAGATTTGTCAATGATAGGACTGGTATTTTAAGACAAAAAATGTCAATGTCTATCTGCCTTATCTAGACGGAACAAAACAACAACAAATGGAATTTGATACGTACCTACACATATTGGAGGAGGTTTTAAAGGCCGAAAAACTCACAAATCAACAAGTCATTATTGCAGGCGACCTCAAAACTGACTTAATTCGTTTCAATAACAATCCATTTTCGTTGAGGGCTTTTTTAAAGAGGAACAAAATATCATTAAACGATTTAATATTTGACTAAAAACTCGATTACTCTTATAATAAAGAGTCTATCCTGAAAAAAGTTACCAGTTGGATTGACCATGTTGCGACAAATACAGACAATGGTCTACAGGAAAACGTTAAAAATTCAGCAATTAGACTAACAAAAGTGATCACAATACGATTTTCTTTTCGGTAAATCGTAGAGATCTTGGTGATGAGAGGATGTACAAAAAGAAAGCCGTCATGAAAATATCTAAGATCCAAATTAATTGGCAAAATTTTGGAGAAAGACTGAGGTATTAGGAGAGAGTGGCTAACAAAATCAAAACCTTAGTTTTGAAAATAAAAGAAGGGAGTCAAGAGAGTGATAAAAATAAACTTTTATTCAAAGTGACAGCTCTGATAAATGAACTTACGAGTATTCTCAATGATTGTACTAGAAAAACTTCAAATGAAACTTGAAATTCAAAAATCCCAAACACTATAAAAAAATCATGGTGAAACAAATCCATACAAGAAATCCATGATAATATGTTAACAAAATACATAGAATACAAAAACTAAGGGTTCTCGACAAAAGTCAAAAGTGAATATCTTAATCTTCACCGACTATTCCGCCTACAAAAAACGTTTGAAAATTAAGCTCAAAAAGCAGGACATCTAAATAAATTTAATCAACTATTCAAAATGAATAAAAGAGAGTTTTGGAAAAGCATTAAACGCTCACTAAAGGCAAGTGCTACAGTAAACATTGAAGTTGATGTGTTGAAAGAGCAAATTAAAGATATTTTTACGAAAGAAAAAATGGGTTCAAATATAGCTAAAGTAGAAATTAATAAAGCCATGCAAATTGTTCAAGAATACGTCGAGCCTCATGCGAATGATAAGTTTGCCCAGTCAAACATTTTATAGAGATTTTTTGTAGTATCTTTAAAGATTCTTTATAAAAACTCTAAAATATGGCCTATTTTGAAGAAAAAAAGGGAGATATTTTAAAGATAAAAAAAAATCATTAATTTTAATAAAAAATCTTTATTTTTTCTCTTTATTCTCTTTAAAATTTAATCTGTTCTACCAGTCAAAACGTTAAAAGAGATATTTTATAAATTCTTTCAAGATTCTTTAAAAAATCTTTAAAAATTGAATTATTTAGAAGAAAAAATGGAGATATTTTAGAGATAAAAAAAAATCATTAATTTTAATAAAAAATCTTTATTTTTTCTTTTTATTTTCTTTGAAATTTTAAATTTGTTCTACAAGTCAAAAAGTTTTAAAGATTTTCTGTAGTTTCGTTACAGATTCTTTATTATTTAATTTTTTTTACTTTATTTGTTTATTTTATGTTCCGATAAATGAAAAAAATTTATATATCTCCTATTTTAGAAAATAAAAATGTCCTAACATATTAATTCTTTATTTATTTATTTGTTTTCTGTACCGAGCTAGAGCTCCTTCAGAATAAGTTAAAAATTAAAAAAATAAAATAAAAATGAAATAAAATAAAATAAAATAAAAATAAAATTAAAGTTAATAAAATAAGATAAAAAAAAAAAAAAAAAAAAAAAAAGAATTAAAAAAAGTAAATAAGCTAAATAAATGAAAATTAAGAATATATAAAATTGGAAAAGATTGTTACATGTGGCTCATGTTTAAATAGTTCAAGTTTCAGGAAAAAAAGAAGAAATAGTAAGGTAGCAATTACACAATGGAGTTGGGTAGTCAATATATCTTGATTCGACACCTTCTTTGTATTCCTTCACCAGTCTTACAACCAATGGAATAGAATGACT
Organism: Brachionus manjavacas; assembly: GCA_019054805.1. Taxonomy (NCBI): domain Eukaryota; kingdom Metazoa; phylum Rotifera; class Eurotatoria; order Ploima; family Brachionidae; genus Brachionus; species Brachionus manjavacas. The sequence continues at coordinate 438,889 of JAHQIY010000029.1, read as the reverse complement.
CAGTCCTGCCCCAACATATCTCTCACTCAATTCAAAAAGCCGATTCGAGACTGTTAGTAATTTTAGTTTATTAAAAGCCTCATGATGTACGATGTTGGAGGGAGTATCATATTTTAACTTAAGAATAGATCTGACTGCTGTATTCTGAATTGCTTGTAGTTTTTTGATATTATTTTCTGAAAATGAATTCAAGCAAGGAAAAGAATAGTCTAAAATCGATCCGACTAAAGATTTATATAAATTTCCTAGTGTGTTCTGATTAAGACCCCATTTTTTGTTTGACAATATCTTAATAATATTTAGCCTTTTATTGCAGCGCTCTTTAATTTCATCTACCAGTATATTAAAGTTTAATTTAGAATCAAATTTAATACCAAGAAACTTGATTTCTTTTTGTCTCTCTATTCTGTTTCCATAAATTTTTAAGTTAAGATTATCACTCTCTTTTTTGTACCTAGAAAAGACTAATGAACACGACTTTTCAACCGATATCTTCATTTTCCACTTAATAAGCCATTGTTCTAATTCGTTGAGGTATTTATTGATCTTATTTTCTAGGTTCCCTTTTTTGTTATAAATGAAGAATGTAACTAGATCATCTGCAAAAAGCAGAGAGTATTCATTATTTGTTTTGTTTCTTTTAGGGATGTCATTAATGTATATACTAAATAAAAGAGGACTAATTACTTAGCCTTGAGGAACACCTGCAGTTATTTGATATTCTTCGCTCAAATGGTCATTCACATTTACCTTAAATGTCTTAGAGTCTAAAAAGGATTTTATCCAGTTAGTCAAGTAATGAGGTGGATTTATTTTAATCAATTTAAAAAGTAAACCTTCATGCCAAACCCTATCAAAGGCTTTAGAAATATCAAAAAAAAGGCCTCAAACTCTTTTTTTTCTATTAAATGATTCCACAATTGTTTGAATTAAGAAGAAAAGATTATCTGCTGTTCGCCGGTGTTTCCTAAATCCAGATTGCTCCTGGATAAGGAGTGAATTTTGCTCTAAAAAATTGTATAATCTTGAATATACTATGCGTTCCAGTAGCTTTCCTAAACAACTCGTTATACTAATTGGTCTATAATTTAAAGGATCATGTAAACTAGTGGCCTTTTTTTGAATCATAGTAATGTAAGATGTTTTCCACGCTTTCGGGACTCTACCTTCTCGAAGAGTTAAATTAAAAAGTTCTATGATTTCTATTAATGAATTTCTAGGTAAGTTTTTTAACATTAAATTATGAATTTGGTCAGGTCCTGATGCCGCTTCATTTTTTAATCTCTTTAAAGCCATAATTAATTCATTTAAGCAAATTGGATCATTAAAATTAGACTGGTTATAATTCCTAAAGAAAACAGAGTTAGAATTTAGAATTTCGATATCTTTCTCAGTATCAATTAAATCAGAATTAGGACTAAATATTGACGATAAGAGTTCTCCAAAGCATTTTCCCTTTTCTTCATTAGTTTTGAATTCCCTTTCATTTAAAATCAATTTAGGAATTAAATTTGATCCTTTTTTTGTTCTAAATTTATTTATTTTTTTCCAAAAAGGTCTACTTGTCAGTGGGTTTTTTCCCATCTTCTCAATAAAATCAAACCAATTTTGATTCCAGAATTTTTTTAAAGAGGCCTTTAACTCAGATGTAAGTTGATTAAATTTTTGCTTGAGCTTTTGACAGCGAGTTTTCTGGTAATTTCTTCTTACTTTCCTAGGTTCTTTTATCAAATTAACAATGTTTGGCGGAAGACTCGTTTTGTAGATTTTCTGAGAAAGATATGGAATGCTTTTATGTGAAGCAGAAATAATTTTTTCTGTTATTTTATCATTTAGTTGATCTATAGTGAGGGAACTTTCAGTGACATTCACTATTTGAGAATTTAAAATCTCGCTGAATAATTGCCAGTTTGCTTTCTTATAGTTAAGCCTTTTAGCTGCTGATTTATTTTCTAATTGATAGCCCATAGAAATCGATGCTTCGATTGGGAAATGGTCATTAGTCATGTCTTGACTATTTAAGACACTAAAGTCGGTAATTTTGTCAATCAATGAAGATGAAACTAAAAAAGGTCAAGAATTTCAAAGTAATTCTTATTAAAAATATGGAAAGTAGGATGCTTATCATTGATTACTGAAAAGTCTAGCTCGTTGATTATTCTTTCTAATATTATCCCGTTTTCATTTTCCCCTACGCAGCCTATTTGCTTTGTTCTAGCGTTTAGATCACCACCTAAAATGTAGTTTCTACATGTTTTATTTACTGTTTTAAAAAACTCAAAGTTCAGAAGCACATTAGGTGGATTATAAAGACTAAATACAAACAGTTCATTATTCTTTCCTAAGTTCATTTTTATACAAAGGAGTTCGGAATTGAATTCCTCGTAAGAAAAATCTTGTATAAATTCGATTCCTTCTTTAATTAAAATAGCTACTCCTCCTCCGTACTTGTTGCGTGGTTTTGTTAAGAACTGATAATTTTGAAAATCAAGATAAATTTTTGCCTCACTCAAATCTATCTTTAATTCATTGAGCAAAACAATGTCGGGACATTTTTGAGCTAAAAAATTGTCTAAGAGATGAACCCTACTAGGTAAATGAAGACAATTCCAGTGTGTAATTACTAACCTTGTTTTATTAAGAGGTTTTGTTCTTAAAGTTGATTTATTTAGCTTCTTGTTCATTCTAAATTTTCTTGACTGGCAGTTTGCTGACTAATTTTGTTAGATGATTGATCTACTTGAATTGAACATTCAGTTGTTGAACTGTTTGATTCAGACTCGAAGGTACTGTCGTTTTGATTTTCTAATACAACTAATGGTTTCTTTGATTCATTTTCGATGAGCTCTTTTTCATTTGGATCAGATTCGGGAAATCTCTTGATTTGATTTTTTGTTTGGAAAAAAGCTTCAGTCTCATTCTGATCATTTGAGAGGACATTGACAGGTCTCTGACTTATTGGTAGAAGATCGTTTAAATGGCTTACCAAACTGTCTTCTGACACTGAAGTTTTGAGGTCTTGAGGACTAATTTCTGACATTTCGTCATTGAGATTTGATGGCTGATATCCAGGCGTTTTTGGCATCAGATTTTCATCATTGTCTTTTAGGTCAGCTTCAATTATTGATTGGGTTTCTTCTTGGTCAATTTCACATTACTAATTGTCATTTACTAATTGGATGAGTACTTTATTTGTTGTCAATTAAAAAAATATATTGAGCTTTTATGATTTTAGTTGCAATTTATTTGATAAAAGGTGTAAATTTATTAAATGTGTTATATTGTTATTAATTAAATTATTTTTTTGTAATATGTTCGGAGAAAAATAAAGAGATAAAAATATATAATTTTTGTTGATATTTCCTAATTTGTGGAAATTTTTACTTAATTTATTGTGTTCGATACTGACAGCCATTCTTTTTTTCTAATTTTAGAAAATCATATTTAAAAAATCAATTTATGAATTTAAATTTAAATTAAAAAATGAATATAGATTTGTTATTTAAATATTCTTTGTTGACGAATTACAATCTTTTACGGACCAACAAGAAGAGCATTTAGTTTCAAATGCTGCTGCTGCCACTTCGACTAAACGTGGCCGAGGTCGACCAAAAAAACAAATTTAATTGCTTTAAGATTTCTTTTTTTATTTTTTAACTTGAGTTTTCTTTTTTCTTTAATTTTTTTAATTTTCATTTGGATTTTTTTTTTTTTTTTCGTAATAAATAAATTTGTCATTGCTTTCAATTTAAATATTTGTCATTATTTTTAAATATTTTCAACCCTTTTTTTTAAATATTTGTCATTATTTTATTGCTACTTTTAGTCATAAAAAAAATTGTCAGTAGCTTCTATAATTTTGTTTTCCTTTTTATTTTTATTTTGTCAGTTAATAAAAGAAAAATTTGTCATATACTTTCTATAAATTTGTCATATGAATAAAATATAAGCCGATTTTATTTCTATCATGAATGGTATGTAATAGGTGTTTTAATTTTGTGTACCTATTCATATTTTATCTTGAGTACAAAATTAAGCAGATAATTATTTTGTAAGTACCACCATTAATTATCTGAAAAATTATAATTTTCTAAAACTAAATCTCTAATCCTCATGCAAAACAGAAAATGGTTCAAACACTCCAATTTATTAGGAACTCAAAAACTCTAGAAGGAGTGATCATCAATCTTAAAAAAATCAGCGGCGGTCTCCTTAATGTAAGAAACTTGACCAGATGAATGGTGGTGGACACTTTTATCGTGTCAAACAACGAGCATAAAAAACATCTTTCAAATTTAACGAAGATACTGAGCACGCAGTATTTTGTTGAAAAGAACAAAGTCTACACATCATTCATTAAGAAGATAGTTAGTTTAAAGAAGAAATTCAAAAAAAAAATAAACTCTAAGCATACTAACATAAGAAACAGACAGATTTTTCTTCATAAGTTAAATTTGAAACACATGTCTCCACCTAAGCCAACTCCGACAACTCAAGCAAGGAAAAGTTCAGCGATAATCAAGACTGGAAATCAAAAAAGAACGACTTCTGTAAATAAAACTATACTAAACTATACAACAAAATCTAAGGATACTTGAACAACGAAAAGACTTTATTTTATCCGAGCTAAGAGAAGGGGAAACCAGCAAAACAAACGAGAGTCTACTAATTGATGCTAATAGGATACTTAGAAAAACGCTAATGGAAAAACAAAACATGAATAATCTACCAATTGTGTCTCCGAATATGCAAGATAACTAACATAGAAGAAACATCCGAAGCCCCGGAAACTATTACTGAACATAATCCCGAAATGGATGTTGATGGTGATCGTGATGAACGAATACAACAAACTATTCGAGATATCATCATAGATGGTTTAACTTCAACAGAGAGCACTAGAAGTATATCTCAACTAACCGATAGTCAAACATCAAAACTGGATCTAGAAAGAAATCCAGAAGTTATAATTGGTAAAGAAATCGGACCCAAAATTACTGAATCCCAAAAGATCGAGATAAAGCAGAACAAATTGAACACAAGACTCGAAGAATATCTTGAATAAAAGAATAGACTTATCTATGAAGCCAAGCGAACAAAATCACAAGAGAAAAAATCTCTATATAAAAGAAGCAAATATGAAGTCCTGCTATTTGGTCCAAGAGTTTAAAATTATGCTAATGACATTTTTTTTCGCTTAAATGAGTTATCAAGATGTTTTGGCGTGCACTTTTCATGTCTAATTCAATCGGGTAAGGACAAAAGAGAAAAACACTGGTGGCTCCATATAATTGTTAACTCATACGATGACTTTATTAAAATGCTAGAAAGCTCCAAAGAATACGCGCTTTGAGGGGAAGTTGTAGTGATTGAGCTGCCACAAAACTTATCTATAGTCACACACCAAATTGACAGAGACATAAATATTGAAGAGAATGCTAAATGTCTTTAAGATCATAACTATGGACTTATTGATGTCGAACGTATCTGTAAAAATCAAAATATAAAAAGCAACAAGTTAAAGGCAAACGCAAGAACTATACCGGATTTTATAAACATACTGAACACGATGACATGTAAATCTAAAGAACCATCATGCATAAATTGTAGTCGTAAACATCAGTTCTTTAGCGAGCTTTGTGACTGATTGAACGAGAAGACATTTAATATGAATAGATACATCGTAGACATATTGTTTGGTGAAAAAATTTTTCAGGACAAAAATCATTTAATACAGCTATACCTATTCCAACTATGAACGAAACAACATTAGAAGGTGAACTTTAGAATACAGTCAAGAGGTAGAATGATTAATTGGAGCAAGATGTAGCGATGGTTAAACAGAACATAAAATCAATCGAAAAGGAACTCTAGAGAAAGAACTAAAAGGAGTAAAGACCTACTTGGAGTAAAGTCCAAAGCAGAGGAAAGTCACACTGCAACTTTAAACCCCCTCGGTTATATTATTATATTATAAAAATAATGCAAACAAATCAGGGTCTTGACAAGAACGGATTGATGAACCCTGAGCTAATTGACAAATCAAACTAGCAACTAAACTATAAATCTCAACAAGCTGCGAGCAATATAAGGATTATAATAACCTTAAATGCTTGTGGGATTCCAAAAAATTGCTCTTATATTAACACAATTCTAAATGAAGTTGACATCCTTCTTTTACAAGAAACTTAGTCTACGACTAAAAATGAAATTGAATCTGCACTCTATGCAAATAAATACATTACATTTGATAAAATGTCAAAACGTAATTCAAAATATGGAAGATCGGCTGGTGGTTTAGCCTTCATTCGTAAAAGTAAACAGTCATAGATTTGTCAATGATAGGACTGGTATTTTAAGACAAATAAAATGTCAATGTCTATCTGCCTTATCTAGACGGAACAAAACAACAACAAATGGAATTTGATACGTACCTACACATATTGGAGGAGGTTTTAAAGGCCGAAAAACTCACAAATCAACAAGTCATTATTGCAGGCGACCTCAAAACTGACTTAATTCGTTTCAATAACAATCCATTTTCGTTGAGGGCTTTTTTAAAGAGGAACAAAATATCATTAAACGATTTAATATTTGACTAAAAACTCGATTACTCTTATAATAAAGAGTCTATCCTGAAAAAAGTTACCAGTTGGATTGACCATGTTGCGACAAATACAGACAATGGTCTACAGGAAAACGTTAAAAATTCAGCAATTAGACTAACAAAAGTGATCACAATACGATTTTCTTTTCGGTAAATCGTAGAGATCTTGGTGATGAGAGGATGTACAAAAAGAAAGCCGTCATGAAAATATCTAAGATCCAAATTAATTGGCAAAATTTTGGAGAAAGACTGAGGTATTAGGAGAGAGTGGCTAACAAAATCAAAACCTTAGTTTTGAAAATAAAAGAAGGGAGTCAAGAGAGTGATAAAAATAAACTTTTATTCAAAGTGACAGCTCTGATAAATGAACTTACGAGTATTCTCAATGATTGTACTAGAAAAACTTCAAATGAAACTTGAAATTCAAAAATCCCAAACACTATAAAAAAATCATGGTGAAACAAATCCATACAAGAAATCCATGATAATATGTTAACAAAATACATAGAATACAAAAACTAAGGGTTCTCGACAAAAGTCAAAAGTGAATATCTTAATCTTCACCGACTATTCCGCCTACAAAAAACGTTTGAAAATTAAGCTCAAAAAGCAGGACATCTAAATAAATTTAATCAACTATTCAAAATGAATAAAAGAGAGTTTTGGAAAAGCATTAAACGCTCACTAAAGGCAAGTGCTACAGTAAACATTGAAGTTGATGTGTTGAAAGAGCAAATTAAAGATATTTTTACGAAAGAAAAAATGGGTTCAAATATAGCTAAAGTAGAAATTAATAAAGCCATGCAAATTGTTCAAGAATACGTCGAGCCTCATGCGAATGATAAGTTTGCCCAGTCAAACATTTTATAGAGATTTTTTGTAGTATCTTTAAAGATTCTTTATAAAAACTCTAAAATATGGCCTATTTTGAAGAAAAAAAGGGAGATATTTTAAAGATAAAAAAAAATCATTAATTTTAATAAAAAATCTTTATTTTTTCTCTTTATTCTCTTTAAAATTTAATCTGTTCTACCAGTCAAAACGTTAAAAGAGATATTTTATAAATTCTTTCAAGATTCTTTAAAAAATCTTTAAAAATTGAATTATTTAGAAGAAAAAATGGAGATATTTTAGAGATAAAAAAATCATTAATTTTAATAAAAAATCTTTATTTTTTCTTTTTATTTTCTTTGAAATTTTAAATTTGTTCTACAAGTCAAAAAGTTTTAAAGATTTTCTGTAGTTTCGTTACAGATTCTTTATTATTTAATTTTTTTACTTTATTTGTTTATTTTATGTTCCGATAAATGAAAAAAATTTATATATCTCCTATTTTAGAAAATAAAAATGTCCTAACATATTAATTCTTTATTTATTTATTTGTTTTCTGTACCGAGCTAGAGCTCCTTCAGAATAAGTTAAAAATTAAAAAAATAAAATAAAAATGAAATAAAATAAAATAAAATAAAAATAAAATTAAAGTTAATAAAATAAGATAAAAAAAAAAAAAAAAAAAAAGAATTAAAAAAAGTAAATAAGCTAAATAAATGAAAATTAAGAATATATAAAATTTGAAAAGATTTTTACATGTGGGTCATGTTTAAATAGTTCAAGTTTCAGGAAAAAAGAAGAAATAGTAAGGTAGCAATTACACAATGGAGTTGGGTAGTCAATATATCTTGATTCGACACCTTCTTTGTATTCCTTCACCAGTCTTACAACCAATGGAATAGAATGACTCAGTCCTGCCCCAACATATCTCTCACTCAATTCAAAAAGCCGATTCGAGACTGTTAGTAATTTTAGTTTATTAAAAGCCTCATGATGTACGATGTTGGAGGGAGTATCATATTTTAACTTAAGAATAGATCTGACTGCTGTATTCTGAATTGCTTGTAGTTTTTTGATATTATTTTCTGAAAATGAATTCAAGCAAGGAAAAGAATAGTCTAAAATCGATCCGACTAAAGATTTATATAAATTTCCTAGTGTGTTCTGATTAAGACCCCATTTTTTGTTTGACAATATCTTAATAATATTTAGCCTTTTATTGCAGCGCTCTTTAATTTCATCTACCAGTATATTAAAGTTTAATTTAGAATCAAATTTAATACCAAGAAACTTGATTTCTTTTTGTCTCTCTATTCTGTTTCCATAAATTTTTAAGTTAAGATTATCACTCTCTTTTTTGTACCTAGAAAAGACTAATGAACACGACTTTTCAACCGATATCTTCATTTTCCACTTAATAAGCCATTGTTCTAATTCGTTGAGGTATTTATTGATCTTATTTTCTAGGTTCCCTTTTTTGTTATAAATGAAGAATGTAACTAGATCATCTGCAAAAAGCAGAGAGTATTCATTATTTGTTTTGTTTCTTTTAGGGATGTCATTAATGTATATACTAAATAAAAGAGGACTAATTACTTAGCCTTGAGGAACACCTGCAGTTATTTGATATTCTTCGCTCAAATGGTCATTCACATTTACCTTAAATGTCTTAGAGTCTAAAAAGGATTTTATCCAGTTAGTCAAGTAATGAGGTGGATTTATTTTAATCAATTTAAAAAGTAAACCTTCATGCCAAACCCTATCAAAGGCTTTAGAAATATCAAAAAAAAGGCCTCAAACTCTTTTTTCTATTAAATGATTCCACAATTGTTTGAATTAAGAAGAAAAGATTATCTGCTGTTCGCCGGTGTTTCCTAAATCCAGATTGCTCCTGGATAAGGAGTGAATTTTGCTCTAAAAATTGTATAATCTTGAATATACTATGCGTTCCAGTAGCTTTCCTAAACAACTCGTTATACTAATTGGTCTATAATTTAAAGGATCATGTAAACTAGTGGCCTTTTTTTGAATCATAGTAATGTAAGATGTTTTCCACGCTTTCGGGACTCTACCTTCTCGAAGAGTTAAATTAAAAAGTTCTATGATTTCTATTAATGAATTTCTAGGTAAGTTTTTTAACATTAAATTATGAATTTGGTCAGGTCCTGATGCCGCTTCATTTTTTAATCTCTTTAAAGCCATAATTAATTCATTTAAGCAAATTGGATCATTAAAATTAGACTGGTTATAATTCCTAAAGAAAACAGAGTTAGAATTTAGAATTTCGATATCTTTCTCAGTATCAATTAAATCAGAATTAGGACTAAATATTGACGATAAGAGTTCTCCAAAGCATTTTCCCTTTTCTTCATTAGTTTTGAATTCCCTTTCATTTAAAATCAATTTAGGAATTAAATTTGATCCTTTTTTTGTTCTAAATTTATTTATTTTTTTCCAAAAAGGTCTACTTGTCAGTGGGTTTTTTCCCATCTTCTCAATAAAATCAAACCAATTTTGATTCCAGAATTTTTTTAAAGAGGCCTTTAACTCAGATGTAAGTTGATTAAATTTTTGCTTGAGCTTTTGACAGCGAGTTTTCTGGTAATTTCTTCTTACTTTCCTAGGTTCTTTTATCAAATTAACAATGTTTGGCGGAAGACTCGTTTTGTAGATTTTCTGAGAAAGATATGGAATGCTTTTATGTGAAGCAGAAATAATTTTTTCTGTTATTTTATCATTTAGTTGATCTATAGTGAGGGAACTTTCAGTGACATTCACTATTTGAGAATTTAAAATCTCGCTGAATAATTGCCAGTTTGCTTTCTTATAGTTAAGCCTTTTAGCTGCTGATTTATTTTCTAATTGATAGCCCATAGAAATCGATGCTTCGATTGGGAAATGGTCATTAGTCATGTCTTGACTATTTAAGACACTAAAGTCGGTAATTTTGTCAATCAATGAAGATGAAACTAAAAAAAGGTCAAGAATTTCAAAGTAATTCTTATTAAAAATATGGAAAGTAGGATGCTTATCATTGATTACTGAAAAGTCTAGCTCGTTGATTATTCTTTCTAATATTATCCCGTTTTCATTTTCCCCTACGCAGCCTATTTGCTTTGTTCTAGCGTTTAGATCACCACCTAAAATGTAGTTTCTACATGTTTTATTTACTGTTTTAAAAAACTCAAAGTTCAGAAGCACATTAGGTGGATTATAAAGACTAAATACAAACAGTTCATTATTCTTTCCTAAGTTCATTTTTATACAAAGGAGTTCGGAATTGAATTCCTCGTAAGAAAAATCTTGTATAAATTCGATTCCTTCTTTAATTAAAATAGCTACTCCTCCTCCGTACTTGTTGCGTGGTTTTGTTAAGAACTGATAATTTTGAAAATCAAGATAAATTTTTGCCTCACTCAAATCTATCTTTAATTCATTGAGCAAAACAATGTCGGGACATTTTTGAGCTAAAAAATTGTCTAAGAGATGAACCCTACTAGGTAAATGAAGACAATTCCAGTGTGTAATTACTAACCTTGTTTTATTAAGAGGTTTTGTTCTTAAAGTTGATTTATTTAGCTTCTTGTTCATTCTAAATTTTCTTGACTGGCAGTTTGCTGACTAATTTTGTTAGATGATTGATCTACTTGAATTGAACATTCAGTTGTTGAACTGTTTGATTCAGACTCGAAGGTACTGTCGTTTTGATTTTCTAATACAACTAATGGTTTCTTTGATTCATTTTCGATGAGCTCTTTTTCATTTGGATCAGATTCGGGAAATCTCTTGATTTGATTTTTTGTTTGGAAAAAAGCTTCAGTCTCATTCTGATCATTTGAGAGGACATTGACAGGTCTCTGACTTATTGGTAGAAGATCGTTTAAATGGCTTACCAAACTGTCTTCTGACACTGAAGTTTTGAGGTCTTGAGGACTAATTTCTGACATTTCGTCATTGAGATTTGATGGCTGATATCCAGGCGTTTTTGGCATCAGATTTTCATCATTGTCTTTTAGGTCAGCTTCAATTATTGATTGGGTTTCTTCTTGGTCAATGTAAAGATCATTGTAGTCAATCTTTTTCCTCTCAAGCGACTTTAGCTTTTCAGCAATGGAGCATTTTTTGTGTTAAGTGTCCTTTCTGATGACACTTTTCGCATAGTTTTTCTTTGACAGGGCATTTCGCTATGTTGTGCCCTTCTTCATCACAAAAATAGCATTTCTGCTTTTGTCCAACAATTGACACAAGACACTTTAAACCATACATTATTGTAGGGCCTGATAAGCTTCCAATAATGTTCTCAACTTCTTTTGGAAATGATATTCTTACTCTTCTGACACCATTTTTCCTCTCGGGTCTATCTTTATATTTTTCTTCGGTAATGTGTTCAATATTGAGTCCATCAATTCGAACAGCATTAAAGAAGGTTTCAAGTCTATGATTCTCGAAATCAGAGGGCAAGAAGTGAAATCGAAAAGTACAATACCTTCTGAGATCCGGGACTTTATTTGCATCTTCAAGTCTGAAATTGGTTCCATTAATATTGATTTCACGATCGAAGATTTGGGTAACATTAAAAGCAGCATTAAACTCGATTATCCATACTTTGTTTGAAGAAAAATTGTAGACAGATGTGATCGCATCATTTTCCACCTGGTTTAGTACGATATCCAGTGAACCAAATAAGACCTTATGGCTAATCGGTTTGTCTAACCTCTTCAGATTTAGCTTGACCGAATTTTTAAATATCAACCGTCGGTTTTGGTTTGTTTTGTTGAGCGACATTGCCAACACACAACTTTCAACGGTTTTTTAACACGTGATGACGCTATTAATTAAATTTGATTTTTCAAACTTGCTAAGCCAAACGACAATTTTGAAAAGCTTGCAAGACTTATTTCTTAAGAGACTTTTAGATTTCAGCATTAGACTTAACTACAAAGTCTCATCGATTAAGCATGAGAATAAAGTCGTGAGAAATAAGCTTTTAAATGAAGAATAATATTCGAGATAAAAAATTTGAAATGTCGGAAAGTGAAAGCTATTATCGATGCATCAAAAAACATGTGATTTTTAGATTTTTCTCAAGAACCATTCCTAATTAAATCAAAAAGCTTTTTAATTTTTACTTAATTGATAAAATGTTTAATTGTTTAATGCTGTACGCTAATTTGCTTACGGGATTGATAGCGGTTACTTTTTTTATTGATAGGTGCCACAGTTCACTTAATTATTCCATCTTTACTTTTCAAGATACAGTTAAATTATCGACAAGCAAGCTCTCCTATTTAGAAGACAATAATTAAATAAATTTGATTCTAAGTTAAACTTTAATATACTAGTAGACGAAATTAAAGAACGCTGCAACAAAAGGCTAAATATTATTAAGATATTGTCAAACAAAAAATGGGGTCTCAATCAAAACACACTTGGAAATTTATATAAATCTTTAGTCGGATCGATTTTAGACTATTCTTTTCCTTGCTTAAATTCATTTTCAGAAAATAATATCAAAAAACTACAAGCAATTCAGAATACAGCAGTAAGATCTATCCTTAAGTTAAAATATGATACTCCCTCCAACATCGTGCAACATGAAGCTTTTAATAAACTAAAATTACTAACAGTCTCGAATCGTCTTTTTGAGTTGAGCGAGAAATATGTTGGGAAAGGACTGAGTCATTCTTTTCCATTGGTTGAAAGACTGGTGAAAGAATACAAAGCAGGTTTCGAATCAAGATATATTGAATACCCAACTCCATTGTGTAATTGCTACCTTACTATTTCTTCTTTTTTCCTGAAACTTGAATTATTTAAACATGTGCCACATGTAACAATCTTTTCCAATTTATGTCTTTTCAACTTTCATTTTTCTAGCTTATTTACTCTATTTTGATTCTTTTTTTTTTATCTAATTTTATTAACTTTAATTTTATTTTTATTTTATTTTTTTTTTTTTTTTTTAATTTATTCTGAAGGAGCTTTAGCTCGGTACAGAAAACAAATAAATAAATAAAATAAATAAATAAATATGCGTACTCTTGGAAGGTCATAAGTTCAAAATAAAAAAATACAATCTACTTTTAGCAATTCAAATTAATATCATTCAATTGAACGTTATTTTTATTTACATCAAAATTTTAATTAAAGCAAAAAGGAAATTTTCTTCTTTTTAATATAATTGTTAAAAAGTCATAAGTTTTAAGCCAAGTTTAAGTCCGAATTTGTAATAATTTTTTTAAATTGCGTACTTGGACTTTAATTTAAGCTTTGTCTTCAAATTTACCGCCAAAATAACTCCCTTAAACCGAAAAAAATTTATGAGCCCGACATCATGACTGATGAATAGTCGTTCTTGTGAATTATTTTGACGCCTTATTTTAAGTCATAGTCACTGAAATTAATGTCCAAGCCAGTCCTTGAGTTGTCTTAAGACTTGTGAATTTTAAACAACTTTTCTTTTTAATTTTTTCTTGAAATTGTTTAAATTTTTTGTTCATTTCTTGATTTTTAGATTTTTAAATTTAAAAAATTTTAATGTAACGTTTAGAAATCATAACTCTTAATTTAACCCGAACCACAACAAAATTATTGATAATTACTTTATGCTCATACAAAAAACCATTGTAAATATATCATCTGTTTTTAATTTTTAAGGACTTGGCAAGTGATAACCAAAATATCTTATTACTTTATTTGAATTGCCTATTATACATTTTCTTTATATTATAAACAATAGAATATTATTATTTTTTACTGGATATCTAGCTTTATGGCAGCTTTAGTGATCATGATTTTGATCTTTCATATCAAGATCCTTGAAGATTTTCTGAGGCACAAAATCATGTTAATTGACCTTAATTAAAAAATGCTTACTGCTTACTGATTTAAAAAATTGAAATATTGAAAAAAATCTTAATTGGAAAAAATTGAAGACTTTTTAGAGATAAATAAAAGAAACTTAAAAGATATTTTAGAGAAATTTAAAAGAAATTTTTAAAGATATTCTAGAGAAAAATGTACGATAACCTTTAAAAAACTCTACCAATTTCTCTAAAATTTCTTTAAAGATCCTTTAAAATAAAATTGACTGGGTCATGGTAATGAATAAATGACATGACGTGCGGGATTCTATTACGTAACTCAGACCACAATTTGCTTCTAACCACTTTGTCAAAAGCCTTTGATGCATCGATAAAACATATGTAAAGCCTTTTTTTCAACGCACGTGCAACCTTTATTGCTTCTTTCAGAGAAAATATAGTATGTGCAAAAGAGTAGTTCTGCCTAAACCCAAACTGTTTGTCAGACTCTTTAAAATTATTTGACAATCTATTTAGAAGAACCGCTTTATAAATATTTGCTTATCTTTCCGAAACAGCAAATGGACGTGTGTTATTAACATTTGTATTGGACTTACTTTGTGATTTAATTAAAGGTTTTACAATAGACAAATTGAAAACCCAGTCAACTTTATTTTAAAGGATCTTTAAAGAAATTTTAAAGAAATTTGTAGAGTTTTTTTAGTGGTTATCGTACATCTTTTCTCTAGAATTTCTTTAAAAATTTCTCTAAAATATCTTTTAAGTTTCTTTTATTTATCTCTAAAAAGTCTTCAAATTTTTTTCAATTACGATTTTTTTCAGTTTTCCAATTTTTTTAATCAGTAAGCGGTATATTAATTAAGGTCAATAAAAAAGTTTTGTGGCTCAAAAAATTTTCAATGATCAAGATAGTAAAGATCAAAATCGTGACCACTAAAGCTGCCATAGAGATGAAAAAAACAGATGATATATGTACAATGGTTTTTTGTATGACCATAAAGTAATTAGCAAAAATTTGGTGTGGTTCGGATTAAATTAGAGGTATTATGTTGTCTAAACGCTACATTAATATTATTTTCATTTAAAAATCTAAAAATCAAGAAATGAACAAAAAGTTAAACATTTTCAAGAAAAAATTAAAAAGAAGAGTTGTTTAAATTCACAAGTCTTAAGTAGATTTTAAAGTCCAAGTACGCAACTTAAAAAAATTATTACAAATTCGGACTTAAACTTGGCTTAAAACTTATGACTTTTTAACAATTATATTAAAAAGAAGAAAATTTCCTTTTTGCTTTAATTAAAATTTTGATGTAAATAAAAATAACGTTCAATTGAATGATATTAATTTGAATTGCTAAAAGTAGATTGTATTTTTTTATTTTGAACTTATGACCTTTCAAGAGTACGTATAATGATTTAAATATTGTCTTCTAAATAGGAGAGCTTGCTTGTCGATAATTTAACTGTATCTTGAAAAGTAAAGATGGAATAATTAAGTGAACTGTGGCACCTATCAATAAAAAAAGTACCCGCTATCAATCCCGTAAGCAAATTAGCGTACAGCATTAAACAATTAAACATTTTATCAATTAAGTAAAAATTAAAAAGCTTTTTGATTTAATTAGGAATGGTTCTTGAGAAAAATCTAAAAATCACATGTTTTTTGATGCATCGATAATAGCTTTCACTTTCCGACATTTCAAATTTTTTATCTCGAATATTATTCTTCATTTAAAAGCTTATTTCTCACGACTTTATTCTCATGCTTAATCGATGAGACTTTGTAGTTAAGTCTAATGATGAAATCTAAAAGTCTCTTAAGAAATAAGAATTAATATGTTAGGACATTTTTATTTTCTAAAATAGGAGATATATAAATTTTTTTCATTTATCGGAACATAAAATAAACAAATAAAGTAATAAAAAATAAATAATAAAGAATCTGTAACGAAACTACAGAAAATCTTTAATCTTTTTTTTATCTTTAAAATATCTCCCTTTTTTTCTTCAAAATAGGCCAAATTTTAGAGTTTTTATAAAGAATCTTTAAAGGTACTACAAAAAATCTCTATAAAATGTTTGACTGGGGACTCTTCATTAATGATGATATCAATCAATGGTGACTATTCGAATATGTTCAAGACGCTTGTTGGTGTTAAACAGGGTGGAGTTTCTTCTCCGAAATTGCTTTCCATTTATAAAATGATCTAATTAATCAACTATCTGAGAGTCCAGGTAAAATTCAGGTAAAAATTAATTTCTTGCTTTAAAAATTTTTGAAAAAAAAATTCCGTATGAAAAAAAGCCTTTATTTCTAGGCATCACTTTCGATGAAAACCTTAGCTTCGACTCGCATGTAGGCTTTATTAGATCAAGATGCATTGATCGTAATAACTTCTTAAAAATTCTGGCACAAAAGTCTTGGAAACTTGACCATAATACTTTGGTAAATGTAAATCATTAATTGGCTCTATTATTGATTATAGTTTCTTTATTCCTATTCTAGTCTCAAAGACCAACCATTCTAGGCTACAAGTTCTCCAAAATATTTCAATTAAGTACAGTTATAATTTTCCTCATGATACTCCATCGGATCTTCTGATAAATTTCCTAGATGAAATAAAGCTTGATAACATAGAAGTTCGTTTAAATAAACTATTTATAAAATATCTCAAAAATAGTGTTATCTTCATAAATACACTTGCTATTGATTTAATCAAAGAATATGTCAGTACTTTTGTAAACAGCTCAAGACCCTGTAAGAAAAAAACACCATTATGTAATATATAGAATCAATTCAGTGAATGGCTAAATGATAAGGGTTTATCTCTCTGATTTTCAATCTTTCATTAAAAAGTGTAAAAAAAAAAAAAAAATAAAAAAAACTTGCTATCGTTTTTACAGTAATTTACTATTTCATTCTTTTTTGTAAGAGAGATCAGTTCAATCAGAGAGATCAGTTCTCAAGTTATCAAGACATATGGCAACAAGATCTCATACTCTGTGATCAAAAAATAAATGAAGTCGAACATATCAAATATTTAGGCTTCATTCTAGATTCGGAATGTACTGATGAACATCACCTAGTCAAAGATAAACAAGGGGCTTTTGCATCACTTTCAAAACTCAATTTTCTTGGCATAAATACTACCGTATTCCCTCGTTCGATATTGCAGCCTCATAAACCGAAACACATTTTTGGATGCAAGCCATAAACCCCATCTCGCCTGTTGTTAAAACATTCTTAACTTACAATGCATGCGTCAAAGTTGTGTTCCGGTTTCTGAGGCTGCAATATCGAACGAGGGAATACGGTGGTATTATGATGCAAAAACGCAGTATATTTTTAAGTTAAGAAGCTTTGCCGTAACAGGCAGATCACATCTATTGAATTGCTAAATGTTTTATTTAAACATTAAATAATTTTTCTTACAAAAACTAGGTCTAATCAGCATTTTTTAAAATTTTTTGTAGCAAATTGAAGTTTATGATCAAATGTGAATTTCAGATCAAAATTTTCAGTTATTGATTTAAAAAAAAGGTTTATTTCAATTTTTTTAATACTAAATTTTAAAACTTTATTAAACATTATTTGTTAAATCTCTAATTAGGAAGAAAATTATATGAAATTTTATATCAAGTAAAAATAAAATAAAAACCAATATTTAATTTGAAATTTTGCAATACAAAATTTTACTTTGTTTCGTTGTAATATGTTTTGATTTATATTAAAATATCATTTAAAACCATAATTTGGATGCTTTAATGTGGATTTTAAAGAGGTATGCAGGATCTTTCAGGATTCAGGATATTTCAGGCCAATCAACTTTTTGAATTATAAAATGACCACATGATTAAAAAAACAGACACATTAGTTTTTTATTTAATTTTTATTAAGAAATGAGAAAATTTTCAAAAAAATTGTTGAATAAATCTTTTTAATATAAAATTAAGTCATTTTTGTTAGAGTCGGATTATTTTGAATATCTGATACCTTTAATATTGATCGTTTTATTTTAGTTTCAGATTGTCGAATTATCACCCTCTTCGTCACTGTCATTTAAAATCGGAACTTAGATATTTTTCTATCTATAACCGTGTTTTGGTATACTTGCTTTATCATAAATACCTACACCCATAGAGTACACTAATGCTGCTACATGACTACAGCACCCTCGAGTTCTTTTGCCCATTTACAGCTACAAACCCAAGAAATATCATTTAAACTTTTTGAGAGTGGTTTGAACATTTCGTAGGTTCCATCAGCTTTAATCGCAAACTGATCTTCTTTAAAATCAAACAGAGACTCAACCATTTCTGTGTTTTGATTGATCCATTCCTGTCTTGAAAAAAGACAGGAATCGGATTTTTCAATCAAAATTGGCCATCAATTAATGGACTCATATGAGAATTTTCCGGACATTTTTGAGAATCGAAATTATGAAAATCAGTATTGGATTAACATCTTACTATTTAAAATTCACAAGTGTGAAAAAAGTTAGTTTTGACACTTAAAAAATTCAAAGAAAAAAATTTTCCCACGGTCTTAAAATATCCGTGGTAAATATCAAAAAAATTTTTTATCACAGTAAATATCAAAAAAATTTTTCACACATTTTATGCAATAATCTATAACAATAGACAGTTTTCTCAGCGTATTATTTTTTTATTTTTTTTTTGTTACTGCATCAATCAAATAAAAAAATGAACCGAAACAAAGATTATCTATTTACGTTACAACAAATGATTAGAAGATACGTCAACGATGGTACTAATATTAGAATTATTAGAGAACGATTGAATCGTAAGATACGGTCTCTTCAAAAGAAAAAAAAAATTATCCAAGAGTATGCTAAGGCAAAATTAAACATTAAACTAAACGATGATATAAATGTTAACTTTACAAACAAAACGAACTCAAAATCAGAAGACGAATTGCTTGCAAATCATGATTTCTCAATTTATGAGACAAATAAAGTACAACTTGACTCAACTGAACTTGATGCTGATATTTTATAAACAAAAAAAAAAACAATTTTCTTCAATTAACTTTTTTATTTGCTTTTTATAAACTTATTTCTTTAATCAATTAAAAAAAAAATTCTCAGTTTTTGTCAATAAATTTTTTATTAGATTCTGTATATGTACCCTTTTAATCATATAAAAACCAAAATATTTAACATCCCGGTCGAAACCCAAATCAACTTAACAATCTCTAACAAAAGAAAATTTGAAAATGAAAATCCCTCTCCTAAATTGCCTAAGAAAAAAAAAAAAATCGTTAGTAACGAAAATCAAAACATCCCAGCCAATTATACTGTTAACAATTATGTAAACCATTTTTCAACCAATCAACAAACACCTGTAAATAATGTAAATATTAGTCGTAACCTTAATAAAGAATTTAATTTTACCATCAACAACTCACCATCAACTGCTCAAACATACACAACAAATGAACACCTTATAAACTTCCCCATCAAAACGTAAACTAAAATTTATTTAGAAAATTTTACTTTTGAAAAATATAATTGATAAATATTTAGAGCATCAAGTCCTATCACAGTTAGAAGTTTGAACTTGGAACCTAATGTTTACTCGACCATCAAAAACCCTTCCACATCACATCTGAATACTGAGAATTGTTTTTCATTGATTAATCCAAAACGTTTGCCGTGTAAATGTGGAAGTTTTACTCACAAAAGAATCTCACATAAAAGCTGTCCAATCTATGGAATAAATTCTTCGAAAAAAAATGTAAAAAAAATTTTGTTGATATGTTTTATTTAGTTGTATTGACCATTAATTTTATTTCAAAAGAATGTCCAAAATATAAATATAGATGAAATAATTGATAACTCAAACACAGAGACTATAATCAGACCAACTGAAACTATCACACAGAAATGACTTAAAATTTTTTTTATTTATGAGCCACTCATTTTTTTTATTTTAGTAACAAAATATCTACGAATCATTCAATTTCGAGAAAAGAATACCGACCTCAAAATATTCGAGGAAAATACATTAATCGAGACATTAACTCAGTCAATTTTGGTTTTATTATACTACCAAAGAGAAGTTATCGATGTCCGCATTGTTCAGCATTAATGTGGTTAGAGGAAAAGACGGCTGGAACTGAAAAATCACCTCTTTTTGGTTTTTGTTGCGTTAAAGGGACTGTTTGTTTACCATCTCAAAATCCTTTACCTGAGTATCTTTGCAATCTTTTGACCAGCTCATCTTTAGAATCTCAAAACTTTCGAAAATCAATCCGCTTATACAATAGGATACTTTCGTTTACATCTATTAACACCGATTATAATCAAGATTTAATGCGAGCTACATCAGGCGTTTACACATATAGAATTAGAGGTGAAGTAAACCAATTAATTAGTAACTTCAAACCTGACGATTCCAACCAACCATCATTTTCTCAAATTTATTTGTACGACCCCGAGTTTCAATTAGAATATCGAGCAAATAAATTCAAATCGATACTAAATATCAATATTTTAAATAATTTACAAAATATTCTTTTACAAAATCCATATGTAAACATTTATCAACAAATGGGAAAAAGACTTAAAGAAGACCCTACACTTGACCTTAAAATTGTTTTAAAAAAAAATGTTACAAAAATAAACGATACAATTTACCAACAGCTCAAGAAATCGCTGTGCTAATTCCAAATGACGAGAACAAAAACATAAGCAACGATTTAGTTGTTCATGGTAAAGATGGAGCAATTTAACGAGTCAATGAGAAACACGGCTATTCAGACCCTCTTCACTCCGTATTAATGTTCCCTCAAGGTGAACAGGGCTGGGAAATAGAGACTTACCCAAAAAAAACCAACAAGAAATCTAAAAAAAATTCGGATAATGATGATAAAGACGTTGATCTAAACAATGAATCAGAAAAGTCTAATAAAAAATACGTCACAGCTATGCAGTATTATGCATATCAACTACATGATAGACCAAGTATGTTCGAATCTTTAATATTGATACAAGTCCCTTAAAATTTAAAATTTTTTCACCTTTAAAGATGCTAATTTGACTCTATTCGGTCGACTATTGCATCAATATATTGTTGAACAATATTCTGGTAAAGTTGAAGCAGGTCGACTCAACTATTTAAAGTTCAATCAAAAAAATAATACGATCTGAATTGTATCAGGGGATGATTGATTCATTAAATAAAGACGATATCCCCAATCCAGAAAATATTGGAAAAAAATAATCCTTCCTTCTTCTTTTATCGGAGGTCCACGCCACATGAATCAACTTTATTAAGATTCAATGTCAGTGGTTCGAGCTTATGGTAAACCGGACCTTTTCATTACCATGACGTGTAATCCTTACTGGCCCGAAATCAAGAACGAACTTCTTAAATTCCAAACACCCAATGACCGACCTGATTTATTAGTTCGTGTTTTTAGATCAAAACTTAAGATGCTTATAGACGATTTAACCAAAAACAATGTTCTCGGTCATACTATTGGTCACATCTATGTTGTTGAATTTCAAAAAAGAGGCTTGCCTCACTCCCATATTTTGATAATTCTTCACCCTGACGACAAAATTAGGACAGCTGAACAAGTAAATCAAACAGTATCGGCTGAAGTACCTGACAAAGAAAAATATCCTACCATATTTAGGATTGTAAAATCATGTATGATGCATGGCCCATGTGGGGAAGCAAATCCAAATTTACCGTGTATGGTTGATGGTGTTTGTAGTAAAAATTTTCCAAAGGATTATGCTGAGGAAACTATACTTTCAAACAACACATATCCAATTTACAAACGGAGTATTTCTAATTTGGAAAATAAATGGGTAGTTCGATACAACGCCTATCTATCAACTAAGTATAACTGTCACATAATCGTTGAAGTCTGTAACGCTGTAACTGCTGTTAAGTACTTATACAAATACGTTTACAAAGGGAAAAAATTCTTCTTTAAAAATAAGAGTTTTATATAAAAGAAATCAGATTGTTTTGTATTCTAAAGGAAATGATAGCTCATTGTATGTTTTAAATATCTTTAAAACATAAAGTTTTTAATTAAAAAGATTAAATATTAAAATATTAAAATAAAAAGAAGGGCAAAATTTATTTTTTCTTGATGGACCTGGTGGAACAGGAAAGACTTTTGTTTACAACACAATTATGACTTATCTGAGATCTCAAAAAAAGATTGCATTAGCTGTTGCCTCATCTGGAATTGCAGCGTTATTGCTCCCTGGTGGAAGTACTGCACATTCTCGCTTCAAGATTCCACTTAATTTAAATTCTTCTTCTACATGTGACACAACAGTTCAATCACACGTCGCTGAACTTATTCAATGTGCAAGTCTAATTATATGGGATGAAGCTCCAATGATGCACAGACACGCGTTTGAAGCATTAGATCGTACTCTGAGAGATATTATGAAAGTTAAAGATCCCCAATTTGAAATGTTCCATTTGGAAATAAAATAATTTTGGTAGGCGGTGATTTCAGACAAATATTACCTGTGGTCAAAAAAGGCAATAGAGCTCAAATTGTAAATGCAACTTTTAAAAACTCCGATTTTTGGAAGAACACAAAAAAACTCAAACTAAAAAAAAACATGAGAGTACTCAGAAAAACAGGAACTGATAGCGAGAAAGCAAAAAATTTTCTGAATTTTTACTCAGAATTGGCAAAGGCAAAGAACCCACATTTAGCAATGATAATGGATTCAATGATTTAATTAAGCTGCCAGAGAACTTAATTTCACACTTAGATAAAAAAGAATTAATTTCCAAAGTTTATCCTTCATTAAACAACAAGTATAATTTACACAATGAAGACTCAAAGTTTTATATCACTTACCTTTTTTTTCATTAGTCCTGATCTAGAAGAATTCATAAACTCAGCCATACTTTGTCCTTGTCCTAAGAATGATGACGTAGACTCAATTAATGAAATTGCAACAAGTTTCCTTCCTGGTGAAGCAGAAGAATATTTGTCAACTGACTTATTAGTGAACGATTCTAACTCATACATGTACCCGACTGAATTTTTGAACAGTATAAACCCACCAGGGGTCCCACCTCATAAACTGACATTGAAAGTTGGTCAAACTATAATTTTACAACGAAATATTGCATTGAATATGGGACTATGTAATGGCACTCGATTAATCATCAAAGGTCTTTACAATCATTTGGTCAAAGCTGAAAAAGCCATAGGAAGCTTCAAGGGAAAAACAGTTTACATTAATAATTGACCTTGTGATTAATAAATCACAAGGTCAAACACTAAGAAAAGTTGGAATTTACCTTAATAACCCAGTGTTCACCCATGGTCAGTTGTATGTCGCACTATCAATTGAAATATTATTGGATATAAAATAAATCAATTTGATTACAGCAAACAAACATCCATTATTAATCTCTTATTATGTGACCTTAATTCATAATTGTTTATATCAACCAATAGTTTTTTTTTATTTCTCTAATGTAGACATGACACATTACATATAATTATAATAAATTGACTTTTTTTTTATGTCCGGATTTACATGTAAAAATTCTTATATGTGACAAAAAAAATTAAATTTTACTGACCAAAAAGACTAAATCTACTGACAAAAAAACTACTTATGATGACAGATAAATTAATTGACTGATAAAATAATTATTTGAGTGACAAAAATAATTTTTTGACCAATTAATTATTTTTACAACAAATTAATGATTTTGAGGTCACAATAAAAATCAAAATCTTGAACTATAGCACCAAAATCAGAAGGAAGTTCCAGACGATTATGACAAACCGTTTTGTCTAAATCTCATCATCAAGCTAGAGTCAACTATGAGAAAACGCCACAATTTAAGTTCATTACTTACAATCTTAGAGAATTAAATTACTAAATAGCTTCCTTTTTTTTTTCCTTATTCACTCCTTGTGAAGCATAGGGTTCATTACTTTTGATTTCCACTCAAGTCGAACTAAATAGCTTAATTAGAACTAAAATAAAATAAAATAAAAATAAATAAAATTTTGTCAGTGCAAAATTATTAAATAGTCATCTCAATATAAATATATTTGTCAGTCGTTTAGCTTTTTTGTCAGAATAATTAGTTTTTTATTGTCAGCTAAAATAGATAAAATTAGTCACCACTTTTAGTTATTTTTGTCATCTTAAAAAAATTAAATTTGTCACCCCCAAAAAATTTAAGCCATCAAAATTCTTCGCTTTCTATTAATTGTGTTGATTCCTAATCTTCATTTGACTGGTTTTCATCATTTGTGATGTCATAATTTAGATTCATTAACTCTTCTGTGCCCATTTCTTCATATTCATCTTCAATTCCCATTTCATCATTAAATTCATCATTCAATTCCCATTTCTTCATATTATTATTTTCGATATTTTGGGTCTCATTAAATGTTAGATTTTCTTGATCATTTTGATGTTGGATACTTTTATTACGAACGGACTTTTTATAATACAGAAAGAAGTGTATAGTACAGATAATGTCCCAGACAAATATTTTTTTACCAAAAAACTTAGTCAAGGCCCCTGCAAATTCAAGATTTGAAACTTCTTTTATCTTCTTTTTTCCTAGTTTATCACCTCTTTTTACACAACCGTTAGGTATGAGACAAAAGCGCTTTCTTAATTTTTCAAGAGGCATTGCAAAATTTTTCTTGCTTTATTTGGTTTCAAAATTTTTTCGAATAATTAAAATTAACTTCTTTCTAAAAAAACTATTCATTCAATAGAATTTAAAAATATGTGTCTCTTTTTAAAATTTAAAAAAATATCATTTATTTTTAGATTAATTAAATTTCATAATAGATCTTAGGCTTTAAAAAAAATTTTAGAAAATTAAAGATTTAAATTAGAATATTTAATTGATATTATTTTTTTATATTGATCAAAAAAATTAAATTCTTTTTATTAACTTTTAAATAAAAATCTATTTTAAAAAGAGTTAAATGGTCTAGAAAGTTAACCAATTTTTTAACATGGGCATATTTTAAATCAATAATTAATAATTAATGAAAATTGCTCTAAAACAAACAAACAGGCATACAATATCAAAAACATTCTTTAGCAAGCACTGAATAATATAAGACTGATTTTTAAATAAGATGTAACACTTTTGAGATCCAAGTCTTACAATACTCGATACTTCAACATTCTGAAAAAAATAGGAATAAGAAAATAATAAAACTTAATTAATCTAATGATTTTGATAATTTTTAAGAAATAAATACTAAACATTACATGATAAGTTATGTCTAATAATGGTTCATTGTCAAACTAACATCAAAATAAATGATCTGTAATTTATTTAACAAAAACAATCAACAATTTAAATAATTCATGTTAAGTTAATTCAAAATTCAAATTTATAACTTTTATAT
Organism: Brachionus manjavacas; assembly: GCA_019054805.1. Classification (NCBI taxonomy): domain Eukaryota; kingdom Metazoa; phylum Rotifera; class Eurotatoria; order Ploima; family Brachionidae; genus Brachionus; species Brachionus manjavacas. The sequence continues at coordinate 413,217 of JAHQIY010000029.1, read as the reverse complement.
CCACTCATTCAAAATTAAATAATGTTATTTTTCGAATTAAAAAAATTATATATTTTAAAACAGTAAATTTTTTGTCTTTAAAAGTGAGTTTTCATTAAAATCAATTAAAATATTTAAACTTATTAAAGTTCGATCAAAATGGCTATTTTAAAATTTTTAAAATGAAAATAAACTTGACATGACATGACAAGTAATTGCTTTGGAAAAAATTTAAGAAAAAAATCTATAAATTTTATTAAAGATAAAAAAATTATTAAGAATAAATAAAACACATGTTAAGGTATGAAAATAACCGTTTCAACAATTTAAATTAACCTATTAAAGTTGTAATTTTTAAAAGAGCAGAGCTTTTCAACTTTAAATTTTTCCTATTTAAAACTTTATAATAAACGCTGATTCAATACAATTTTGTTCTTTTGCAATCACATGTAATTTTGGATTAAACATACCTTGTCAAATCTAAAGGCAAACTCTGCAAAAGTGTGTAGAATATAACTGACTTATATAAATTTCATCATTTAAATTGTGTGCACTCTGCTATGCGAATTTTGAAATTGCAGAGTCTACCTTTTTATTTAACATAGTATGTTAAATCTAAAAATGTACCTCTGCTTAGAAATAACAATTTAAAACTTGATTCGATCATTTTGAGCATCATAAGTTGGTCATAAACTACAAAATACCTTAACAATATAGAGAGTAATAAAAATAAAAATTCTGATATTTACGTGCTTTCCTCAAACTTTATTTTTCTATTGAACGTGGTGCATCATTAATAAATTTAGGTGTTCTAATACTTAACCACGTTTCTAATAAATAATAAATAATTCCATATAGAATAGATTGCATTTAATCAATATTCGAATTCTCTAAAGGACTGTAATAAAATAAATTGGATAAAAGACTAAACCTTTTATTTCCCAGATATTCTTTTTTAATATATTTGCAGATTTTGAATCCAAATCATATGAGTGCGTAGATTTTTACGGAAAGTATTTGCATTAAATGGGTAAATGTGAATTCGTCCTTTTATTAAATTAAAAAAAATATATATATATATATAATATGAAACAAATCAATGATTTTAATAAAAGTCACAAAAATTTAAGTCAAAGTTATGACTTGGAAAATTGAAAAATTTAGAGAAAAAAAATTTTTTTTTTTTTTGAAAGATGTAGCTTTTTTTTTTTAAATTATATGTTGATGTCGAACACTTAATGTTAATTTTTTCTATTTTTGATATTTAAAAACAAAATTTAAATTAAAAAAAGTTTAGTAAAATGACTTTTTTTGAAAAAAAAAAGTCTTTTTTTTCTTTTATGAGTTCATTCAGATATAAAGTAAAAAGGTAATATCTGAAGTTGACAATGCAAACTGAAACAAATTCTATTAAATTTTAAACTCATTTAAATAATATTATTTGATTCAATTAGAGCTCTATTTTCTTGGAAGAATCTTGCTTAAATATTTCCGTCATAAATGTCTATTAATTCTTTTGAATTAGATTTTTTTTTAAATCCGTTTATGGAATCAAATTTATTTTTTTAAAAACTTTGATTTGCGATAAAATATTATAATATCAACAATTTATAATTGAAATGCTAAAAATAAGAAAACATTAAATGAATAAAAGCAAAATTTAATAAATATTTCTTAAAAAAAATAAAATTAAAATTATTTACGAGGAACGTGCGGTGCGTGACGAGCATATTAAGCATAGACACACGTGAATAAAAACAAATACTGAATAGTTATTAAAAAAATTCTGGACGTAAATCATCAATAGAGTATACAAATTAATTGATTAATTAAATGTTATTTTTTAATTTTTCGAAGCTAATAAATTATAATAAACATGCAAATAAAACATAACATTAAAGTTAAAAGTTAACGTCTCGTTAACGAACTTTTACCTGGAATGGCAAGTAAGACATCCCGGGTTATTTAATATTTCATAATTATTCTGTGATGTTGTATTGTAGCTAAAGCATTCTTTAAAAGACATTATAAAATATATAAATGATCATCTTGAAAGTTTATTTCAGATTGCCTCTAATAGAACATTAAAAAAAATAAAGAAACTGTTTGTGCAAGATATTTAAATATTCGATTTAACAGAGCATGTAGAACTTTTATGAGAAAAAATGAACTTTCCTATTCAACTTTATATCATCATTTAGGAAAAGAGTTTAAGAAACCACACAGATTGACTGATTTGTGATAATAGTGCGAACTAGGTAAAAAGCTTAAGAATGAATTGTGTATGGCTCTAAAGAATGCTTCGGATTTACCTTTTGACTATTTCATTTCTTGTTTTCAAAATCATAATAAAGTTCTATCAGCTGAAACATTAACAGAAATTTTTGATAATCAAAATTAAAATTTTTGCGAGATGTAATTTTTTAAATAAAAAATATCTGTAATTTTAATTCAAAACATATTTGAAAAATAGTTCTTTTTCATAAAAATAGTCATGTGTCAATTAATTATTTTATTGTAACATAGTGTGTCGATAGAACCACCCTTTATTTTTTAATCTAAATTTTGCTTTCATTTTGTTTTAAAATTATTACGTGAAATAATAAATGTAAACCATTAGTGTTATCAATATATATAATTTTATTAATTTTTTTTTTTATTTTGTTTTTTTGGCAAATTTTTATTAATAAAAAAAATTAATATTTTAATTTGGTTTAATAAATTATTTATCCTCCATGTTTTTTAAAAATTAATACAAAAAGAATCAAAAAAATTATCTATTTTAAAAAATATTTTTTATTATTCTGATTCAAAAAATAATAGTTTAAGTTTAAATTAAAATAACTAATAATAATTTAATGAACAGGTTCTTTGCATGTTGCAAGAACATTAAGATCAATACTTGATCGACCTGATTTTATATTTATTAAAATTTGTTAAGTAAAAAATAATGGAAAAAAAATTCTCTTTTATTATATTGAAAATTCAGCGTTCCACACCAGAATCATATTCAATGAACGACGAAAGCAAGAAAGTTAAAAAGTTCATTAGTGAATGAGTGTCCAAGTAGTTGTTGTTCTGTAAAATTTTCAAATGAATTCTCCAGTGAAAATTGGCATATTTTATCTCTGATTGTTTGACTTTATTATCTTGCAATAGAGAAAGCCATGGTTGGAAAGATTGTATGTCATCGAAAATTTGATATGGCTCAAGGTGCTTTTGTTTGATTCTCTGCTGAAAATTTGATTGCAGTCAGTTAGCCAAATTTCTTTGATGAGTTTGATTGTTTGTCTGAATATACTCAAACGAATTGTCCGACACTTTTTGGGACTAGTTTTGGTGCAAACGTTTGTTTGAGTTATACCAGAGAGAATATTTTAGATTTTTGTATTCGATTGATTTTTGGTAGACGGTTCGCTGCTGCAGACTCAAGTGTATTGGGAAATATATCGAGGAGAGTTTGGCCAAAGGTTACTTCGCTTGGACGCCTCACAGCTTCATCGAATATGCGCTGTTTGATCTTTTACAGCTGCATGATGCGTCCATTAGTTTAGCAGAAGTTTAGGGACCTCCAAGAGGCTGTACAATGTTTGACTCTTTGTTCTATGAACCTCATGTCGAACAGGTTGGTTTCGTTGATGCTATTGGTCTAATAACTATGCTATAGTTGTATTGGTCCTATAGTTGTATGCAAATTTATTAATTTAATTAACTCATTTGAAACATCGAGCCTCGTAGACACAAGTAATATCAAATGGACAATTTTGATTATTTTAAATTGCTCAACAAATATTCCGAAATTCTAATTGAATTAATCGAAACCAAAACTCAATTTCGTTATAAATTGAATGATATACAAAAAAAATTTCAAGAAAAATTCAAAATGTCTGAAGGGAAATTTAACGAAATACTCAACGATAACACTGGGAAAAAGCTAAAAATTTTTCAAAAATTGGCTGTTTCTAAATGGGAACAATATTTAAATGAAGATAACTAAGATGAAATTTTAAATACTTCATTAACAAAACACGAGTTATCTATTAAACAGATCACTCAACCTATTTTAAATGGCACCATAGCCGCTAATACCTCAACATCATCGACTAATAAAACCATTTATCCATCAAAAGAAACGGACACCACACCAATTTCAAAATCAAATAAAGAATCCCCTGACGTTTTTAAACCAAAAAAAAAAACAAGAACAACGGCAGCTAACAAATGACAACAACCTATGTAACTACTCATAATTTCATTATAAACATATATCTTTAATTAAAATTTTTATACTTGTCTAAAATGATTAATGATTAATAAAAATTTTTATAAAATTTATTTAGATTTTTTAAAATACTAATTTAGCCTTAAAACTCAATGCTTAATCAAAAACAAGTTGAAAAATCTTTTGTGCACCAATTAAGACATTTTAGTCCAATCAGGGTATAGTTTGCTAAATCTCTAAATGAAAACAAAATAATTAAAACTTAATAAGAATTTAAATCCAATTGAAACTTTAAACGAAGCCTTCATTTGTGAAAATAATAATACGCCTAAAAGAAAACCTGATTCTGAGATTGATACAACATGTAAATCGAACAAAAAGCAACGATATGATTTATTGAAACAATACAAAGTTTCAATAAATCATATCAATCTTGAATCCTTACCCGAAGACAATGTTCCCGAAAATTTAAATGAAATTATTGATGACAATTTGAGTCATAAAGATAATCAAATATTGAACAGAGATGTCGGACCTAAAATTTCTGGAAATGCTACTGAAGAAGACCATAATGAGCACTTCTCTTCAATGCCCGAACAAGAACAAGCACTACAATTAGAAAAAGTAAAACAAAAGATTATGGCCAAATGTCAGTACATCACCAGTAAACGAATTCAATATTGACGAAATGTGTTCGTTGATATTCCCAAAGTTATTTCCTTTTGGAAAAGGCGATCCTACCAAAAAGTCTACACCACAACACGTAACTGAAACTCAAGGATTTCATCATTTATTAAAATACGCTACCGAAGACCCATTTAATAATCAATACTACTATCCATTCGCTGAACATCCTAGGTTCAAGTTTTGGGCTTATGATTGAATAAGCAGGCATCGAACTTTGGATCAAACCAAAATTTATTTCAATCAAAACCAAGGCGATGCCAACCTTACACTCACAGATTTAAAAAAAAAATGATCAACGATGGCTCAGGTTATTATTAATTTTTTAATTTATAAATAAAATTAATTAATTAATTCTAATCTATATGCAGCTGAACAAATGCTTAAGCGTATGACCCCTTATTCCGCGAATATAACTGGGTCAAATGCATATTGGTATCAACGTAGATGTGAATTAGAAACTACATTCGAACAAAAAAAGGCTGCGACTATTTTTTTCACTTTTTCATTAGCCGACAACCGACAACCACTGGGTAGACCTACACCGTCTTTTACCAGGTGGCTATTCAGATGACCCCAAGTCAAATACAAAAATGTGCTTAGAAATCCACATTTAGTTGATTGGTACTTTAGTGTAAGGCTTAATGAATGTTTACAAATTGTCTTTGACGGTACACTTCAATGTGAATGGCGCTGGCATAGATATGAGTGGCAAGCGCGTTCATCTATTCACGCACACGGAACTGCTAGATTTAAAAACGACCCAGGTTTAACTGAGCTTACAACCAAAGTTTACATTGGTAGAAAATGCGAAAAAGAGTTAATCTCACAAAACATTACAGATGAAAGAAAATCGCAAATTTTGGACTTAATCAAACAAGGCAAAGAGGCTGAAGAGAATGTGATTAAATTTGCAGAAACTCTGCTATCTGCGACTAATCCACGTACTTGTCCGTCATGTAACACTATACCTGAAACCAACCGTGTACGATTGATTTTACAAATCTTAACCCCAAACAACATCTGAAAGATTATAAAGACATAATTAATTGCGTTCAAAGACATGTTTGTCGCCCAGATGGGTACTGTTAGTCGAAAAAAGGCAATAATAAATAAGGAGGCGACCAAATTTGTTTTAAAAAAACACTTTTAGACTATTTTTTAATGGCATAAAATATCGTTCAACAATAAAATTTTTTTTATTCACTAAAAAAATAAAGAATATCATCAAAAAAATATAATCTAAGGCGAAACTCGATTACTAAAATTTAACACCTAATTGGTGTATTTTGTCGCAAATTTATTCTTAATTGACACCAAAAAATCACAATTACCGGTGCAAATCAAACCACCATTTCAAAAAAGTTTTCTAAACCAAATTAATATTAATTTAACTAAATTAATTTATACTTCACCATTTCAATTTTTTATTCACCAAAAATATTATAAATAGTTTTTTACGTTATGATATTTTACCTCAAATCCTTAAAAAATCAATTGAAAATCGATCGATACGATGACTACAGCAGTAATTCAAGATAACACAGTATCGTCATCAAGTGAAAACGTTGTTTTTTAAGATACTAGTGATGATGTAGATTCTGATATTGAATTGAAACATTGCACAGAAAAAGGAAAAGAAGCAAAGGTCAAGTATACAACGTGCACAACAATTATCAATTATTTGATGAAGCTTTGGAAGATTTCAATAAAATAGGCAATTGGAGTGAAATTGAAATTGAATTGTGGAATGAACATTCCAGGATCAATAAATGTTTACCGAAAACTAACAATTATGTTGAAGCGTGGCATAACGCTTTTAGCTCTATGCTGAATAAGTACCCACTTGTCTATTCTTTGGTAGATAGTTTTAGATCTGAGCAGAAGAAAACACAGGACTTGTTTATTCATTTAAAATCGGGTATTGTTTGTAAACGTAAGGCGGTTTATCAATTCTTAGATAAAAGAATTGAAGAAATTATCAAGGATTATTTAATAGATAGCTTCAAGTCAATATATGAAAATCTCTCGTTCATTTTAGAATATTAAACACTTTTTTCTTTAAGATAATTGATTTAAAAAACACTTGCAAAATTACTATTTAAATTTAATAGAATATTGTTTGTTGAATAATCTTAATCATTTTTTTGTATATAGAAAACTGAATTTTTTACTTAATTGTAAAACGGATATTTAATTTTCTATAAATTTTTATTTCAATTTGTCCATGGGACTTAAACTTTAATTAAATATATAAATTAAATTAAATTAAATTAAAAAATTTTTGAACTCGTCATTTTTATTTAATTAAAAAAGGTATTTTGCTAAAATAATGTTTCTCTTTTAATTGATTTGTTTTTTACCTTTGCTATTTTAATCAATTTATTATTATCGATTTTATCTTAATTTAATTTTTGTTCGATGATTTCGAACTCGCGCCTGGTAATCATGCCATTGAAAGAGCTCTCCTGATTGCTCTGACTTGAACTATTGACTAATTGAATAACAAATTTAACACAGTCACATTCACAGTTGCGAATGGGCTGCTCATCAGTGGGCCAATAGACAAATTCATTCTCTAGATTTTTGTTCAAAGTCACTATTATTCTGCACTCATACTCAGTGAGCATTTTCCAGAACTCAAATTCAGTATGCTCCATTGGGTCTTGTGTAATGATGAGCTCGTTGTTTATCTCAAAGCCGCGTACCATTGTGGCATTAATGTAGGACGAGCCATTTAGATTAGACAAACGAATGCGATTTTCATCATAACAAATACAATCTAAATTTCTATTTCTGTGCTTGTTGTCATTGCTGAAAGCTTCTCTTGCCTGACTATTTGGATAGAAGGCGGTGGTCAATTTTTCAAACTCGATTTCAAGTTTAGTTCTTTTTTCATTTTGCTTTGACTCCTTGGAATTCTTATAATAAGACACCAAATGAGACACATCTATGTCCGTAAACCCATACCGACAATATTCGTACAAAGCTTCGTGAATAAAAATATACTGCTTGGAGGTCTGCACCTAATACTGTCTCCTAGTTCTAATCTTGCTTAAGAAGCCAAAGATGTCGATTTTTGCCTCTGTATTTATTTTCTCCATCATGGCATCTAGAGTGATGTAAGTGCCGGTTCGACCGACTCCAGCGCTGCATTGCACCACTATGGGATACTGATAGGCCAAGTGATTGCGATTGACATCCCGAATGAGATGAAGTATGCTTATGGGATCTGTTCTCGGCGTGTCCTTGTCAGGCCATTCCGGATAGTAGTATTGATTTACAGTGAGTATTTTTCTGGTCAAAATGCTATTTGGTGTATTTAGAAAAGTGGTCATTGTTGTATTTTTGTTGTTGCTTATTTTTACCAAGTCAAATGTTCGTTTGATGTAGTCGCCACACTTTTGCTGGTCTTTGAGTGTCAATTCATAGTCACCGTACACTTCAGGCATGTTAAGCTTGTCCGGCCAGTACTGAGTGCATCTTTCGACACCCTTTTCAACAAGCTTAGTAAGCATCACTATGGCAGACACTCTGTATTGGTATATCATTCTCCAAAAGTCGTTTATTGTCTCTTTTTTAGGGCCCTGAGTAGCAATGAATTTTTTATCGTGGCTGTATCCTTGGACAAAATTGGCGTTTATGTAGTCTGTTTCACTGTAAGAAGTAAGAAGAAGCTGGGAGTTCAGACGATTTGAAAACACTGGCGAATACAACGATGGATTTTGGCGAAAAATGGCAGATCAAATATAACCCGAGTAAGACTGTTCTTATGGCATTTGGAATGCAAAAAAAAGACAAGAACAAAGCAATCAAAGTTGAATTTGAGAAGCAACAAATTAAACGAGTAAACACGGTGAAATATTTAGGTGTACAAATAAATGATCAATTTTTGAACTCGTCACACTTAGATAATAGAAGAATGAGCACATTTGCGACATTAGGTGCCATTAAAAAAAGTATCCTTAACCAGAACACTAAAACCGATCTAAAGGTACATCTTTACAAAACATATTGTCGCCCTGTTTTGTATTAAGGTGTCGAATGTTTGCCACTAAATACCTCGGAAGCAAACACAATGCAAAAAGTCGAATCAAACACTAAAAAGAGTCTGGTTGGGTTGAGAAGAAGAAAGCGATGTACTTGGCTCTTAGCCGCGCTAGGTTTAAATAAGGTAAATGAGAGATTGGCCGTCCTAAAAAATGGGTACTACCGCAATCTGATCGAGAACAAGTACAGGCGGAAAATAATCGAACAAGTAATCGAGCAATCGAAAAATAAAAGCAGAGGTATTAACAAGAAATCAATAGTCGCTGAGATGGTAAATAAGCACAAGAGTAATGATATCGAACAAATATACACATCGAGTCAGAAAGCAACTAAAGAGATAGATGGGAAATTTAAATTACTTATTGGAACTGAAGAGGTTAAAAACACTGTACATTTATTAAATATAGGTCAAGAAGCAAGCGACGAGCTAAATGAGTTCCTAAGCGTAAAATAATCAATTTCTCAGCATAAATTTCTTAATTTTCTTACTCATATTTAATCAAAAGTAACAAAGTGAATATTTGAACTAATCATTTTTATGTATTCTTAATTTTATAGATAAAATAATAAGAATCAAATGTAAATAACTCTTAATTTTTAATTATTTTATAGATTTTTACTTTTTTATCTTATGTAATTCTGCCTATCTGGCTTAAATCAAATAAATGATAAATTTTAATAATAGACTTACGGTTAATATTGGAAGAAACTGAAGTTAACTCGACTTGTAATTTTAAAATAAATATTATGAAATGATATGAAAGATGATTTTTTTCATATCATTTCATAATCTTTTTTTTGTCTTACATATTTTCTTTTTTGTCCATGGGACTTTTACTTTTACTAATTCATAACAATTTTTCATCGTGATTTGGCGTTAATTGAAATAAATAAATAAATAAATAAATTTAGTATTCTAAGGAAGGCATTGTTAAAAAAATGGGATTTTAATTCAAATATAAACAATGAACTGATTATTTATTTTTCGATTTGAATCGATTTAAATTTTCGTAAAAATTTCGTTTGAATTTTTCACTAATTATTCGATTTTAATTTACAAATAAATTTCGTTTGAATTTTTCGAAAAATTAACAGAAAATATGTCCATTTTCGGAGTTTTTTTTGGTGGCTTTTTTCGAATATTTTTCATTTTTTTTTCGGTTTTTAAATTTACTGGGTAGATTTAAATTCTAATTCAATCGTTGAAAAACTTTGTTTTTTTATTATAAATTTTGACATTAAATAAATGCGTTGTGTTTTTTATTTTTTATTAATACATCAAACGAACGACAATTATCACTAAAGTAATTCAAACACAAAAAAGTCAAAATTTACAAAAAAAGTTTTACAAAGACTGAACTTAAATTTAAATCAAATGATTAAAATTTCTGTCCTTACAATTAATAACTTATTCTTTTTTTTTAATTTTTCCTTTAGTTTTTTAAATCAATAATTTTCCTCTATTTATTTTAAACAAAAACGAATCCAAATATCACTTTGCATTTCTTTGATTTTTAGAAATAAAATTATGTATCATACATTAGGTTTTTATTATGTCTCTATTTTAATACTTCTGCTCATTTGTCGTCGAGAGCAAGCTCGCGGTGACGACCACTTCGCCAGAGATCCGATATGAAGTTCTGGTTGTGATGAAGCTCTCATTGCAGAATATTGACAATGCTCAACTGCTCAAAATTGACATGCCTCAAGAACAATTGAACGACTTGTGCAATTTAGCCACGAATGAAACTAATTCAAAATTTAATTTTGATTAATTTTATTTTATTTTTTTCTGTCCAAGAATCGGGTTTTTCAATTTTAATTTTTTTTTTTCATCAGAATCGAATTTGTATTGAGGTTAATTTTGGCAATGAGACGTCCTCGTGGCGTTAATGGTCCAATTTTTGGTAGTTTTGCCTGTTTTTTTTTTGATTTTTTTTTTAGTTCTCGAACTCATTTTTGGAGAAATTTTTTCTAGTCATTCGATTTTAATAAAAATTTTGCCTCATTTTATTTAATTAGAAGTTGATTTTTTATTTCTTTTTATAACAATTTAAAATAGCAAAAATATGGCACAAAATTTTTTAATTAAAAAAAATATTTTAAAAATTTTTTTCTTTCCCCTGGAAATTGTCTGTAAGACTCAGCTGTCACTAAAATTAGTAAAATTTTAACTCGAATAAAAAAAGAAAAAATTATATTTTAGAAACAAGGTCATAAAAAAATCCTCAATAGACTCAATTCTTATCATTAGAATTTTTTTTATTCAAATTAATATGTAGAACAAATATTGAAAATTTAAACTAATGTGAAAAAAATTTTAAAAGTTCAAGTCTATATTTTTACTTGACAAAAAAAAACTTTTAGAAAAAATAAAGAATTGAACTTTTAAATTTTTTTCCCCATAAATTTAGATTTTTAAAATTTGTTTTGTAATTAAAGTTAGGATATTTAACGTAAAATTTGGTAAATACAATTAATCAAGGATGTCTAAAAATACTCTAATACAATAAAATAAATCGCCTAATCCACTTTTTGACGATTTTTGGTAAATATTAGATAGATAGATTTATTTTTCTTTTAAAAATTTGTTTGATGTGTAAGATTGAAAGATAATATTTCAAAATTATTAATTTAATACAAATTATTATTTTAATATGTTTTCTAAAAGATCAAAAATTCTTCATTTTTTAATAAATCAAAATTTAAGTTAAGTAAAAATATTAGAAAAAATATTGAAACATTGAGCAACATTTTTTGTTGCATCTTTTTACATTTAAAGAAAAAAAACTTTACTTTTGCGAATTACACCAATTTTTTTATTTGTTATATTTTTTAATGTATAATATTGCCAAGCCTGGCGTAATTTTTTGAATAAATAAAATAAAATTAAATTAAAAATGACAAAAATAAAGAATTAATTAGATTTAAATAGATATTTGATTTAACAAAAAAAATTAGAAAATAAAAATTTTATTTTAGGTAATAAAAAAGATGCAACAAAGTTTGTTGCACTATGTTTCAGTATTTTTTCTAATATTTTTTAATTGAGTTAAATTTTAAAATATCATATATCTAAAAATTAAGAAATTTTGTTCAATTCTTATTGGAAATTTCTATCACCGTTTATTTTGTCAGTCCAAAATTTTTAAATAATCAGTTAAGCAAACAAAATTGTCAGTCAATTAGTTTTTTTTTGTCATTTCAAAAAGTAAAATTTGTCATTCTAAAAAATTTTATTGTTTAATTTAAAAGCTAATTAAAAATAAATAAAAATTTTATTTAATCGTTTCTAATTTACTAAAATAAATAAACATATTACAGAAAAAATTTAACTTCTATTATATCTATTTCCAGATCCGCGTTTATTATCGTCTTTAACAATCGTCCCATTCTCTTTGTTTTTTTATCTCTTCGTCATCCTCCCTGTCTTCTAGAAAATCTTTTTGAGCTTTTTCTTATTATTTCTGATTCTCTGTAACACCTTTTCCAATTTGAACAGGCTGATCAGCCGATTGACCACAGTGCGGCATGAAACCCTTATCGGCTAATTGGTCATAAAACTCTTCTATTGAATACACAGGCACTGAGGGATAGCCTAAGCCAAACACTTGTGCCTGAATAGCATCTCTGGTAATTATATATGGCTTGCCAGTCTTTGGTAGACCTCCAGTAGCACCCACTGGCACTCGCGAACCTTTTCGTGGGGCTCTTTACTCACTGATGACAAAATACCAATTTCATCATTCATCAATTTCAAATCATCAACTGCTTGATTCAACCAATACTTGATGTAAATGTTGTATATTTCACTCTTTTGCTCCTCGTCAACATAAGGCTTTGCCAAAACTAGTTGACAATTTTTTAAATTTTCCTCTAGTTCTTTTTGTTACGTTACGTTACCCGGTAGCGCTTTATTTTTTCACTCCGGTCATAAGCTTGCTTGATCAAATTTTGCTCAAAGGCAGCTTGTCGTCCATAATGGGTTTCTGAGAATACATGTAGATCTGTATTCTGTCCAAAATGGCCAAATTGTTTTATATCAATTCGATGTATGCCATAATTAAAAGTCAAAGTTAAATAGTTGATATAGTATTTTTTTGATTTTTCGAGGGCAGGTATTATTCAGGTAAGCGTTCAGAAGGCCTAGATGATGGTGTTTTTTGAAAAAGCCAGCCCAAGCCAGCCCAGAGTGCGTCATTAATGAAATAGCGAAGCTCGTTAGATGACACTTCATCTAGACACTTATCCCAGTTCACCTAACATGTATTCACATTTTTGAAGAATTTCGATGACTTTGTTGCGCTTTTGGTCAAAATTTGCTGAAGATTGGTCCGGTCCGGTGTATTGGCCAGCTCTTGCTGAAATTTCCATCCAAAGTCAAATAATGTACTTGCGGTCGAGTTTTCAAGGTCAATGCTGTCAAAATTTAAGGACATTTTGATATATGTTTTACAATTAGTTATCAAAAATTTTTTAAATTTTTTGTAAATTTTCTTTTTTATATTTTTTTTTCTTGAGTGTGATTATACAAATGTTGAGAAGTTCATAAAATTTTTAACAAAATTTTTTTAATTATTGGAATAAATTCCAAATTTAAAGTTAGCATAATTATTTTTATAGCTTTTTTTTCTTTGAAATTATTTTTAATAAAAAACAAAATTTAAATTTTTGCTAAAATTTATTATTATCAAAAAAATAAATTAGAAGCTAATAATCATTTGGTATTCTTATGTTATTGAATTAGGAATTTTTTTGTTTAGTTGAAAGACAAAAAAATAAGTTTGATATTAAGTCATTAATCACTATCACTAGAATCTTTTTTAAAATTAAAATAAATACTCTCAAAATGTTTTATGTATTAATTTTAACAAGCAAATATAATTCGATATTCAAAAAAAAGGGGGCCGGATGTTTCGTAGCATGTAACATTTCATAGCATTTTTTTTTTCATAGCAAGTGAAATTTTTTTCGTAGCTAATCAATTATGATTCGTAGCAGATAATTTGGTAGCATTTTTTTTCATAGCATCAAAAAATTAAGCAATTAAAATAAAAAATTTATTTAATGTCGTGTCTTTGTTTCGAATTAATAAATAATTCAAAGAAAAAAAAAATAAAGTTAAAATACTAATTGACTGTACACAGACTTAGGTTTTTTAAATACACAATCGTTTCTATCACAATTGGACACTTAATTAAAAATTCGTTTATCTAATCTAATTTGATCAACATTTCTCTCAAAAACCAAGCCGCTACGGATTTGAACAATATTATTTTCAGTATGTGACTGTTCTAGTCTAATCTTTTCAACCAACGCAAAGATTGTTAAGTGCTTTTTTTCAGTAGTAGTAAAGACATTGTGCCAGCATTCAACCGTATTGTTTATATAAATTCCATGTTGGAATAGGAAACCGTGCCGGCTTGAGTCTATTCCCAATGTAGTATTTACCTACGTAGTCTAGAAACGGTAAAAACGATTTGTCTAAAACGACTTTAAGTTTTTTATAGACATAACGAACATCTTGTTGAGGAACATAACATAAAGATTTGCACATAAAAAAAAGCGTCCTTAAATTTGCTTTCTTTCTTATAATAATTCTCTAAAAAGCCGGGAATCTTTATCATCTTACGCCAAAAATTCTGGGTCAAATGAAAATAACATCCATAAATATGAACACCAGGAAACACTGAACTAAGAGCATTAAAAACAGCCTTCTCAAAGTCTACATTGACAGATTTGGGATCTTTATTTATTAATGATTTGATTTTACGGAAAAATTTTGAATATGTAGTCTGCTCCTTATTCGGTTACATTGCATAAACTAAGGGAAGATCCTTGTTGTTTACGATTACATGAATCGTGTATAATTGTGTAAAAAGTGCGGGGCTGATGTCAAAAGTACCATCACAGAACCAATCGCGATGCTTGTCTTCTGTTCTGAATATGAGTATTGGTTTTTTATCCGAAGGACCAAAGTCGTGATAAAAAAACAATTTATTTCGATATGTCATTTTAAGATTATCTGGAATACAAATAGATGATTAACATTTGGGATTCTTTCCATGTCCAGCTTTGTCTTTTCTAAGTCTTGATAAAGTATTGATTTTTATTTCATATTCATTTTTTTTAATTATATTTTATGAGCTTTTTTTTAAATTTTTTAATTTTATGATCTCAAAAGATTTCAAATTAGACAATATTTCTAAGTCTGAAATCAAAAATTCTATAATCGGTATTCAAAATAATTCCAAAAATGGAAATGAAAATCAAAGTGATTTATCAATCAAAATAAATAAATTAAAACTTAATAAACGAAAAATAAGATCCTGAAGAAGGCCACTTTTGGTCGTAACGCGTCGATCGTTATATATTAGAAAGAAAATTTTTTTTTTAATTAGTTTTTTATAAATTAAAAATTATTTTATAAAAAAAGGCCCATTAAAATCGTTCACACAATTTTTTAATTGAATACCACAATTTTTTAAAATTATTTTATTTATTTATTTATTATCTATTTGTATATCTGTGTCGAGCTAAGGCTCCTCCAGATTAAAAAAACTAAAAAAAAAACTAAAATAAAATAAAGTTTAAAATAAGAAAAAAAATACAGATAAAAAAAACAAAAAATAAAATAAGTTAAAATAGAAGAAAATTAAAATTAGATATATTGAAATAGAGAATAACAGCATACATATTTTTGAATGTCTGATTTTTCAGGGAAAAAGGAAGAAATAGTAAGGTAGCAATTACACAATGGAGTTGGGTATTCAATATATCTTGCTTCGAAACCTTCTTTGTATTCCTCCACAAGTCTGACAATCAATGGAATAGTTCTGCCCTAACATATCTCTCACTCAACTCAAAAAGCCGATTCGAGACTGTTAGTAATTTAAGTTTATTAAAAGCTTCATGATGCACGATGTTGGAGGGAATATCATATTTTAATTTAAGGATAGATTTTACTGCTGAATTCTGAATTGCTTGTAGTTTTTTAATTTTGGTTTCTGTGAGTGAATTTAAACAAGGAAAACAATAATCGAGAATTGATCCTATTAAGGATTTGTATAGATTCCCTAATGTTTTGGGTTAAAGGCCCCATTTTTTATTCGATAGATATTTAATAATATTTAGTGTTGAGTTATCTTTTATCTCATCCACCATTACATTAAAATATGTGTTTTTTTTAATAAAATTGTGGTATGTAACTTAAAAATTGTGGTATCAAAAATGATTTCGCGATAAAAAAAATATCTATTTTTTATTCAATTACTAATAATTTTTGAAAAAAAAAATTTAAATCTGTAAAATCTAATTTAAACTTATCTTATTTTTTAAATAAAAATATTTTTGTGTAAAAATAAAAAAAAAAATTCGAAAATTTATTCTATATATTTTTAAAACATTTTCATAAATTACCAAGTTCATTCTTATTAAGTTTAGAAAATTAACTCAACAAGTAAATGGTATATCTGGACCAAAGTCTAAAAGATTATGCACAACTCTTGATTAAAACTTTTTTAATTTAATAATTTACTTAATAAAACAAAAAATTTTGAACCAGATCCCTTAGATTAATAGAATTTTATAATATAATAAAATTAATAGAATTTTATAAAATAATAAAATTTTTTAAATTATTTTTAAGGAACAAATTATTGACTACGGATTTTATACAACTGTACAAATAAAAAATTAATGTGATTTTTATCTAATTAAATAATAATATTAATTTTTTAATAACAAAATTTGATATTTTTATCACAAAAATTGACTTGATTTGATCTCGATCATTTTTTTTTAGATAAAATTTATGCTGTTCATCAATTTTTTTTTAAAGTGTTATAACAAAAAACCTCTTCAAAGTTAATTATTGTATTATTATTTGTTTTTCAAAGCTTAAAAAAAAATCAAAAATTAAGTCTCTAATTTGCATAATCCAACTATTTGAAAATTTAAATTTAAATTTTAATAATTTAAATTTGACTGTCAAAATATTTATTTTATTGTATAGAAAAAAATTTTTCTGATGTGAGAAAATTTATATAAATAGCAATACTCAATTTAAAATGTTTAAAATATGTTTAAAATAATTATTTTTTGATGAGTTTTTTATTACATGAAATAAATGCTTAGTTTAGTGATATAATTAAATATTCTGTTATAAAAAGTTTGATTCTCGTATTTAGTAACTGTGTAAAAGAATATAAAATATCATACCAGGGTAAGGCTCAATTAATATAAAGAACCAGTTAAAGAAGATGAATTTGTATATGTTGACATAAATAAACCAAAAAAGCTTTGATAACAAAAAAATAGATAAATTGTTATTTTTTTTTAAACATAAATTAAATGAATTGTATATAATTATAAATTTTTGATCGAAAACTAATAAAAATAAACATCATTAGTTACAAATAAATTTTTAAGCAGAAAACTGAATAATATAAAAATGAAAAAAACATATTTGACATTTTTTCGTACAGTAAATTAATAATTTTTAATATACAGGTAAGTAACAGCCGAAGCCTAATGCCGGCACTGTAGTTTAGTTAAATTTTTAAAATTGAAATTGAGCATTCAAAAATTTAATCAAAAACTAAATTAATGTCAATTAAGTAAAATTTTATATTTATTCAATGAGATATACACAAAATTAATTAGAAAAAATTTAAATAAAAATTAGAAAAAAATTGAGCAAATTAATTAATTTTTTCATTTGGATTGCTTTTAATAATAATCTGATCAATAAAATCCAAAGCCTTCTTGTTTTGGTCTAGAATTTTTTGATTTTGTTCGATTATTCGGAGATTTTGTTCGAAAATTCTTTTGTTTTCCAAAATAATTTGTTGACAAAGTTCAATCGTTCCATTGTCTTTGAAATTAAATTCATAAAAATAAATTTATTCAAATAAAAAAAAATACTTGTAAAAGGGACATGACTGTTCCCTAGATCATCTTTTAATGTTTTAAATTTTTTATTCATTGGCTCTGATTTTCGTTTTAAAATTTGAAATCTATAATTCAGCATATCTTTAATTGGCTCTGTGAACCTTAACTGTTGCTGATTATTGCTTGTCTTTGAATTTTTCATAATTTTTGCAAAGTCTTTTTATTTTGGAAAAACTATATTTTCTCACAGATAAAAAAAAGAAAATAAAGAAAAAAATTTTTGTTTGATCAATTTATTTGTTCAAATTTTTGAATATAAATCTTTTCGAATTTGGAGTTTTTAATTAAAAGAACAAAACTTGGAGTTCCCATTTGAACAACCATTGTAGAAAATGAAATGATTAACAGTGGATAGCAAAATGCTTCTTGAAAATCCTTACCCCTCTTTTCTTAGAGCATCCATTAAAGTCATATGATGATCAATTTTCATGAGCTTTCCTTTTTTTCTATTATCATAGTAGATCTGAATCGAACTAGGATTATACAATTTTTGGCCATCCCAATCAAGAGATTGACTGAACATAGCATTCAAATGGTCGCTAAAAATTGAGTTTTCGCTGAATTCTTCAATAAAATCTGTCTGGCCTACCTCAGGATAATGGAAAATAACCGGCCAATTGAGCTCACAGTCATTTTGGCTGCTAATAGAGACACTTTTTTGCTGAGAGTTGGCCGGATTTTCTAGCAGTGAAAAAAACGCTTTTTCACTTTCCTGAACCTCAATGCCTTTGGCTTTTATCAAGTTCCAAATTTTTCCAAATGTCTGGTTTCTTTTGCGCTCAATCATTTCTTTTTTGCGCTTTTCTTTTTCGTGTGATTTCTTTTCGCTCTCAGCCTTCGACCTCAGGTTTCTGAGCCTGGCATCTTCTGAATCTATCACTAGACCCATATCACACCATTTGACACAGTCATCGAACTTCTTCAACTCATAAGAGCACTCGGCGCCTCTGTAAATCGGCTTCATGTTTTTTGGATTGAATTTTCGCGCAAAAACACAATCGCTCAATGAGGAACGATAGTTTTTTAAATGATAATGCGCTGCTGCTCGGTTCTGATGAAGAGTGGACTTTAAGTCGTCATCGTGATCAAATTGCTCTTTTAGAGCCATTGTGTAGGACACGACAGCTTGGGAGTATTTTTTGGCTTTGAAATAAAGATTTCCCTCATCCTTGAGCTTTATGGCCTTTTCTTTTTTGAATAATTAACAAAAATTGATGGAAAATTTTGGCTCACCCTTTGGTGTGTCTTCTGGGTCCCATTTCAGCTGTCGAATAGCTAGCAGATGTTTTTAAGTATTTGATTCTAAATAAGAATTTATTTACCTTCTACAGCTGGAGGTAGCTCCTGATCATCTTCCGCAAGTTTTGTCATAAAAAAAGGATGCTTCTCCATTTCCTTTAATAAATTGAAAAAATAATAATCTCTAGAAGTTTTTTATTTGTTGACTTTAAATTTTTTTTTGGCAAAATAAGCATTCAAGCTGACATGTTTACAATGTTGACATGATGGCATGAATCATCGAATGTCCAAGTCCGGACTAAATTTTTTTTTTAAAAAGTTTGAGCCAAAGACTCTGGTTTTTGTTTAAAAAAAAAAGCATGAGCACAGAAAGATATTTTACCTTTATGCAGCTAAGTCTTAGAACAGATAATTTATCTTCTTGAGGATTAAACTATGAAAAGACATTTGATAATTTTTGGCTTAGTATTAAAAGATTTTTTTAGCTTCAATAAACTTTAATTTAGTTCATTAACCCTTTAAAAACTCAATGAAAAAGGAAAAAAAAAAAGGGTTGGAATCAACTCAAAAAAAGAAAGCAAGACTTGATAATAAAAACTGCGGAAATTCGGCATCAGAAATTTTTCTCGTATGTAAAGATTGTTTTTTTAAATTCCATTGAACTTGTATGAAGGGTTATTTTATCTTTACGTAGCACATTCCTTATTACTAGTCAACTCAACCAAAGAGACCAAAGGTCAAAATCCATAAAGGGATGACAATCTTAAAAAACTTAAAAATTTCAAAAAATAATCAAAAAATATTAGTTTTTTGAAATTAATATCATAATTAGAAAAAATATTAGAAAATTTTATAAGAAATTAATGCTTTTGTTTATTCTTCGTTTGAATAAGGCCTAAAAAAAGTCCAAGTCCAGACTTAAAAAAAAAAAAAATTCAAAAAATCATTTACCGCCAAATTACCTGGATTGCCGATGCTATTCATTTGACTTAGTTTAATTTAAAAAACTTTATTAACTTAGGCTACTCTCAAATTAATAAAATTTAATAAAAAAAAAATAAAACTATGGAAGAAGATGGATGAAGAAAGAAATGATTGTGAAAGAGACTACGCTGCAAGAAGCAGTAACCATGTGCGACAAGGACAAGAAAAAGAAAAAAATATTTTAGAAAAATTAGAAGAAGTTGTTGCAGATTTTGCTTAGTTTTAGTTAGAGAAAAAGTTAAAGTTTCTCTTTCAGGCGCAGGCGCATTGGAAGAAAGATTTCCATAATAGATCTAAAACAATTGATTAGTTTTTTTTAAATAATAAAATTTGTCAAATAAATTTTTATTCTTAACCTTCGTTAACCACTTGTAAGTATTTAAAAAAATTACAATATTAAATAAAATTGATATTATTATTATAAATTTCAGCTTCATAGGCAATTTAAAATTGAATATAAAATAAAATAAAATTTATGTTACATTGAAGACTTTGAGTAAAAAATTTGACTCTTTTTCGGAATGAACTTTCAATTAGCTCCTGGCAAATTTTTCTGCTATATTGCAGATAGCTAATATTTAACTTGTTCTCAATTTTTTTGAGCTGGTTGCCGAAGGAAGAGTAAAATTCATTTCATAATTAAAACTCAGAATGATCATTTTGAGCATCAAAAATTGATCATAAACTTCAAAATGCCGTTTTATTTTACAATTTTTTTTTAAGATGAAATAAAGGCCCTACTAAAACACAGGCCCCCACTTATTTTACCAAGCAAAAATGTTTTTAAAAGTTTTAAAGTTTCATTAATTTTCTATACTTTTTAAAAATTAAATTAGTCTTTTTTATTCATGATTTTTTTATTTTTTGAAAATTGAAAATTTAATTTTTTTGTATTTTTAAAAACCTTTGCCATGCTCACTATCCAAAAATTTCTTCACTTGGTACCCATATATGCCAATGCATGGTTTAATTTTTTTTTGAAAATCTTCCACAGAAACATTTGGCTCATAAACACTATCATCTTTTAAAGCTACAATTCCTTTTCAATTAAATTTTTTTATAATGACACATAGTTTTCCAATAAATTTTTAAACACCCCTTGAGAAATTTCTTAATTTGGAATCTTTGCTTCTTAATTTCATATCGAAAAGTTTATTCAATTTTAAAAAAACTGTTTCAACATAAACTCTAATGTGAAAATTGCTTGATAAAATTTGTCTAAGTCCGGATGAAAAAATGGGAGCAAGACTTAAGATGGAGTTTTCAATCAAACATTCAATTAGGAAACAAAAAGAATATCATTTAAAAAAAATTCAAAAATAAAAATTTTAAAAAATTATGATTTATTATAATTGTTAAAATGTTTGTTTAATTTAAAATTTAAAATTTTGGGTTTAAGTTGTTTAAATCTGAGGCATGAGGAAAAAGTTAAAAAATACAATAATTGAATTGATAAAAAATATGCTAAAATTAATATTCTCAATTAATTTTAAAATTTATTTTCTTTGTTTACAGAACACGGTTATAGATTGAAAAATATCTAAGTTCCGATTTTAAATGACAGTGACGAAGAGGGTGATAATTCGACAATCAATACTGAAACTAAAATAAAACAATCAATATTAAAGGTATCAGATATTCAAAATAATCCGACTCTAACAAAAAAATGACTTAATTTTATATTAAAAAGATTTATCCAACAATTTTTTTGAAAATTTTCTCTTTTCTTTATAAAAATTAAATAAAAAACTAATGTGTCTGTTTTTTTAATCATATGGTCCTTTTAAATTTCAAAAAGTTGGTTGGCCTGAAATATCCTGAATGCTGAAAGATCCTGCATACCTCTTTAAAATCCACATTATAGCATCCAAATTATGGTTTTAAATGATATTTTAATATTAATCAAAACATATTACAACGAAACATAGTAAAATTTTGTATTGCAAAATTTCAAATTAAATATTGGTTTTTATTTTATTTTTACTTGATATAAAAGTTCATATAATTTTCTTCCTAATTAGAGATTTAACAAATAATGTTTAATAAAGTTTAAAAATTTAGTATTTAAAAAATTGAAATAAACCTTTTTTTTTAAATCAATAACTGAAAATTTTGATCTGAAATTCACATTTGATCATAAACTTCAATTTGCTACAAAAAATTTTAAAAAATTCTGATTAGACTTAGTTTTTGTAAGAAAAATTATTTAATGTTTAAATAAAACATTTAGCAATTCAATAGATGTGATCTGCCTGTTACGGCAAAGCTTCTTAACTTAAAAATATACTATGCTTTTGCATCATAATACCACCGTATTCCCTCGTTCGATATTGCAGCCTCAGAAACCGGAACACAACTTTGACGCATGCAGTGTAAGTTAAGAATGTTTTAACACGGGCGAGATGGGGTTTATGGCTTGCATCCAAAAATGTGTTTCGGTTTCTGAGGCTGCAATATCGAACGAGGGAATACGGTAGTATTTAGCCAAGAAAATTGAGTTTTGAAAGTGATGCAAAAGCCCCTTGTTTATCTTTGACTAGGTGATGTTCATCAGTACATTCCGAATCTAGAATGAAGCCTAAATATTTGATATGTTCGACTTCATTTATTTTTTGATCACAGAGTATGAGATCTTGTTGCCATATGTCTTGATAACTTGAGAACTGATCTCTCTTATTGTCCTTATTGAAAACCAATAGCACTGTTTATTTCGGATTGTACATGATGTCAAACTCAACTGCATTTTTTTCTACAATATTAAATTGATTTTGTAGGCCTTTTAGTGGTGTTGATCAGCAGAATGTCATCGGCATACACAATCGTGTCGAACTTAAGTTTTTCAATTATGAGTCCTTGTTTACTCTCAGATAGTTTTTTTTTTTTTTATTTGTTTATTTAAATTTGAAATGGCTCTGAGTAATAAAACTCCTTCTGCCATTAGATAAGTAAAAAAAAATAGAATTTTAAAATGAATAAAGTAAAAATAAAAAATTTTTTGAAAAATAAAGTACAAAAAAGAATGAAATAGTAAATTACTGTAAAAACAAGCAAGTTTTTTTTATTTTTTTTTTTTTTTTTACACTTTTTAATGAAAGATTGAAAATCAGAGAGATAAACCCTTATCATTTAGCCATTCACTGAATTGATTCTATATATTACATAATGGTGTTTTTTTCTTACAGGGTCTTGAGCTGTTTACAAAAGTACTGACATATTCTTTGATTAAATCAATAGCAAGTGTATTTATGAAGATAACACTATTTTTGAGATATTTTATAAATAGTTTATTTAAACGAACTTCTATGTTATCAAGCTTTATTTCATCTAGGAAATTTATCAGAAGATCCGATGGAGTATCATGAGGAAAATTATAACTGTACTTAATTGAAATATTTTGGAGAACTTGTAGCCTAGAATGGTTGGTCTTTGAGACTAGAATAGGAATAAAGAAGCTATAATCAATAATAGAGCCAATTAATTATTTACATTTACCAAAGTATTATGGTTAAGTTTCCAAGACTTTTGTGCCAAATTTTTAAGACGTTAATACGATCAATGCATCTTGATCCAATAAAGCCTACATGCGAGTCGAAGCTAAGGTTTTCATCGAAAGTGATGCCTAGAAATAAAGGCTTTTTTTCATACGGAATTTTTTTTTCAAAAATTTTTTAAAGCAAGAGATTTGTTTTTACCTGGACTCTCAGATAGTTAAATAATTAGATCATTTATATTAATGGAAAGCAATTTCGGCGAAGAAACTCCACCCTGTTTAACACCAACAAGCGTCTTGAACATATTCGAATAGTCACCATTGTTAGATATCATCATTAATGAAGAGTCATGGTAATGAATAAATGACATGACGTGCGGGATTCTATTACGTAACTCAGACCACAATTTGCTTCTAACCACTTTGTCAAAAGCTTTTGATGCATCGATAAAACATATGTAAAGCCTTTTTTTCAACGCACGTGTAACCTTTATTGCTTCTTTCAGAGAAAATATAGTATGTGCAAAAGAGTAGTTCTGCCTAAACCCAAACTGTTTGTCAGACTCTTTAAAATTATTTGACAATCTATTTAGAAGAACCGCTTTATAAATATTTGCTAATCTTTCCGAAACAGCAACTGGACGTGTGTTATTAACATTTGTATTGGACTAACTTTGTGATTTAATTAAAGGTTTTACAAAAGACAAATTGAAAACCCAGTCAACTTTATTTTAAAGGATCTTTAAAGAAATTTTAAAGAAATTTGTAGAGTTTTTTTAGAGGTTATCGTACATCTTTCTCTAGAATATCTTTAAAAATTTCTCTTAAATATCTTTTAAGTTTCTTTTATTTATCTCTAAAAAGTCTTCAAATTTTTTTCAATTACGATTTTTTTCAGTTTTTCAATTTTTTAAATCAGTAAGCGGTATATTAATTAAGGTCAATAAAAAAGTTTTGTGGCTCAAAAAATTTTCAATGATCAAGATAGTAAAGATCAAAATCATAACCACTAAAGCTGCCATAGAGATGAAAAAAACAGATGATATATGTACAATGATTTTTTATATGACCATAAAGTAATTAGCAAAAATTTTGTTGTGGTTCGGGTTAAATTAAAAGTATTATGTTGTCTAAACGCTACATTAATATTTTTTTCATTTAAAAATCTAAAAATCAAGAAATGAACAAAAAGTTAAACATTTTCAAGAAAAAATTAAAAAGAAGAGTTGTTTAAATTTATAAGTCTTAGGTAAATTCGCAAGTCCAGGTTCGCAATTTAAAAAATTATTATAAGTTCGGACTTTAACTTGACTTAAAACTTATGACTTTTTAATAATTATATTGACCTTTCAAGAGTACTTTTTAATAATTATATTAAAAAGAAGAAAATTTCCTTATTGCTTTAATTAAAATTTTGATGTAACTAAAAAATAAACGTTGAATTGAATAATATTAATTTGAATTGTTGTTCTTTATTTTGAACTTATGACCTTTCAAGAGTACGTATAATGATTTAATTATTGTCTTCTGAATAGGAGAGCTTGCTTGTCGATAATTTAACTGTATCTTGAAAAGTAAAGATGGAAAAATTAAGTGAACTGTGGCTCCTATCAATAAATAAATGTAACCGCTATCAATCCCGTAAGCAAATTAGCGTACAGCATTATACAATTAAACATTTTATCAATTAAGTAAAAATTAAAAAGCTTTTTGATTTAATTAGGAACGGTTCTTGAGAAAAATCTAAAAATCACATGCTTTTTGATACATTGCTAATAGCTTTATCTTTCCGACATTTCAAATTTTTATCTCGAATATTATTCTTCGTTTAAAAACTTATTTCTCACGACTTTATTCTCATGCTTAATCGATGAGACTTTGTAGTTAAGTCTAATGCTCATATCTAAAAGTCTCTTAAGAAATAAGAATTAATATGTTAGGACATTTTTATTTTTTAAAATAGGAGATATATATTTTTTTTTTATTTATCGGAACAAAAAATAAACAAATAAAATAATGAAAAATAAATAATAAAGAATCTGTAAAGAAACTACAGAAAATCTCTAAAACTTTTTGACTGGTAGAACAGATTTAAAATTTCAAAGAAAATAAAGAGAAAAAATAAAGGTTTTTTATTAAATTAATGATTTTTTTTTATCTCTAATATATCTCCATTTTTTCTTCTAAATAATTCAATTTGTAAAGATTTTTTAAAGAATCTTGAAAGAATTTATAAAATATCTCTTTTAACGTTTTGACTGGTAGAACAGATTAAAAATTTTAAAGAGAATACAGAGAAAAAAAAAAAAATTTTTTTTGTTTAATTAATAATTTTTTTTTATCTCTTAAATATCTCTATTTTTTCTTCAAAATAGGCCAAATTTTAGAGATTTTATAAAGAATCTTTAAAGATACTACAAAAATTCTCTATAAAATGCTTGACTGGGCAAACTTATCATTCGCATGAGGCTCGATGTATTCTTGAACAATTTGCATGGCTTTATCAATTTTTACTTTACCTATATTTGAACCCATTTTTTCTTTCGTAAAAATATCATGAATTTGCTCTTTCAACACATCAACTTCAATGTTTACTGTAGCACTTGCCTTTAGTGAGCGTTTAATGCTTTTCCAAAACTCTGTTTTATTCATTTTGAATAGTTGATTAAGTTTATTTAGATGTCCTGCTTTTTTGAGCTTAATATTCAAACGTTTTTGTAGGCGGAATAGTCGGTGAAGATTAAGATATTCACTTTTGACTTTTGTCGAGAACCCTTAGTTTTTGTATTCTATGTATTTTGTTAACATATTATCATGGATTTCTTGTATGGATTTGTTTCACCATGATTTTTTTATAGTGTTTGGGATTTTTGAATGTTTTTCAAGTTTCATCTGAAGTTTTTCTAGTACAATCATTGAGAATACTCGTAAGTTCATTTATCAGAGCTGTCACTTTGAATAAAAGTTTATTTTTATCACTCTCTTGACTCCCTTCTTTTATTTTCAAATCTAAGGTTTTGATTTTGTTAGCCACTCTCTCCTGATACCTCAGTCTTTCTCCAAAATTTTGCCAATTAATTTGGATCTAAGATATTTTCATGAAGGCTTTCTATTTGTACATCCTCTCATCACCAAGATCTCTACGATTTACCGAAAAGAAAATCGTATTGTGATCACTTTTGTTAGTCTAATTGCTGAATTTTTAACGTTTTCCAGTAGACTATTGTTTGTATTTGTCGCAACATGGTCAATCCAACTGGTAACTTTTTTCAGGATAGACTCTTTATTATAAGAGTAATCGAGTTTTTAGTCAGATATTAAATCGTTTAATGATATTTTGTTCCTCTTTAAAAAAGCCCTCAACTAAAATGGATTGTTATTGAAACGAATTAAGTCAGTTTTGAGGTCGCCTGCAATAATGACTTGTTGATTTGTGAGTTTTTCGGCCTTTAAAACCTCCTCCAATATGTGTAGGTACGTATCAAATTCCATTTGTTGTTGTTTTGTTCCGTCTAGATAAGGCAGATAGACATTGACATTTTTTTTGTCTTAAAATACCAGTCCTATCATTGACAAATCTATGACTGTTTACTTTTACGAATGAAGGCTAAACCACCAGCCGATCTTCCATATTTTGAATTACGTTTTGACATTTTATCAAATGTAATGTATTTATTTGCATAGAGTGCAGATTCAATTTCATTTTTAGTCGTAGACTAAGTTTCTTGTAAAAGAAGGATGTCAATTTCATTTAGAATTGTGTTAATATAAGAGCAATTTTTTGAAATCCCACAAGCATTTAAGGACCTTACTCCAAGTAGGTCTTTACCCCTTTTAGTTCTTTCTCTAGTTACTTTGTGTTTTCTTTGAGTTCCTCTTCGATTGATTTTATGTTCTGTTTAACCATCGCTACATTTTGCTCCTATTAATCATTCTACCTCTTGACTGAATTCTAAGTTCACCTTATAATGTTGTTACGTTCATAGTTGGAATAGGTATAGATGTATTAAATGAGCGAGGGGTCTTAAGTATATTTATTTTTGTCCTGAAAAATTTTTTCACCAAACAATATGTCTACGATGTATCTATTCATATTAAATGTCTTCTCGTTCAATCAGTCACAAAGCTCGCTAAAGAACTGATGTTTACGACTACAATTTATGCATGATGGTTCTTTAGATTTACATGTCATCGTGTTCAGTATGTTTATAAAATCCGGTATAGTTCTTGCGTTTGCCTTTA
Organism: Brachionus manjavacas; assembly: GCA_019054805.1. Lineage (NCBI taxonomy): Eukaryota > Metazoa > Rotifera > Eurotatoria > Ploima > Brachionidae > Brachionus > Brachionus manjavacas. The sequence goes on along the minus strand of JAHQIY010000029.1, from coordinate 385,375 downwards.
ACTTGTTGCTTTTTATATTTTGATTTTTACAGATACGTTCGACATCAATAAGTCCATAGTTATGATCTTAAAGACATTTAGCATTCTCTTCAATATTTATGTCTCTGTCAATTTGGTGTGTGACTATAGATAAGTTTTGTGGCAGCTCAATCACTACAACTTCCCCTCAAAGCGCGTATTCTTTGGAGCTTTCTAGCATTTTAATAAAGTCATCGTATGAGTTAACAATTATATGGAGCCACCAGTGTTTTTCTCTTTTGTCCTTACCCGATTGAATTAGACATGAAAAGTGCACGCCAAAACATCTTGATAACTCATTTAAGCGAAAAAAAATGTCATTAGCATAATTTTAAACTCTTGGACCAAATAGCAGGACTTCATATTTGCTTCTTTTATATAGAGATTTTTTCTCTTGTGATTTTGTTCGCTTGGCTTCATAGATAAGTCTATTCTTTTATTCAAGATATTCTTCGAGTCTTGTGTTCAATTTGTTCTGCTTTATCTCGATCTTTTGGGATTCAGTAATTTTGGGTCCGATTTCTTTACCAATTATAACTTCTGGATTTCTTTCTAGATCCAGTTTTGATGTTTGACTATCGGTTAGTTGAGATATACTTCTAGTGCTCTCTGTTGAAGTTAAACCATCTATGATGATATCTCGAATAGTTTGTTGTATTCGTTCATCACGATCACCATCAACATCCATTTCGGGATTATGTTCAGTAATAGTTTCCGGGGCTTCGGATGTTTCTTCTATGTTAGTTATCTTGCATATTCGGAGACACAATTGGTAGATTATTCATGTTTTGTTTTTCCATTAGCGTTTTTCTAAGTATCCTATTAGCATCAATTAGTAGACTCTCGTTTGTTTTGCTGGTTTCCCCTTCTCTTAGCTCGGATAAAATAAAGTCTTTTCGTTGTTCAAGTATCCTTAGATTTTGTTGTATAGTTTAGTATAGTTTTATTTACAGAAGTCGTTCTTTTTTGATTTCCAGTCTTGATTATCGCTGAACTTTTCCTTGCTTGAGTTGTCGGAGTTGGCTTAGGTGGAGACATGTGTTTCAAATTTAACTTATGAAGAAAAATCTGTCTGTTTCTTATGTTAGTATGCTTAGAGTTTATTTTTTTTTTGAATTTCTTCTTTAAACTAACTATCTTCTTAATGAATGATGTGTAGACTTTGTTCTTTTCAACAAAATACTGCGTGCTCAGTATCTTCGTTAAATTTGATAGATGTTTTTTATGCTCCTTGTTTGACACGATAAGAGTGTCCACCACCATTCATCTGGTCAAGTTTCTTACATTAAGGAGACCGCCGCTGATTTTTTTAAGATTGATGATCACTCCTTCTAGAGTTTTTGAGTTCCTAATAAATTGGAGTGTTTGAACCATTTTCTGTTTTGCATGAGGATTAGAGATTTAGTTTTAGAAAATTATAATTTTTCAGACAATTCATGGTGGTACTTACAAAATAATTATCTGCTTAATTTTGAACTCAAGATAAAATATGAAAAGGTACACAAAATTAAAACACCTATTACATACCATTCATGATAGAAATAAAATCGGCTTATATTTTATTCATATGACAAATTTATAGAAAGTAAATGACAAATTTTTCTTTTATTAACTGACAAAATAAAAATAAAAAGGAAAACAAAATTATAGAAGCTACTGACAATTTTTTTTATAATAATAACAAACATTTTTTTTATGACTAAAAGTAGCAATAAAATAATGACAAATATTTAAAAAAAAGGGTTGAAAATATTTAAAAATAATGACAAATATTTAAATTGAAAGCAATGACAAATTTATTTATTACGAAAAAAAAAAAAAAAACCCAAATGAAAATTAAAAAAATGAAAGGAAAATGAAAACTCAAGTTAAAATAAAAAAAAAGAAATCTCAAAGCAATTAAATATGTTTTTTTGGTCGACCTCGGCCACGATTAGTCGAAGTGGCAGCAGCAGCATTTGAAACTAAATGCTCTTCTTGTTGGTCCTTAAAAGATTGTAATTCGTCAACAAAGAATATTTAAATAACAAATCTATATTCATTTTTTAATTTTAAATTTAAATTCATAAATTGATTTTTTGAATATAATTTTTTAAAATTAGAAAAAAAGAATTTCTGAAAGGCGCTAGGAATTGTCTAAAAATTATCGTAGATTTATCAATCTAGAGACACGACCAGCGTAATTTTAGATATTACGCCGGTTTGTCTTTTAGTTTTTCAAGATATAAAAAGATTAAAGATTTATTACATACTTGATCATGATAATATCATGTTAAGTTTAAAAATATTTTTTTAAATTCTAACTAGGGTAATCCTGAAAAAAAATTCACAATTTTGGGAAAAACAAAATTCAGGAAAAAAAGGCTCTAATTTATTAAGAATAAAAAAAATTCCTTAAAATATGATAAAATTAATTATTTGAAAATAATTTTATAAAAAAGAAACTGCTGATAAACGGCTGAATGATCACTAGTTCGTAAAAAAATGCAAATAATTTATTCAGTAAAGTTTTCACAAATATAAAAACTTTTATCAAATACCTATTGTAATGTTCACATTAGTACCCTTGGGCCCGTCTATCCGATCTTCTCGTTAGACGTATTGGAGCAGCTATTTATGCTCCTTGTTAACTTAAACGCTCATGGTTAAGTTAATCAACTATCCAGTGATATCGACAAAGATGTCGCTATATCACACCTATAACAAATAATTTTTTCTTTAGTTTTTCATTTTATTTTATAAATGATTAAAGAAAAAAGCAAAAATATAAAAAAGTAAAAAAATAATTATTATACTAAAAAAAAAACATTTTATTGAGCAATTAATTTAATTTAATTATCTCTAAAAAAATAATGTCAAAGGAAAAAATTAATTTTTTTTCTGATTTTGCTTTTTTTGTGCAGCCGTTTGGACAAAAAGAGCCATTTTTTTTCTCCATCTCACTGTTACACGTTTGAAAAATTTTGACCTCTTTCAATTACTCTGATCACTAAAACATGTTTAAATTTTCTTGAAAAATATTTTTGGAGAAAGACTCCTGGGCAGTTTCGAGCGGCAAATAGTCCTGTTTTCAGCCCTCATGTTTGAAAATAATTTTAAATCAATTTAAGTACAAATAAAAAAATGATAAATAAAAAGAAATTGGTATATTTAAAGTTCTTAAAAGAAATAGTTTAATTATACAGTGGTGTTCAGGATTTGGTATCTCGGTACGTAAAATGTGGAAATTTTACAAAGGTAAAAAATCATGAAGTCACCATTTTTTACTTAAAATTTTAGAATTTTCTTTAATTGTTGTAAAAACAAAAATGTCTAAAACATTGACGAATTTGACGTTTTATTAAAAAAATTTACATTTTATTAAAATTTGTAAATTTTTAAGCAAGGAATTTATCGTTTAGATCTAATTTTCTTAGAGTAAAAAATGGTAAAAAAAAGTAAAATGTTTTTTTTTTTTTGTTTTAAAAAAAAACTAGAAAAAAAAGTTTCTCATAATCCATTCAGATGATTGATATCAAATTTGGAAATTTCTCAATAACATTTTTTTCTAAACGAATTTTCTGTATTCTATAGTCTAAATCATCTCGAGAAAATAATTTAATTATAAGAATTACACCAATAGTTATTTGGTATTCTTCGCTCAAGTGGTCATTCACATTTACCTTAAATGTCCTAGAGTCTAGAAATGATTTAATCCAGTTTGATAAGTAAAGGGGTGGATTCATTTTAATCAATTTTAATATTAAACCTTCATCCCAAACCAAAAGATAAAGAAATATCAAAAAATAGCAAACAAACTCTTTTCTTTCTATTAAATGACTCCACAATTTTTTGAATTATTAAGAAAAGATTATCTGATTTTCGCCGGTGTATCCCAAATTCAGATTGCTCCTGATAAGAACTTATTTTTGGATAGTTTTAATTTTTATTATGTAAATAAGTGGTTTATATTTCAAGTTTGTTAATAATCAAAATTTTTAATTTTTCACGAGGAATTGCCTTAATTATCGTAGACTTTACTGTTTTTAAGTCTAATGTATTTCTATTTTTTAAAGAGAAGACATTAATTTTTCAAATATTAAATTGACATTAGATTGTTTTAGACTTGTGCGTCAGTCAAAAATTTAAGTCATTTTTAAGTGGTTTTTTGGTGAAGTTAAAGATTTGACTTGACTTAAAATGAATTTTTTTTTGTGAAAGTCAATAAAAAACGGGTAAGAAGAATCCAACCATAATAATGATTCTTTAGATTTTTAATATTATTCTTATTAGAAATTAATTAGAAGATTTTTTAATCAAATTCCTTCGAAGACAAAAATTAAATTTTTTGAAATCAAGTCAATTCTAAGTCATGTCAATGACTTGTGACAAGTCAAGTCAAATTTCTTAAATCATTTATTCTGACGTCTGGATTTCATGAACTTCTTCATTTACCTAATTAAGTTGGGTCGTTTGGACAACTTAATTTTACGAATTGTTTTCAATTTTAAGATATAAATAGATTAATATTAAGAATGATTAAAGGAGTCGATCAAATAGGAAGAAAACTAATACTGGAAAGAAATTTAATTAGGCACTAGGCCTATTCTTGTTGATAATATATTTTTTTATTGATCTGGTAAATTTTTTCTTTGGCAACGATGAGGCTCAAATTAATTATATTCTCTGTTAATTATATTTATATTTTACATTGATAATGTTCTTAATAATAAACATTTAAGTACTGGAAAATTTCAATTTTTTTTCTATTTAATTCCTGAAATTATATCGGGACTAAAAAAATGCTAAAGAGTAGACGAAATTTTTGCAGTTAATATTTTAGTAGCTAGCCATTTATTTCAGATTCAAATATTCCTCAATGTTTTAATTAATTTTTTTTTTTAAATTTGTAACTAATAAATTTTTAAAATTTAAAGTTTTTTCTTTTAAAATCAAATTTGAATTTATTTTAAGCAAAATTAATTTAAAAATATTTATCAACTCTAAAAATAGTGAACAAGGAAAATAAAATTGAAAGAAACTTGTTTGATGATAATTCGAAGAGTAAATGAAGCATTTTACTTAGCGTCCTTAAGATACTAACTCTTAATTTTAATTTTTCTCTTTTAGATTTTATGTTTTTATAAAATTTAGGAAAATATGGTTTAATATTGGAAAACTAAGTCTCCCAAAGCTCAGTAAAACAAACTAAACATGCGATGTTTCAAATATTTTTTTCAGTTTCAAAAAAAAAATAATTTTAAGTTAATATTGCAAGCATTTTTATATTTGAAATTAAACTCTTTGGTGAAATAGAATGAGTTTAATTTTTATTTGGAAATTTGAAAAAAAAATTTGAAAATTCTTTTTTAACTTTTAAAAAATTCTTTTATTTTTTAGAATAATAACACATGAAAAAACTAAAAAATGTTAAATAATATAAAATAAAATAAAAAATGAATAAAAATAAAAAAACACAAAAAATAGATAAATAATTCATTAGATTAAAGTTTATATTCAATCGTTGAAAAACTGGATCTAGTCGGTTAGGTGAACCAAAGTTCAATTATTATCCGAAAAATTCTTAAGAGAATAGAGCAGTCATTTTCTAATTTAAATGCCTAATTTAAAAGTTTAATTTTTATTTGAAAATAGAAAAAAAATTATGAAAATTTTTTGTTTAACTTTAAACTTTAATTAAGAAATATGACAATCAATTTTCCAATTCTTATTAATAGTTCAACTGTTCCCGTTTCGCTTCATTGAAACCAATAATTAATTTTAAAATTTTAAAATAAATTTTATTTATTAATGGCTGTATTCTTTTCCAAACTTAGGCATCTTTTTTCATTTAATCCTTGAAATAAACAAATAAAAAAGAAAATAAAGAGATTTTTTGTAAAATGTTTTACTGAGTGTTTATATATTTTTAAAAATCAATCACTACACAATTAATTATTATAAATTAATAAAGCTTTAATTAAGAATAAACCCTCACTCTTTTTGCTGAACCGAAATCCCTAAACCAGGGCTACGCCCCGGACCCCTTTTATTTTATCTAAAATTTTGTTAAAAAAATCTAATTTCAAAATAAACCCTAAATTGACAATGCGTAAAACGGTAAACGTTCATAAAAGAGAAAAAATTTTTTAGAGAATATCCGCAATTGTGGAGTGAGACACAACTTTTTTACTAACCGGACTGCAGGAAATTTGAAAACACTGGATAAAGTGACTAAGAGCGTCACTAACACGAGCATTTTTAAAAAAAGAATTGACAAGCTACTGATTTAAAATATTTTGTAAAAATTCTTTGTTTTGATACTAGTTAAATTTAAAAATTTTCTTGCATCCAAATTAGCATATTCAAAAAATTCAAAAAAAGTTTATTTAAAACTATGTAAAAATTAGTTATCTAAAAATAACTTATTTAAAAAAAATTGGCCTTAGGCTGATAAAATGGGGCGTCAACGTGCGCCACTACTTGGAGACTCAATTCTCCCACAGAATTTATACTACAACTAGTGTTTGAAAAATTTTAAGATTATATTAATTGAAATCTTATTTTAATAATAAACTGAAATTAATTATCGAGATTTTTTTGATTCTATTTTCCTTGAATTTTCACGTTGGGTTTTATCTTTAACCCCTTTGTCTTGACTATATTAAGTTTAAGATAAATCATTTGCAAAACTTTTTTTGTCTAAAAATTATTGTACTTATTTTAAAACATAGCTTTTTTGGAACAAGGCTAGTTTGTATTTTTGGACATTGGATCACTCAAAATAACATAAAAGAACGAAACCAAAAGTTTTATGCACTTTTTAAAAAGGATCATAAAGAACAAAAAAGTTCATTGTCTAAGCCTTGTCTTTTGAAGTATTTACTTGATTTTTAATTTTTTTTAATTTTATTGAATAATTAAATATTTTGTTTCTAATTATTTTGCCTTAAAGCTTGAAAAAATTTTTAGCCTTAATTGCTTATTAAATTTCAAATATTCAATTCATATTTTGTTGTATTCAACATTTTATTTTCTTTCTTTAATGTTTGAAGCATTTTAAGATTATATCAATTGAAATCTTATTTTAATAATAAACTGAAATTAATTATCGAGATATTTTTGATTCTATTTTCCTTGGATTTTCACGTTAGGTGTTAGCTAACTCAAAAACTGCAAACAACTTTTGTCTATAAATAATTGTACAGATTTTAAAACATAGCTTTGTTGGACCAAGGCTTGTTTCTTTTTTTGGGAGTTCTAAGTTGTATTTTTTATATTAGTTTCTGATAATGATTTTAAACAAGGAAAGTATAATCAAAGATTGATCCTATCAAAAACTTGTAAAGATTACCTAAGATTTTTGATTTTAGACTCCATTTCCTATTTGAGAGATATTTTATTATATTAAGCCTTGAATTACAGCGCTCTTCCAATTCATCTACTATTGGAACAAAGGTAAGTTTTGAGTCCAATGTGATGCCTAAGAGTTTGACTTTTTCCTCATTATTTAAATTGTTACCATTGATTTAAGCTCAAGATTGATTTTAATTTTAGTTTTTTTCTCAAAGATCATGCTACATGACTTCTCAATCGAAATTTTCATTTTTCATTTTAAAAGCCATATTTCTTCTTTTTTTAGATATTTATTAATCACTTTTTCAAGATTTACTATCTTTAAAGGTAAAAAAAGGTAGCCAAATCATCTGCAAAAAAAAGAGAGGCTTTAAATTTAGCTATATTGGTTTGGCTTTAGTCTTGCTTCTTTTTGGTACAGTGGTGTTCCGGATTTAGTAATTTACGATAATTTACGTAAAAAATAGTAAATTTACCGAATTTTACGTAAAATATTGTAAATTTACGTAAATTTACAAAAGTAAAAAAACGTAAATTTACTTGATTTTACGTAAAATTTGGTAAATTTCGATCATTTTACGTAAATTTATGTAAAAAAAAAATGTCCAAAAAATTGAAATAATTTGGCACTTTTTAAAAAAATGAATTTTTGTTATCCTTCAATATTTATATCCAAAATTATGAGAAAAAAAATTACCATAATTTACGTAAATTTTGGTAAAATGTAATCAATTTAATGGTAAAAAATAGTAAAAAATGGTAAAAATGATTATTTAAAATTTTAAATTAATTTGAAAAAAAATTTTTATTAGGTTGGTTATAATTTTTCAAACACTTAAAGGGTGAAAAATTAATTTTAATTTTCTTTAATTTTTATTATTTTTGTTGAAAGGCAAAGATTTAAGTAGAGAGCGCATTTGGGTATTTGAAATTGTTAAAAGAGAAATACCAGGTCAAAAAGATCAGAGAAAATTCTAAGCTATTTCTAAAGCTCCTTCAAAAAATAAAAAAATAAAAAAACTATTAAATAATTTTTAAATCATTAATTTTTGAAGGAGCTTTAGAAATAGCTTAGAATTTTCTCTGATCTTTTTGACCTGGTATTTCTCTTTTAACAATTTCAAATACCCATAAAAATTAAAGAAAATTAAAATTAATTTTTCACCCTTTAAGTGTTTGAAAAATTATAACCAACCTAATAAAAATTTTTTTTCAAATTAATTTAAAATTTTAAATAATCATTTTTACCATTTTTTACTATTTTTTACCATTAAATTGATTACATTTTACCAAAATTTACGTAAATTATGGTAATTTTTTTTTTTCATAATTTTGGATATAAATATTGAAGGATAACAAAAATTCATTTTTTTTTAAAAAGTGCCAAATTATTTCAATTTTTTGGACATTTTTTTTTTACATAAATTTACGTAAAATGATCGAAATTTACCAAATTTTACGTAAAATCAAGTAAATTTACGTTTTTTTACTTTTGTAAATTTACGTAAATTTACAATATTTTACGTAAAATTCGGTAAATTTACTATTTTTTACGTAAATTATCGTAAATTACTAAATCCGGAACACCACTGTATGTCATTTAAAAAAATGCTATAAATTCATTTTATTTTCTATTTCTATCCTTCCCTAATGTTAGAGAAAAATAACGAGGAATAGAAGAAAAAATTAAAAATAGATAAAAAAATACTTGTTCATTTCCTTACCTTAAATAATAAAAAGATTATAGTAGTATTAAAAAGTTAGTAAAAATACACAAAATTTTATTTAGAAAATTTGCTTTTTATTAGCTAAAAAGAATTACTGACACTCGTGGAACTCCAACTTTAAAAATTTAATGATCACTTGAACAAACCATTTATATTTACTCTAAAAGATATTAAATGGAGAAATGATCTTCTTCAATAAATAAGAGATGGTGGTAGATTAATTTTAATTAGCTTGTAAATTAGTCCATCGTGCTAAACTCTATCAAAAGCTTTAAAATTTCAAAATAAAGACAACATGCTTTTTTAAATAAGAAAGTAAAGATTATCTGCAGTAAGTCTATGTTTTCTAAATCCTATTTTTTCATGGATAAGTAATTTATTGTGCTTAAGAAAATTATTTATTCTAGTGAGGATGATACGTTCAAGTATTTTTCCAAGGTAAATTGTCATACTAATTGAACAATGGTTGTTAGGGTCTTGTGTTTTTTTCAAAACAGTCTTCTGATTTACCAAAATCTAGTTGAGGACTGAAAGTTGAACTAAGATATTTCCAAAGATTGTTCCTTTATCTATATCTGTATTAAACTCTAAATCATCTTTGAGTCTAACTTAACCAATTATATTTGTATTGATGCTGATAATGCACTGGCAAATAGTTTTAAAAAAAAATAAGCTTTAATTATGTGTTGGTTTCACCTTAAATCAAATACAACCTTTTTTTTAAATTTATTTTTACCCTTCTAATTTTTCAATTGACATAGATAAAAAATAATTGAGAAAAAATACCTGTTTATTTACGTTAAAAATTTAATTCGCTCATTGCATCAAAATTAAAATGTTGGAATAGTTTCACAAATAAAAATAACCTCAAAAATTTTGTTAGCTATTTTAACTCTTATTCGTCCAAAATAGAAAAAATAACGTTATCGGCCAAAATGGGTCATTTTTGACCCGAAAAAAAATTGAGGTCTTGAATTCCAGCAATAGTACTTTTCTTTTCCTTAATAATTTTTGTTAGTTATGCTGCTGGATTCGGAGGCTATGGTAAATGTCGATGAGCGAGGAATCCTGGGTGTGCTAGATGGAGATTCTAATAAAGGTGCATCATCGTCTTCTTCGTCTGATGTTTCTGACTCACTTTCATACTCGTCGACAAATTCTTGCAGAGTAGGTTGAACATAATCAAACTCGTCATCGCTTACTTGATCCTCAGCATCTAACTGTTCAGATGAATAGTTATATGTATTCATATTATAAAATCATTTTTTTAATACTTCTAATATATTTATTTTATTTTTTACTTATTTGTTTTCTGTACCGAGCTAAAGCTCCTTCAGAATAAGTTAAAAATAAAATAAAAAAATAAAATAAAAATTAAATTAAAGTAAATAAAATTAGATAAAAAAAAAAAAAAAGAATCAAAATAGAGTAAATAAGCTAGAAAAATTAAAGTTGAAAAGACATAAATTGGAAAAGATTGTTTCATGTGGCACATGTTTAAATTGTTCAAGTTTCAGGAAAAAAAGAAGAAATAGTAAGGTAGCAATTACACAATGGAGTTGGGTATTCAATATATCTTGATTCGAAACCTGCTTTGTATTCTTTCACCAGTCTTTCAACCAATGGAAAAGAATAACTCAGTCCTGTCCAAACATATCTCTCACTCAACTCAAAAAGCCGATTCGAGACTGTTAGTAATTTAAGTTTAGTAAATGCTTCATGTTGCACGATGTTGGAGGGAGTATCATATTTTAACTTAAGGATAGATCTTACTGCTGTATTCTGAATTGCTTGTGGTTTTTTGATATTATTTTCTGAAAATGAATTCAAGCAAGGAAAAGAATAGTCTAAAATCGATCCGACTAAAGGTTTATATAAATTTCCTAGTGTGTTTTGATTGTATATTAAATACCAGTATATTAAAGTTTAACTTGGAATCAAATTTAATACCAAAAAAGTTGATTTCTTTTTGGTTTATTATTCTGTTTCCATAAATTTTTAAGTTTAGATTATCACTCTCTTTTTTGTACCTAGAGAAGACTACTAAACACGACTTTTCGACTGATATCTTCATTTTCCATTTAATAAGCCATTGTTCTAGTTCGTTTATGTATTTATTAATCTTTTTTCTAGGTACCCCTTTTTGTTATAGATGAAGAATGTAACTAGATCATCTGCGAAAAGCAGAGAGTATTCGTTATTTGTTTTGTTTCTTTTTGGGATGTCATTAATATATATACTAAATAAAAGAGGACTAATTACTGAGCCTTGAGGAACACCTGCAGTTATTTTATATTCTTCGCTCAGATGATCATTCACATTTACCTTAAATGTCCTACTATCTAAAAAGGATCTAATCCAGATAGTCAAGTAATGAGGTGGATTCATTTTTATCAATTTAAAAATTAGACCTTCATGCCAAACCCTATCAAAGGCTTTAGAAATATCAAAAAAAAGGCTGCATACACTTTTTTTTCTATTAAATGATTCCACAATTTTTTGAATTAAAAAGAAAAGATTATCTGGTGTAAGCTTATTCTAGCCGTTTTAATTCAACTTAGCGAAGTTAAAAATAAGATCATTTATCTGTATTTTCTCATTTTTTAAAAAGTTAAACTGAATAAAAGAATTAAAGTAATATCAGTTTTCGGTATTTTTAATTTTTTTTAAACAATGGTTTCGAATAAAAAAATAAGATCAGTTTTCGGTTTTTATATTTTTAAAGGGAAAGACAATTAATTAACAATCGAAATCAATTAAGTTGAATGAAAAGTTTTTTTATTTATAGAAAATATTCAATGTAAGATGGCTTTAAATGGATGCTTATTATTTATTATTTGGATGCTTTCACATTAAAGCATCCAAATAATGGCTTTAAATGGCATCTTGAAGTTGATGATCAATTCCAAATATCATTTCCATTCAAAAAGTTTATCTTTAGATATTAAAATAAATCTTTTATTTAATTTTAATAATTTTAATGTTACATAATTTACATGCAATGTAGATTTAGAAAATTTAAAAAAATTGAAAAAACATTTTCTCAATCCATTGATAATCAATTTTTATATTCAAATGTATTAACTGATTTTTTGTAAAGTTTATTTGAAATTTTTTATTTCAAAAGTTTTTTTTGTTTAGCATTCACAATTAAATTTAGAAAAAGAAATTCAAAATAAATAATAAAATTAAATTAAACTTTACAAAAATCAGTTAACTAAATTGATAATCAATTTTATCAATGAATTGAGAAAATTTTTTTCCAATTATTTTAAATTTATTAAAATTATTTAAAAAAATCAAAGATTAATTTTAATATCTAAAGATTGAAATGATATTTTAAATTGATCATCAATTTCAAAATGCCCTTAAAATAGACAATTTCACGCAATTTTCTTTGAGTATGAGTGTGATTTTGAGTGACACTAAATCAACTCACAATCAACCTCAATCATGCAAATTTTTGCGTGAAAAATCTTTAAAAAAGTTAGAAATATTTTCTTTAGAAAGAGTGAAACACTTTAAGATTTAATTACAAAATTAGTTAAAATATGATTAATGTATTTTTTTTTTATCTTCTATATAAAATAAATACATTACAATGATTCAAAAAAAGGCCTCTAATTTACAAGATCCTTTAAATTATAGACCAATTAGTATAACGAGTTGTTCAGGAAAGTTACTGGAACGAATAGTTTATTTAAGATTGTACAATTTTTTGGAACATAATTCACTCCTTATCCAGGAGCAATCTGGATTTAGGAAACACCGGCGAACAGCAGATAATCTATTCTTTTTAATTCAAAAAATTGTGGAATCATTTAATAGAAAAAAAAGAGTTTGTGGCCTTTTTTTTGCAGGTGTTCCTCAAGGCTCAGTAATTAGTCCTCTTTTATTTAGTATATATATTAATGACATCCCAAAAAGAAACAAAACAAATAACGAATACTCTCTGCTTTTCGCAGATGATCTAGTTACATTCTTCATTTAATAGCAAAAAGGGGAACCTAGAAGATATGATAAATAAATACACTAACGACCTTGAACACTGGCTCAATAAATCTTTATTCGGATCGATTTTAGACTATTCTTTTCCTTGCTTGAATTCATTTTCAGAAAATAATATCAAAAAAATACAAGCAATTCAGAATACAGCAGTAAGATCTATCCTTTAGTTAAAATATGATACTCACTCCAACATGGTGCATCATGAGGCTTTTAATATACTCAAATTACTAACAGTTTCAAATTGGCTTTTTGAGTTGAGTGAGAGATATGTTAGGGCAGGACTGAGTCATTTACTGAGATTTTTTTTTTAATCTCATTTTATTAACTTTAATTTAATTTTTTTATTTTGATTTTTTAATTTATTCTGAAGGAGCTCTAGCTCGATACAGAAAACAAATAAATTATCACCTCTTACAATTAATCAATTTTTAATTGTCTTTTAATTATATCTTAACTTATTTTAATTTTTTTATGTTTTTTCTTTACATTTTTATTTGATTTTTTTAAACTGAAGGAGCTTTAGCTCGGCACAGATAAAACAAATAAATAAATGATTAAAAAAAAATTTTTGTGTAAAATTTACTATTGTAGCTAGGTAGTAAACTAATTTGTGAAATTCTCTCGTCGTTTGCCAGAATCTTGAGATCAAAGAAAAAATAAAAAGAAAAAAAATTGAATTGTTTACTAATTTTGATAAAAAAATATATGGTTCGATTTTATTTTAAATTTGCCAACAAAATGTATTTGAATTCTTTATGCTTTAATTTATATAATCTAATAAGTAAATAAAAACCGCGTATAATATTTTTAAAAATCAAAAATAATATTTTCTAGAACAAAAATACTGATGTTAGTGTCAATTATTTTTTGTTAGTAAAATTAAATTAAATTTCAAATATGATTAAGATAGTAACTGTTTTATCTCTTTGACACCAAAATTGATTTAATTGAAACAAATATATATCTGTATATAAATGTTTATTATGATCTAAATGTAAAAGAAAAGTTGCCACTCTAAGTAGCCAAGATTAAGCTAAATGTATAAAATAAGATTTATAAGATAGCATAATATAAAAAAACAAATTACAACTAAATGTTATTTTTATAAATATTATTGGTGGCATGTGCAAACAGTTTTTACATTGTACAAACTTTGCGAAGAACAGCTCACCAAGCAAGTCCATTATGATTTTGGCCTCAGAAATATTCTTTCAGTATTGCAAACTTTGGGTCCGCAAGTGAAAATCCGCAAGACTCTGAGGAAATTGTTGTGATGAGTATTTTGCGTGATATGAACTTGTCCAAGTTAACAGACGATAACGAACCATTGTTCATGTCATTCATTAGTGATTTATTTCCAGGTATTGTAATGGACAAAAAAGGCTGTCCGGAAAAAGAAGCTGCCATTAGACATCAAACAGATTCATCTCAATCAATTTACTGGCAACTAATTCAATTATACAAAAAGAGTAAGACATGGCGTGATGACACTGGAACCATCAGGAGTTGGCAAAACAAAATGTATAAATACACTTATGAAAGCCATGTCTGATTGCGGTGAGCCCCATCGTGAGATGAGAATGAATCCGAAATCTATGACGGCCCCTCAAATGTTTGATAGATTTGATGTTGCCACTAATGACTGGACAGATGGTTTTTTCTCGACATTGTGGAGAAAAACACTGAAAGTCAAAAAGGGTGAACATATTTGGTTAATTTTGGATGGACCTGTTGACGCAATTTGGATCGAAAATTTAAATTCTGTACTTGATGATAACAAAGCCCTGACTCTTGCTAATGGAGACCGTATTCCCATGTCACCAAATTGTAAATTTATTTTCAAATTGCACAATATTGATAAAGCTTCGCCAGCTACTGTATCCAGAAATGGCATGGTTTTCATGTCTTCTTCAGTAATTAACTGGGAGCCTATCATCCAAGGCTGGTTGCTGAAGAGAGCACCAATTGAACAGAAAATTCTACTTGGCTTGTATGAAAGAACTTTTCAGACTCATATACCTTTTTGATGAACAATTTGGATCCAAAAATGAACATAAGTTTAGATTAATTTTTAAAAATAATAAGATATTTTAAGCTTAGAGCACATGATAATTTTATCGAGGTATCTAGTTATAGGTGACAGGTTGGTCATTATTAATTAGTTATTTGAATAAATTTTGACCCAAAATAGATAAAATTTTTTCGTCTTCCATTTCAAAAATTAATATAATAAATTCTGGCTCCGGTTTTGTGAAGTTCAGTACAAAAGAACAGAACAAGTGTAAAAATTTAATAACTTTTCTAAAAGTTTAAAATTTATTCTGTGAACGCAGCATGGTGCAACATTCAAAGTTGCATCAACTGTAAAATATCTCTCTTCACTTGGCTGGATTATATTGAAGTTTGATTTATGCAAATTTAGCAAACCTTGATATTTGGTGCGCAACTTCGAATGTTGCACTAAGCTGCATTTACAGAATTAAGCTTAAAGGGTTAGAAATAAAGGTATTCAATTTTTTGAATTTTTTTCTGTTCTTTTTATTATTTTGAACTGAATTTCACAAAACCAAATGACTAATCAGTATCAAAAATTTCTAAAATTCAGGAGATTCTTGGGCACGTTTTTTTACTTTAATAACTTTACTATTCATTTTTGGCTTTGAATTAATATTTTGAAAGATTTTATATTTCTTTTATTATATGTGAATGCACAATTAAACTTTTATTGTGATTCAAAATTAATAATATTTCTGGTCACATATTCTATCTATGAAAATTAGGTAACCAGTATTGGTCAAATATTTTGGGTGAGCGGTACTGTTAACCTATGACTATAGACCCTTTTATCGATTAACTAAAATATGAAATCGAAATGATCAATTGTTTATTATATATTTTAAAATGACAGTTGTATTCTTAGATTAATTTACATTTTGATGCAAATTTTGATATCTTCAATTTTGAGGGAACAAATTTGCTTGGTATTATTTTAATAATGCATCTTTTCTACCCATTACAAAACAAAAATCGTAATTAAAATCGTAATTTTTCCTCAGTTTGTGGTTAAATGTATTTGTTACTTATTTTAGGATTACAAATTGAATTAAAATCTATAAAGATACTGATAATTTTCTAAGTTAATTTTTTTAGTCATTATTTTTTTTCAAATAATTAAAACTAACAATGGACATGGCATGATGACATGTCCATCATGCCATGTCCTTGATGAACAGTGGCTTGTTAAAAATTGTCCCATGAAGCTTCTTTTTGAACCCTTTAATTTTCTCTATCAAATGATTATAAAACTGTCATTTAAAAAAATGTTTCAATTCAGAAAAATTTGAATAGCTTTTTTACTAAAAGAGATAATTTAGCTCTGTAAAATGCTTAATTATAAGCAAATTTGCTTAATCCAAATACAAAAGTCTGTAAAAACTCTGCAATGTAATTGCACGTTTGATTGAAGTACTTTTTAATGACGTGCAAAATACAGAAAATTGCAGGGTATTTTGCAGACTTTTTTTAATAAATCAAGCAAATTTGCTTATAATTAAGCATTTACAGAACTAAATTATCTCTTTTAGTAAAATAGTTATTCAAGTTTTTCTGAATTGAAGCGAACTTCACAACCCCAAAAATGATATTGTTTAAAAAAAATTTATTCAATTCTAATTTAATATCTATTTAATTAAAGAATGATTTATTTATTCTTACAAAACAGTTCTTAATCTTTATCTAAAAAAGCGGAATAGAATTTAATATTGAAAAAAAATCAAACCTTTTTGAAAATTAAGTTTTAATCTTAAATAAATAATAAAAAAAACTACCGTAAACTCGTGTTCACGACTCTAAGAGTAAAGCCCAAATTCAACCTTTTTTCTTTAAGAGTTAATTGCAGAATTATTTACAAGAATTTTATTCGTTCAATTCAGACTTGTTTTTAAGTCACAGTTTTAAGTCTAAGTCACAAAAATTTAAGTCAAAGTTATGACTTGACTTAAATTTTTTTTTTTTTTTAAGTCAAAGTCATGACTTGACTTAAATTTTTTTTTTTTTTAAGTCAAAGTCATGACTTGACTTAAATTTTTTTTTTTTTTAAGTCAAAGTCATGACTTAAAATTTTTTTTTTTTTTTTTTAAGTCAAAGTCATGACTTAACTTAAATTTTTTTTTTTTTAAGTCAAAGTCATGACTTAAATTTTTTTTTTTTTTTTTTTAAGTCAAAGTCATGACTTAAAATTTTTTTTTTATTTTTTTAAGTCAAAGTCATGACTTAAATTTTTTTTTTTCTTTTTTTAAGTCAAAGTCATGACTTAAAATTTTTTTTTTATTTTTTTAAGTCAAAGTCATGACTTAAATTTTTTTTTTTCTTTTTTTAAGTCAAAGTCATGACTTAAAATTTTTTTTTTTTTTTTAAGTCAAGTCATGAGTTAGATTAGAAATACTTTTAATTATTTATTTCATTAAATTGAGTATTATTGGTAGTGGATGATTGTTGGCCGTTGGTTTTTTTTTTTTTTAATAAAATTATGTTTTTTTTTTAATTAATAAACATATTTAATTTTCTTAACTTTTTAATTTTTTATGATATTTTGGCATCTTTTTTTTCAGCGCCGCAGTCCCAAATTCTGGCCGCCAAGCTGAACGGCTAAATGACCGCCCGCCACAATGTTGACCGTAACTTTGACTTGCAGCTTTTTTTTTAACGATTTTTTAAACTTAAAAATTTTTAAGTCATTGACTTGACTTAAAAAAAAAAAAAAATAATTTTAAGTCATTGACTTGACTTAAAAAAAAAAAAAAATTTTTTTAAGTCATTGACTTGACTTAAAAAAAAAAAAAAATTTTTTTAAGTCATTGACTTGACTTAAAAAAAAAAAAAAATTTTTTTTAAGTCATTGACTTGACTTAAAAAAAAAAAAAAATTTTTTTAAGTCATTGACTTGACTTAAAAAAAAAAAAAATTTTTTTAAGTCATTGACTTGACTTAAAAAAAAAAAAAAATTTTTTTAAGTCATTGACTTGACTTGACTTAAGACTTGTGACTTAAAAACAACTCTGGTTCAATTTTCGATTACGCTTTTATTCCTCTGTCTAGTGCAACTAAGAAAATTTTACCAGAAAATCAAAAAAAAACTTCAAACCAAAGCTCTCAGACACATTAAGTTCTTTCCGATCAGGACGAGAATAACCCACATTCACGAAAAGTTACGGATCGAGCTAACATCAAATAGAACTCAATCACCTCTCAAAAGTTTTTTCATCAGACGCGAAAACCATGTCCAGCTTAACTTAGATCTTAACGAATTCATGTTGCACGAAACGAATAACAATCCCAAATTTAATTCATTGTTCCAAAACTTTAATATTTTCCTAAATGGAACATAGTTCTGGATCAATACGCTTATCCAACAACAACCGCTAATTTTATATTTATTTATGTTTTTTATGTTTTTTTTTATTTTAATTTTGACTTTTACTCGAAACACATTTAAACAATTTTTGATATTTTTTAATAATCGTTAGGCTAAAAAGAAGGACTTTGTTCCATTCTGAGTAGCCTGAAGGTTTCCCTCAAATAAATAAAATATAATAATAATAATTATAATAATTGCATAGTTTCTATGTTACAACAATTAAAATTTAATTTGCGAGAAAATACCCTGAATATGGGATATTTTCTAATTAACTCTACAATTTTTAAAATTTGCATTTTTTTTTTGAGAGCAAAGACAATTTTTTTGTTAGAGTAAAAGTTAAATTTGGCTTTATTTTTAGAAAATATCCCATATTCAGGGTATTTTCTCGCAAATTAAATTTTAATTGTTGTAACATAGAAACTATTTAATTAACTCTTTATCGCTTAAAAAAGGTTGGATTTGGGCTTTACTCTTAGAGTCGTGAACACGAGTTTACGGTAATTAATACATTATTTTTTCTTAAATTTCTTAATAAATTAAAGATATTTGTATGTAAGACAATCGCTTGACTTGTTAGAAGGGTTGATTAATTCAGAAAAACTGCCGTCTGAAGTCAAAGGCAAACGAATCACCTTTCTTTTCACAGACAACGAGGGATTCTTGGAATACATGAACAATGTGCTGGCGAAGTGCAAGTTCAAAAATCGTTCACTAAAAGGACAATTTCCCCTATCCAATCGATTTTTGCCCCAGTTTTAGCATCACTATTTCCAAATTATTTTACACGTTTTTATAATTTTAAGCTGTTATTTTATCTCTAATAAACTATTTGATTTTATCATAAAAAAGTGACTTTTCTTAATTTGATTCAGCCGTATATTACATCCCATACATGATTTAAGGCTTAAATAAGTTTTCTGTGGTTTCGTTAAAAAATATTTTAGAGAAAATTTTGCTAAGTATCTTAAAAATTAAATTTAATGAGTTAAGTATTTTCAAATAAATAAGTATTAAATAAACATTAACAAAATTGTTTATTATCCAATTTAAGAATTCTATGTCAATAAAATGTATGAAAATTGTATTTTATTTAGAAAAATGCTTTTATTTAAAATTTTTCTAAATTAATTATATATATATATATATATAATGTAAAACTACTTTTTTTAAAACTAATAATAAAAACAGGAACTAATTTTTTTATTTTTATAAGCTTTTTCCTGATTTCTTGGTTTCAAATCGTCAATCATCCAGTTCTCTTCATTCATCGAAAACACTGCTTTAAAGTGATTCTTTTCAGAATATGTACAAAACAAAAGTTTGTAAGTATCTTTTTTAATTTTAATGAGCGTAGGTATGTCACCGTTATAAACTGTCAAATTAAAGATATTTATATTTTCAAAAACCAGCCAAGGAGATTTCTCATCAAAATTAATTTCTACCTTAATCTTTTCTTTTAAACAAAGAGTCGGCTATTTCGGTACTTTGAGTTAGTAACAAATCTCTTGTTTGGTTTTCAAGATAATCTGGCACCAAGACCTGCTGAAGTGAATTTCTAAACTGATTTATTTAACGATGAACTTCTTTTCTGATTTTTAATTGCAAGCAAATTTTGAAATGGATGTGAACCCGCTCAAAAATATAATGTAAGTTAAAAAAAGTCATAACGCTCAAAAGAATGATACATTTTAAATAAGAGACAATTTAAATTTTTGTGTAAGGAATACTTACATTTTTGATCGTTTGTCTCAATTCTTGTTTAATTTTTTTTTTAATTTTTTTTAATTTTTAAGCAAAATACTAATTAAATCATATATTAAACTCATTCAAACTCATGAGCAATTGTCAAATGTCAAATGAATAAATTAAATAAGATTAAATAAATTTGACAAAAAATCAAAAATTTTTAAAAGAGAAGAGGTTTCAAAAGAGAAAGATAACTTTAAAATTTTAAAATTATAAATTTCTTTTAACTTTACAATTGATAATAAATGAATGAAAAAAATAGCCTAAATAAAATCTCATGTTACTCATAAAAAAAAATTAAAAGTATGATTGATGTTTTCAAATTCAATGATTCAATTTTTTGTGCATTTTTTAAAATTTTTTCATAATTATAATATTTATCTTATGATTAAAAAACAAAGCTGAAAATGGAACAAAGAAAAACATTGATTTAGCAAAAAAATTAGCCAAAATATTTGAAACCAAAATTAAAAGCTAATTATAATTTAAATTGATTAAATAAGCTGGAAAATAACTGGAAAATTTTGTGTCTATTTTTGTAAAACTATTTTTTTTAATTTCCTGTCGAATTTTTAGCTTAAAATTATATTATTTATTTTTGGAATCTAGAACTTCAAAATTCATAATTTATTAAAAAAAAAATTTAGATCAATTTTTTAATATTTTAATTTTTTAATATGAGATTATTTTGTAATTTTTCAACTACGTCACTTAATTGCCTACGTAGAAATGATTCACACTCACACGTTTAAAGTCATGCTTTATTATGTGCATATAAACTGTCAAAGTTAAAAAAAAAAAAGAAAGCTGATAAAAAAATTTAAATTTAATAGAACTTTGTCGAAATTTGTGCATTAATCAAAATTCAAGGAGTGCAGCTTTTTACTTAAATTATGATATTACGAAAGAATTTAAAGATTTTCAGCTAACTAAACTTGTATGAATCATTTTCAATTGAGAATGACTTTTGACAAAGCGTCTTCCACCTTTGTTTTTCATATGGTACCAACACATGATCCTCACTGGTTTAAAACCGAGAGCTAATCCAAAGTCATTTGAAATAGCCTGGGCTGAGTCTGCCCTTTAGTTTTTCGGTTTGAAATTGGCATCATGGAATTATAAAACCGCTTTTTTGACAGCATTAAATGCAATGGCGTAGTCTTCATCCTTACCAGAGTATAAAATTTTTTGGACTTTGATTTGACTTGAGACTTATGATTTTTTAAAAACTTACCCAATGACAAAATCAAACACTGGTGAAAAAAATTTTGGAAAATTTATTCAAGATTGATAAATAGCTTTGTGATCAAAAGATCACTGATGAAATATGCAACACCCTAGCTTTCAATTAACAATAAGATCAATTCAATCTTTTATGACTTTTATCAATATTTTTTTGTTTTCATAAAAATTAATTTTTTTTAATTTTATAAATATCTTAATTTTAAAAAAAACAATTTTTATTTAAATTGAATAAAAACCTTGAAATTTAAAAAAAAAAGTTTTGCAATATAGAAAAAAAAATTTTAAAAATTATTTCTTACTGAAAAAATTTAATTTTTTCTAAAAAGCTACACGTAAATGAAGTAATTGGGAATTTTCTCTAATTATTTAGATTAATATAACAAAAAAAGAACTAGCGTCAAACTTGATTTTTGTAATTAATGCCGTTTAGGTAAAAATTAAGTAATTTAAATGAAAGATAAATTACGAGAAAATTTTTTTATTTATTCCTAAATTTTCGGTTGAGAATATCTTAAAATATTTTATCAATTCTAAAGCCTCATTTACAGAGTCACAATTTTGATGAATTGAAAAAAGCTTTTTCGATTATGTTAAAGCATAAAATCAAAAATTATGAATTTTCACTGCATTTTCCAAAGAAATTTTTTTATAACTTAGTGATCATATGAGACAAAACATATCAGATATAGTGAGAGTATCATTTATTATCTTAAAACAAATGGAATGTTTTAATAAATTTTAGTGTGTAATTACTAACCTGTTCCTAGAGGAAAGTTGACTTGATAGATTTTTCATCATCGTGAGTTTGAGTTTGACTGTTTTTGTATAAAATCGCTGTTTATTTCATCTGAATTCTGTCCAATATTATTGTCTTGAATTACGAATTAAGTTCATTGTTTTCCTTATCATTAGTTTGATCTTTAGTTTTTTCGATTCAGCTGTTTGTGAATTGTCGGATTCTGAATTGCGCTTGATTTGCTTACTTGTTTGAACATTGGTAACAAGGTATTTTGTTGACTTTATAGATTGATCACTTAATTTTTCGAAATTTGAGCAGTTTATTTGTTCAAAATCTTTATTAAGATTAACTGATAGAACTGGAGTATGCATACTTTTTTGACTTGACTGTTAAGACCAAAGAGATTCCTCATTTGTAGACTCGTTATTTGGGAACTGTGGAATTTTGGTTATCATGTCCAACGTGTTTGTTTCTATTTGATAAATTTCTTCTTCTACTTCTTGAATCGCTAGTTCGCTTTAGTCGATTTTTGCTTGTTCAATTGATTTAAGCCTCTCAGCCAAAGATCACTTCTGGGTCAAATGTCCTTTTTGATTACAGTTTTTGCAAGCTTGGTTCTTGACAGGACATCTAGAAATGTTGTGCCCTTTACCATTACAAAAAAAGCAATTTTGTTTATGTCCAGTAATTGAAATTACGCACTTTAAACCGTTTAGAACTGTTGGAGCAGTCAAATTTCCAACTGATTGTTCTGATTCTTTCGGGAAAGAAACTTTTACTCGTTTCACACCGTTTTTAACTTGACTTTGTTTGTATGCTTCTTCTGAAATTAGTTTAACTTTGAGACCATTGATTTTAACAGTTTCGAAAAAGTCTCGAAGTAATTCTTTGTTGAAATCTTTTGGGAGATAGTGAAACCTAAATATCGAGTATCTTCTTGTCACCGGCAATTTGTTTGCATCTTCAATCTTAAAAAATTCACCAATAATTTCGATTGAACGTTCAAAAGACTTTCGATGCGGTAAAGGCTTGTTCGAACTTTATAATCCATATTTTGTTCGAAGAAAAATTGTAGATTGCTGTAATTTCTTTAAATTCCGAGTCTCTGAGTACGCATTGGAGTTGCTTAAAGATTTTTTTGTGATAAACAGGTTTCTCCAACTTTTTAAAATTCTTTAAATTCCATCGTTGAATTTTGCTTGGGTTCGCTAGCTTACTTTCCATTTGAAATATAGCTTTAATATCACGTGATGACGCTATAAATCAAGAACAAGATTGTTGAGCCAAAAGTCAAATTTCAAACTTTTCCAGTAACTAATGTCAATTACATTTAAATTGATCACTATTTTAATTTATTATTTTAATTGATTGAAATGAAACACATATACAATCAAAAAAAACCAAAATTTTTTATTAATTAATCGTATAAGGTTGAAAAAAATAGCCACTTTGAAATTTTTTTTATCTTTCTTGTTTTGTTATTAACACTTTTGATTTTACTTAAATATAAACCAATTTAGCCTTATCTTTAGTTCGACATAGTTAATCGAATAAATAAATAAATCTAAAAATGACTCGGGAATTAAAAAAAAAAGCCTGTAATTGAAGAAATTCCTTGTAACTTATCTCAAGATCAGGCCTTTGAAGTTAATACTAAAGGAAAAACTAGAGGAAAAGGTAAATGTTATTTTCCTTTCTGTAGTTTTCGCTCCTTGGAGGATTCTAAAAATTGCCTCGATAGAGAATTTGATTTTTTTGTTCTTAAAAAATATATTTTGTTTTTATTTTTATTTTTTTGTTCTATTTAGATAATTAGTACTGTATATTTCTAAAAAAAAAGTAATGAATAAAAAATTTTGTTTCAAATTCAGTATTTTAGTTTTTTTTTTGCATAAAATAAACCCAGGTAACAATTACATGCCAAAATTAAATTTAATACATAGATCAACGAAAATTATTTTTTTTTGATGGATAAGGCCCATGACTGTTGAAAAAAAATAAAAAGCACAGTACCAACTATGTGAAAGAGATGCTTAAGTATTTCTTTGAAAACTGAAAACTTCTAAAAAGAATGAAATGTAAAAAGTTGCACTAATTTTCAAAGTCTGGAAATTATCTGCATAATTTCTGCAAAATTCAATTCAATTTTCTAAAGAGTTAAGCAGACAAAGTCAATTGATGAAACTATCTATGATGTAAAATTTTTAAATTCAAAATTTATTTAAATATAGAATTAAAAATACTTTCACTTTTTTTAAATGTCGATTTTTAATTCAATTTAACATTTAATAGTGAAAAAAACTCTTAAAAACTTCTTGGTCTTCTAATGCTATAGTCGACATTATTTGAAATCCGACTAATTGATTTTAAATTTTTTTAATCAATATATCTTTTAAAATGAGTTAAATTATTTAAAAAAATTTATCATTTTATTTATTTACGTATATGCATCTGTATTCTTTGTTCTGATTTAAAATCAATCTTTTATCATTACAAAAATAAACCTCTTGCGATATCTTCTGAGACATTAATAAATTTTATAGAATCAATTCAGAACAATATATAGAGGATATTTCAAATAACTAGGTGACATTTGGTAAACAGTTTTGCTTATTTGCTTCAAAAATCTTCTTTGCAAAAGTTCATTAGGTCCTGGGAAAGCTGAATTAGTGAAATCAACTTCTTTGACCTTTTCATTCAACTCCTCTCGAACATTTTGAACAAAATAATTTTGTGAATTTAAATGCAATTTTTCAAAATATTTTATTTGTTAAACTTTCATATAAAACTAAGATACTTAAAAATATTTTGGGCGAAAATTAATGATTTAAATATTTAAAATTATTCATAATAAGATTCGCTAATACTCATTGAAATCTGATCAAAATTTGTTAACTTTTTTTGATTTTTCAATACTGATTCCACAAAATGGCAATATTCAGTTGCAGTATGTAATTTCTGTTTTATTTAAATTTCAATGGTAATTGATCTAAAGGTTTATACGAAAGCTTATTAAAGGTCATTTTTCAAAAAATATCATATAAAACTATTAAATTAACAGTGCTAATTTTACACAATTTTACATTATGTTCAATAAAACCTTGCTGCTACTGCTCTAAAGGTTTTTGCGAACTCTAAGTGACCTGATGTGATTGAATCGTGATAAATCTTGCAAATTTGTGTGGTTAAGTGTTTTAGAACTACTACGACTTCTTCGTTTTGACCGTTTAAGTAGCAGAGTACTCCTTGTTCAATTATTAACCGTTCTATGCATTGCTTCCACGTTTGGCTATTCTGTAATTCGTCTAGCTTGTTCTTGTTACTTGTTTTTATGTTGTCCTTTTTCCCAGTCGATATCGACTCCGACGTCTAGTTTGCTTATCTGTACGTTGGGTCTAGAAAGTAGGTCTGCAGTTTTATTTAAAATGCCTGGGTAGTAAATACTTTCCTCCTGGGTAGTTAGACCTACTTATTCTATTTATTTATGTATTTATTTACTTATTTTCACTTATTGTATTATTATTTTTTTTAAATTTGATTACAGCAAGCGTTTCGCAAGTTAAAGCAAAAAACCCAATTTTTTTTATTTTTGAAAAAAAAACAAGTGCGTTATTTAGCACGCGCAAGATTATTACAAAATTTAGTAACCAGCAAGAAAGCAGTTGTTTTAATTTTTGGATCATCTTATTGTGATCCTTCTCAAAAAAAAAAAGGAAAAAAAAAAAGCTATGCTTTTACGATTAATTCTTTTTTGTTCTACACTTTTACGATTCATTTTTATTTTTTGCTTTACTTTTACGATTCAATAAAATCGAATCCAATTCGATTTTATTAAATCGTACTTATTTTAAGAAAAAACAAGTTAAATAAAAATCAAACAGCTTTTAAAATAGGTACTGAAAATGGTCATATAAACCTATGCTCTAATTTTTGTTTTTTTTATTTTGTCAATTTTTACATAAATAACGAAATTATCCGAATTTAGTGATATGTCACTATAGAATCTTTTACATGTTATAACAGCATGTCACTAAAATAGAGTACTCTATTTTAAAGACGTGTCACTCGATTCGGATGATTACTTTATTTTAAAACGAAATGTGAAGATTTGTGAAAATTGTGTCGGATCGAAAAACCGTTTCTCAAAAAAATATTGGATTAAAAAAAATAAAGAATATTTATTTTGTTTTGTTTTAAAACAAAATTCTTAACTTTCATATTTTTTGATTAAGGTAAAGAAATAACTTTTGAAAAAGATCTTTTTTTTATTTAATTTTAATTTTGTTTATTTTGAATCGATTTGACTTAATTCAAAGAGTTCATTTTTGCATTGTTAAGTTTCTGAAATGACTTTTAAAAAAATTAAATTTTTATTTGAAATAAATATTTTTAAAAGTATTTTCACTATCATTCAGTTTTTCTTGGTCTAAAAGTATCCCGTGAAATCGTGAAATTTATTCAAATTAAAGAAAAATAAAGATTCGTGTAAAGAAAAAGGTTGATGATCTTTAAAATTAGAAAAAGAAAAATTCAGATTTGTCCAAATTCAGGGAAAAAAATCCAAAAAAGTCTGCCACAACTAATGACCGACATTTTTTTTTAAAGACTTAAATATTTTAAGACTTGAATTTCAAAATATTTGCAGGTGACACAATATTAAGTTACTCAAAAAAGATCTTGAAACTGTTGCTCTATAGGGTTCGAATTTTAGAATAAATAACTCAGAAAATTAGAGTAATTTTGATAGGAAAAATATTAACTTTTCTAAAATATTTTGCAGGATTTTTTATGAACAAAATGTTTTATCCGGATTAATTATTATAACCACTTAATCCTAAGTTTTTTAATAAGTGATGACAAAATTTTAACAATTAAGTTAAATAATTTCTTTAACGATTATTTATAAAAAATTCGATAATTTGACCTATTTAGTAGAAAAATTTATTTGGATAAAAAATCTCTTCATTTTCTCTTAATTCTCTGTAAAATACTATGTCGTTTATTACAGATATCCCAGTCAAAATATTTTTCAGGTTTTTTGTTTTTTCTTAAATATTCTTTAAAAATCTTTTCACTTTAAAAAATAGAGATATTCTCTAAATTAAAAAAAAATTTTGTGAATAAAATAATTTGAATAAAAAATCCTTACTTTTTCTATATTTTTTCTGTAAAATGCTTAATCAGTTTACCTTTTCAAAACATTTTTAGAGATTTTTTTTAGTTTTTTTACAGATTCTTTAAAAAAATCTTTAGTGAAAAGATTATTAGAGAAAATTTTGAGATATTTTTGAAAAGAGACAAATTTTAAAAACCTCATTTTTCTTCATTTTTTTATTTGGTTTAAGTTTTATTATTTTATTAGATAATTTTCTCAGTTAATTTTTTTTAAGATTTATTAATACTGATAAATGGAAATAATTTTTTATCTCCAATTTTAAGAAATTAAACAAAATAATAATAATTCTTATTTATTATTTATTTGTTTTATCTGTGCCAATCTCAAAATCCTTCAGATTAAAAAAAAATAAAATAAAAATGCAAAGAAAAAATAATATAAAAGTAAAATAAGTTAAAATAAAATATAAGATACAATTAAAATAGACAAATTGTAATTAATGACAGGTGCAAAATGTTTAAGTATTGATCAGTCAGAGGAAAGAAAGAAGAAATAGCAAGATATCAATTCTTATGAGTTTTTTTTTAATCTGGAGCATTAGCTTAATCTATATGATCTCATCAATCTAGTCAATTCTCATGGTAATAAACTGTTGAACTAAGAATAACATTTCGTTTTAAAATAACGTAATCATCCGAATCGAGTGACATGTCTTTTAAATAGAGTACTATTATTTCAAGCTACTGTTTAACTATTTACAAGAAAGGTCCCCTATTTAGAAGATAATAATTAAAAATCATACGTATGTTTAAAAGGTCATAAGTTAAATATTAAGAAATATAACATGCTATTACATTCTCGCTATTTATTTAAAATAATTAGTGTGGTGAGTCGACTCGACAAAAGTCGACATCTCGACTAATCGACTACAATTTTCAGAAAATCGACTTTTAGTCGACTTAGTCGAACATTTTCCTCAATAAATTTTATTCTTTTATTTAAAAATTTATTAATTTTAAATTTTAATAGTTCATAAAAAGTTTATATAAAACGGTCAAATAATTAATTAACAATTAAAAGCCTTTTTCTTTAATTTTGTGCAACACATTTTTTATCTTCCATAACTTCATAGACATAATTTTCTTATTTCATCTTTTTTTGTCCTATTCAGGACTTAAAATTTGAAAATGAATTACCTCCCATTCCAGGAACCTATTTTGAGACTTGAGACTTTTAAATAACTCTGGATTTTATCAGAGTTGTTTATAAGTCCAAGTCTGGACTTTTTTAAAGAATCTTCAAAAGTCCAAGTTGGTTTTGTGAAATTCAGTATAAAATGATAAAAAGAACAGAAAAAAATGCAAAAAAATTGAATAACTTTTTTTTTTAATATTTAAACTTAATTCTGTAAATGCAACTTAGTGCAACGTACAAAGTTGCATCAAATATCAAGGTCTGCTAAATTTGCAGAGTTTAGCAGAAATTAAATTTCGATATATTCGAGCGTAGTACATGTTGCAGAGATTTTGCACATCATTAGCAGACTTTAACAGTTGATGCAACTTTGAATGTGGCACCATTCTGCATTCACAGAATTAATTTTAAACTTTTAGTAAAAATGTTATTTAATTTTGTACACTTTGTTCTGTTCTTTAGTACTGAACTTCACAAAACCTCCAAGTCCGGACTTTTTTTAAAAATTTTCTTTCAAAAGTCGAAGTCTTGGCTTTAAAATTTTGAATACTGAAGAAGAATTGTGAAGACTTTTATGCTAAAATTTCAAGAAAATTCTGATATATGGCAAATCTATTTGCATTAGACAACCCAAGAGTGTGTAAAATTTTTGAAATGAAGCCTGATCTAGCAAATTTAAAAATAAATCCGAACTTGGACTTTTTTTTGGGACTTTTAAACAACTCTGAATTTTCTTCTTTTTTTTTTCTACTTAAATCGAATTAAAAGTCGATTATAATTTTTAAATAGTCGATTTTTAGTCTACTTTAAAGAAATGTAGCCGAGTTGAGTTGACTTTTCAAGTTTAAAATCAACTCACAACACTAAAATAATATCATTCAATTTAAGGTCTATTTGTTAAGCGAATGATTGGTTCAAAAATTTACACACATTACCCCTCTAAATGAAGCTATTAAGCTAGAATCAATTGATCAAATATACTACAAACACAAAATTTTCTTTTTAGAATAATTATTTAGAAGCCCAAGTTGTAAAGAGGTATTTTTCTACACAAGAGAAACACAAGTGCATTCTAACAAAAAGAACATATCATTTAACAACTCAGAATTGTTAAAACTCTAATCGAGTTCAGTTTTAAGAATAAAAACTCTGGTCTTATAGACTCATTGAAGTCTGTTATACACAAAACAAGTCAAAGTTTAGAACAAAGGAGTGATCTTATTTACTGGTACCAAGTTCTAAATAATCTATTAAAAATTTATTTCTAGCATTTAGTGTATTGTAAATTTCAATAATTAAATTATTTACCAATTCTATTTTCTAAAATTCAAATACGAATAACTTTAACACTTCTTTATCTATTTTTTTGTTTTGTAAATGTGACTTAGATCTTATCAATAAATAAATAATAATAATAATAATAATAATAATAATAATAATAATAATAATAATAATAATAATAATAATAATAATAACCTAATTACTCTACAGTTTCAATTAATATTACATTACAGTTAATATTACAGTTTTAATTATATTTAATATCATATTAAAGACGAAAAATTTTGATTATTCAAGTTTTAATAGTATTATTACTTGAAAATTTCATTTTTGAGGCCCAAAATCATGTTTATTGGCCCTAATAAATAAATATTTACGATTTACTGATCTGAATTGAAAAAAAAATTGAAGACTATTCTGAGAAAAATAAAATAAATTTTAAAGATATTTTTGTGAAGAATGTACCCAGTCAAACATTTTATAGAGATTTTTTGTAGTATCTTTAAAGATTCTTTATAAAATCTCTAAAATTTGGCCTGTTTTAAAGAAAAAATAGAGATATTTTAGAGATAAAAAAAAATTATTAATTAAACAAAAAAAATCTTTGTTTTTTCTCTGTATTCTCATTAGAATTTTTAATCTGTTTTACCAGTCAAAACGTTTAAAGAGATATTTTGTAAATTCTTTCAAGATTCTTTAAAAAATCTTTAAAAATTGAATTATTTTGAAGAAAAAATGGAGATATTTTACGGAAAAAAAAATCATTAATTTGAATAAAAAAATCTTTATTTTTTCTCTATATTCTCATTAGAATTTTTAATCTGTTCTACCAGTCAAAAAGTTTTAGAGATTTTCTGTAGTTTTTATATAGATTCTTTATTATTTATTTTTTAATATTTTATTCTTTATTTTTTGTTCCGATAAATAAAAAAAAAATATATATCTCCTATTTTAAAAAATAAAAATGTCCTAACATATTAATTCTTATTTCTTAAGAGACTTTTAGATATGAGCATTAGACTTAACTACAAAGTCTCATCGATTAAGCATGAGAATAAAGTCGTGAGAAATAAGTTTTTAAACGACGAGTAATATTCAAGATAAAAATTTGAAATGTCGGAAAGATAAAGCTATTGGCGATGTATCAAAAAACATGTGATTTTTAGATTTTTCTCAAGAATCATTCCTAATTACTTAATTGATAAAATGTTTAATTGAATAATGCTGTACGCTATTTTGCTTACGGGATTGATAGCGGTTACTTTTTTTTATTGATAGGTGCCACAGTTCACTTAATTATCCCATCTTTACTTTTCAAGATGCAGCTAAATTATCCACAAGCAAGCTCTCCCATTTAGAAGACAATAATTAAATCATTATACGTACTCTTGAAAGGTCATAAGTTCAAAATAAAGAAATACAATATACTTTTAACAATTTAACGTTTATTTTTTATTTACATCAAAATTTCAATTTCATTAAAGCAATAAGGAAATTTTCTTCTTTTTAATATAATTGTTAAAAAGTCATAAGTTTTAAGTCAAGTTAAAGTCCGAACTTTTAATAATCTTTTAAATTGCGAACCTGGACTTGCGAATTTACCTAAGACTTATAAATTTAAACAACTCTTCTTTTTAATTTTTTCTTGAAAATGTTTAACTTTTTGTTCATTTCTTGATTTTTAGATTTTTAAATGAAAAAAATATTAATGTAACGTTTAGACATCATAACTCTTAATTTAACCCGAACCACAACAAAATTATTGCTAATTACTTTATGGTCATTTAAAAAACCATTGTACATATATCATCTCTTTTTAATTTTTAAGGATTTGGCAATTGATAATCAAAAGATTTTATTACTTTATTTGAATTGCCTATTATACATTTTCTTTAAATTTTTTGAGCCACAAAACTTGTCTATTGACCTTAATTAATATACCGCTTACTGATTAAAAGAATTGAAAAAAATTTTCAAGGCTTTTAAGAGATAAATAAAAGAAACTTAAAAGATATTTTAGAGAAATTTAAAAGAATTTTTTTTAAAGATATTCTAGAGAAAAATGTACGATAACCCCTAAAAAACTCTACAAATTTCTCTAAAATTTCTTTAAAGATCCTTTAAAATAAAGTTGACTTGGTACTTTAAAATTTAGTTGACTGGCTACACAATCAGACATTTTATAAAGATTTTTTGTAGTTTTTTTAAAGATTCTTTAAAAAATCTTTATAATTTGACCTGTTTTGAAGAAAAAATAGAGAAATTCTAAATTCTAGAGATAAAAATAAATACATTAATGTATATAAAAAAATCTTTACTTTTTCTCTTTATATTCTTTAAAATGCTATATCTGTTCAACCAGTCAAAAAGTTTTCATAGATTTTTTTTTAGTTTCTATACAGATTCTTTAAAAAATCTTTAGTGAATATATTATTTAAGAATATATTGAGTTATTTAAGAGAAGAGATAATTTTTTTAAATGTCTCATTCTGTATTTTTGATATGGTTTAAGTTTTATTATTATATTAAAATATTCTCTCATTAACATTTTTAAGACTAAACTTGAAGACTTTTTAGCGAAATATAAAAGAAAATTTGAAAGAAATATTAGAGAAAAATGAATGCTAACCTCTAAAAAAACTACAAAATTCTCTAAAATTTCTTTAAAGATCCTTTAAAATTTAGTTGACTGGATAATCAAAATTAATTTTTAATTTGTTGAATTTGTTTAATTAATTTTCCATTTAATTTGTTGAGTGAAACATATTTTTTTCATGTTGCTTCATCAATAAAGTTTATAATGCTCAATTTTTTTAATTTAAATTAATGAAAAATATTTTTTTTTTTTAATTACTTGAAGGTTTGCATCGAAATTCACAAAACCATAATAGTTTAATTTTTGTTTTTTACATCTATACTTTTTTACTTTATTTGCTTTGTTTAGATTATCTCTTTTAATCTAACAAACCCGTAGCTAAAACAGGCAAAAAGTATTGGGATCTTAACCGTAAATACTCACATAGTAAATTAAGTAAATGGAGTAAAATAAGTTTTTTTTCCCGCAAGGCTTCAATCTTGAATTTGAATAAAGTTTAAAAGTAAAGAGATCTAAACCAAAAGTTTTGATAAAGATACTTTTAAAGATTAATAAAAAAATCACTTATTTCTACAAAATTTAATCACCAATTTTAAGGATAATTTTACAAAAAGCATTTTTGTCCCTTGAATAAGAATAAATGTCTTAAAAAAAACTGATTTTTAAAATAAAGTATTATTTACAATCTTAATTGATCAATTTCTTTCAAAAAGAATTCAGCAAACTAAAAAAATTTTCTTTTGGATTTTCATAATGAACTTTTTTTTTTTTCTAAAATATTGCATAAAAACTATTAGAAAATATAAAATATGAAAATGAAAAAATGTAAAATCATTTTCATTTTGCTAAAAAAATCAATGATTTCAATTAAAATTGAGATAATACCCTTTTTTCAACTAATTCATTTGGCTTAAAAATCAAAAATTTGAAAAAATAAAACTTTCAGTTTGTTCAGAATTTTCTCTGGTTTCAGAATTTGAATATCTCATTTGGGACTAGATACAAAAAAACAAAAAAATGGATTTTTACAATGCAGATTACAAATTGACGTAGAAAATTGAATCCTTAGATAGTGTGGACGATTTGAATTGCCGGAACCTTACGTTTCTGAAAAAAGCTGACAGCTTGCTTAATCTCATGCTCTAGAGATGCACTAGAACAAAAAAAAAGTTCAAGACCATGCGCATGAGAAAAATATAAATGTTCTAGAGCATGCTCGAGAGCTAATTACACAGTGCTCTAAACACTGTTTAATAGCGTGCGCTATTAAAATAAAATTTAGGGAGAGAGGGAGAGGAAAATATAAAAAAGCTTTCTTCTCTACTTCTTTATTCAAAATCATCATCAAACTAAACATTAACAATACAACCAAAAAATTTAAATTAAGCTTTTATCATTCTTTGCATACCTTAACCCTAATAGTTAAAAGATGTTTGTCACAAAAAAGCGAATATGTAAACAAACTCTGACATTCTTTAATTAATGATAATAAACAAGCAAAAGATGTCTTTTACCTGCTCAGATTGGTACAATTATTCCTTGAAATTTCCCTGGGAGCCAGCAAAACCTCTCGAAACAATAATTTTAATTATAAAAGCTTATAACAATTACTCGGATTATCCAAAATGTTCACCAGCAAAAGATGCATTTCGCTTCTTCAGATTTGATCAATAATTCCTCAAAATATCTTTTTTAGCAAACAAAATATCTCGAAACAATATATTTTAATTATAAAAGCAAAAAATAAGGTGTCAATTCTTTTTTAAAAAATATTCGAATTCGTATTTTTTTTAATAAATTTATCTTTCCCCCAAACCTTAAACCCTAATTCTAATTAAAAATATTATTAATTTTTTTAAAGCAATAAAACAAGAATAAATTTTTTAACAAACCAACTTGCTTTTTAATGGCCTAATTGCTTTTAATAAATAATCCCCGCTCTTTTTTGGTCCAGCAAGTTTACCAAATATCTTATGATTATGTCAAAAAAACGCATCCCGATCGAAATTCTAAAATTTAATTTTTTAAATTGATAAAAGTCAAAAAAATAAACCAGAAAATTCGATATATCTTGATTCAAAACCTTCTTCCAAAAGTCTGACTACCGATGAAATAGAATGAATCAATCATGCTCTGACTTATTCAAAATTTTAGAATTTTTCCTTTTTAATTAAAATAATTAAATTAATTGCCAGCTGGTTCTGCTTGCGAGAAAGAGTTACCGTGTTCAATAGGTTTCGTCCAGCGTACAGCGTTGACTCTATGATAGAATTTGAACAGCTGGATCATTTCTCCTCTTACACGGCGTTCCTGAAGTGTCACTGCATTTTTCGATATTTAAATCCAATGACCAAGTAAGTGACCAACTTCTAAAAAGGTCTTTATATTTTTGAAGCACAAGATTGTCTTGTGAACTTTTTATTACAGACAAAACTTTAATATCATCGGCATATTTTTCATATTTATTAACTAAACGATAAATATTAAAAATAGAAGTGGTCCCAATACTGAATCTTGAGGTAGTCCTATGGTTACATCTAACCAAATTGATTACTTTACTTTTAAAAATATGTTCTGTCTTAATAGACAGTATAGCCTAGGAAAATATATATAAACTTTTCTTTTCTTGCGCACAATAGGGAAGGTGATCATCTCATTTCAATTTCTTTTTAAGCAACGGCTTCGATCTGAAGAAGAGTTAAGGAGAAAAAGTTTGAAAATGAAAAAACAATCTAAAATTTGCCTTTTTAAAAAAATTAAAAAAAATTAAAACATAAGCAAAAAAATAGTATTGAAATGGTAAAAATAAGGTGAATTTTTTAATTTACTTTTAGTTCTCTGAACTTTTTATTTTAGACACAAAAATTTTTATAACGTGAATTCGAATTCTTATTTTTATATTTAGCTTGTCTTTCAAATATTTTTCTGTCAATAAGAGTCTAAATTAACAAGAATAAAAAAAAATAATTAAAAATAAACTAAAAAAAATAAAAATTCTAGGAAAAAAATCTGATAAAAATTGAAATAGCATTTTAGAGACAGTCAATGGTAAGAATATGCTTATGTAACAGTGAATAACAACCAGCTTTTTGACGACAGTGGCAATCATTAAATTAAATTAATAGATATTTTATGTTTTTAATATTATTTTTTAACAATTATTATTATCACTATATTTATCTTAACTAGCAAAATATAATTTTTACCTATCTAATTCTTTTATTTACCCAACATTTTGAATTTTCACTTAGTTATAGTCTAATTTTAAGTTTTAATTAGAAATTTTTTTTCTTTTTTTACAATTGGAGTATTATCAGACAATTTCACGCAATTTTTTTTGAGTATGACTCAAATCACGCAAATTTTTTGCGTGAAACACTCAACTAACACTCAATCACGCAAAAATTTGCGTGAAAAATTTTTAAAAAATATTATAAATCTTTTATATGAGAGAGCAAAAATTCAAAAAAAGGAAAACATTCTGAAAATAATATTTAAAGTAAAATATATAATAATTTCAACGCTGATTTTATTGCATGCGCTGCAATGCATAGTTTTAAAACAATGGAAAAAGAGAGTCTTGTAATAGGAATGACACCGATGCCTGGTAGACACTCTTCTGCAAATATCAATAAGGCATTATTGAAGCTATTGCAAAATATAACTTTAATCGAAAAAAAATTCATGGTAATAATTATTTAATCATTAATTTAATTAAAACACTCTTATTGTTTCAATTTTTCAGGTATTGTTTGTGATGAACGAAGTAGTCTTGTCAAACTTTTTTCCCAAATAGATTTTAATATCGAAGAGTATGATATTGAAAAAATACTGATGAGAAAAGTAATTGTGTTTTTTAACTTTTATGAAATTAATTATAAATTTTTTTAAGATCTTGATGAACCTGCTTTTGTAGACGAAAATATTTATCAAGAGAATGAAGAAGCCCAAATGACAGAAAATTATTCCGATGATGATTCCACAGCAGAATTTGACAAAGTTTATAACATACCAAAAATGTCATCAACTGACGAGGATATTATTGAAATATTTCAAGAGTTTCAAGAGCTGAATAACAAGTATGAAATAAGTTCTAATGGTGTTAACAGATCCAGCATAATTGAAAATACAAAGAAAATTCGTATCGATACAATTGAGGAATATGATTTAACAAAAGGTGAACCATTATCTGAATAAGAGGTCGAATTGGGCGTTAATAAAGTACCCAGATTTTTATGTGCTTGCCACAAGGCAAATTTGGCCGTTCGTCATGCCATATCAATGCATAAAATTGGAGATGACTTGAAAAAACTGAATCTTTTTAATAGTCATATAGGAAAATCAATTCAGTTAAATAAAACATTTAATAAATCAAAAGCAAGACTTCGTCTTGAAAACGATTCAAGGTGGTCTTCAGCTTTTTTGATGTTAGAATCGGTAAAAAGGGCCTATGATAAAGAATTATTCTACGAAGAAAATGATGACCTCACATGTCCACTTAGCCTAAAAGAAGTAGAGACCTATTTACAAATTTTAAGGCCTGCATATCGATTCTCATTGACGTTTCAGAATTGTTTTTCATCGTTATCGCATTAAATTCCAATCTTAAAGAGAATTTTTTTTAGCTGGGAGAATATGGATTTAGAACCTGAATTTGAAAGATTGGCTATTCTTTTAGTTGTCTGCTTTAAAGAAAAATTTAAATACGAGTTGGAATCAGAAATAAATCAGGTTGATTACTTCTAAATGTTAAGAAATATATAATTTTTAAAATTCTATTTTTATGTAGGCAGCTACTGTTCTTAACCTGGCTATAGTTAAAAGTTGGATTGAAGAAGAATTTTGTCAGAATCTGGTTAGAAAAGGCCTTCACTCTCTGAAATTGGTTTACTTGAGAATTTTTCTTTGATGATACTGAAAATGACAAGGACACAATCGCTTTAGAATCGCCTTAACCCACAATTCAACAGACAGACAATGAAGCAATGAGATATGGTGCAATTAAAAAAAAAATATTGAACCTGAAATTTATTAGACCGAAGTTGAACTTGATAGGGAAATTTTAAAATTGGCAGACATTCTAAACTGAACTGAGATTTTAGAAAAAATTACATACATGGCTTTTTGGAATCAATACATGGATGAAATGCCAAGACTAGCAAGATTGGCTCTGGTACTATTAAACATTCAAGTTTCAAGTGCATTTATTGAAAGATTCTTCAGTATATGCGGAATAATATGCAAAAAAAATAGTGGAAACATGAAGGATGAATTAATTATTACTAGAAGCGTGCTAAATGCTAACATGAAGATTTTACATGATTTATGTTTAAATTAAAAATAAAATAATAAAAACATTTATCTTAAAATTTTTTTAAACTCTATAGCCATCAGGCTTATCAGTATAAAAAAATTATATTAATAAATTTAAAAAATTATTAGAAAGACGATTTATAAAAAACGTTTAAATAAGATATAATTATTTGATAGATTTTATTATTATTTATTTGTTTATTATTTACTTGTTTTCTGTACCGAGCTAAAGCTCCTTGAGAATAAGTTAAAAATAAAGAAAAAATAAAGTAAAAATAAAATTAAAGATAAAAAAAAAGAATCAAAATAGAGTAAATAAGCTAATAAAATGAAAGTTGAAAAGACATAAATTGGAAAAGATTGTTACATGTGGCATATGTTTAAATAGTTCAAGTTTCAGGAAAAAAGAAGAAATAGTAAGGTAGCAATTACACAATGGAGTTGGGTATTCAATATATCTTGATTCGAAACCTTCTTTGAATTCCTTCACCAGTCTTTCAACCAATGGAATAGAATGACTCAGTCCTGTCCCAACATATTTCTCACTCAACTCAAAAAGACGATTCGAGACTGTAAGTAATTTTAGTTTATTAGAAGCTTCATGTTGCACGATGTTGGAGGGAGTATCATATTTTAATCTGAGGATAGATCTGACTGCTGTATTCTGAATTGCTTGTAACTTTTTGATATTATTTGCTGAAAATGAATTCAAGCAAGGAAACGAATAGTCTAGAATTGAACCAACTAAAGATTTCCTAACGTTTTTTGATTAAGACGCCATCTTTGTTTGACAGAATCTTAATAATATTTAATATTTTCAAAAAAAAAGACATTTTTTCAATTCGACAAAATTGACATTTTTTTTTGGAAATTTAAAGAAATAATTTCACCGATCACCGATTTATATGAAATTAATCATCTCTTATTAGTTTTTTATACTATTCTACAATTATTTAATATATTTTTTTATTTATTTCCTATTAATGACAAATTTTTTGAATTACTTTAAATCTACTTAATTCACCAATCTATATAATCTCTCGTATGCGTCTTGTACCTCAGTTTCGTCTCTGTAACTTTTATTTTAGTTCCTTAATTTGTCTCTCGATTTTTGCGCAATTAGCTACCATATATGGCTTTTAATAAGCCATCTCCGCAAGCTCGCTTGCTGTACCTCTTTATTTTTATTTTTGTAATTATTATAATTTTTAAAAATGCAGTGTAATTCATGTAGACTCAAAAAATTCTTTTTTTAATTATATCGTATAAATATTGGCAATATTTAACAGATACGTCACAAAGAATTTGTTTAAAACAACTCTTTAAAATGATATAGGTGTTTTTAAAATTTCAAAATATTCTTTCTTATTAGAGTTTAAACAAATCATGTTTAATAAAATTTAAAAAATTTAATTTTTAAAAATTGATAAAAATGTGTTTTAAAATCTAAAACCAAAAATTTTGATTTAAAATT
This sequence comes from Brachionus manjavacas, assembly GCA_019054805.1. NCBI lineage: Eukaryota > Metazoa > Rotifera > Eurotatoria > Ploima > Brachionidae > Brachionus > Brachionus manjavacas. The sequence continues at coordinate 346,164 of JAHQIY010000029.1, read as the reverse complement.
TATATTTGATTATGAACATCAATTTGCACATTTAGAGTTTGCCATTAGTTTATGTTGTCTTTCTCAGTATATCGTCACTTTTAAATCAATTAACAACTCCAAAATTACCCTGGACACATGGCTAAAGAAAAAATAAGTCTGATTTACTACCATACCCAGTCAAAAAAATTTTAAAGACAATTTAAAGGTTCTATAAAGATTTTTTTAAAGATTCTTTAAAGGTTTCCAGACGCATTTTCTTTATAAATTCTCTAAAGAGTGGTCTATAAAATTCAATATTTTTTCTTTAAAAATGATTGTTTAATAAACTATAAAATTATCAATTTTTGGTGATTTGACTAAAATTAAGCCGCCTAAAAAAGCTATCCGGAACGACAAAAAATGAATGTAGCCGTTATCATGACTGATGAAAAATTGTTTTGTTTCTAGTTTAATCCAAAATCAATAAAATGTAAGCCAAATTCCGAAAAATTGAAGTCCGGTGGAATTTATTTGATATCTGTGACTTTTAAACAACTCTGATTGTGACATCAATGGAAATTGATTACAGTAGTAGGAGTAGTAGTAGTTTTGACTGTAGCTGGCTAGCCAGCGAGTGTGCTGATAAGGCACACTATGACAGCTGATGTTATTGATTGCTGCTCATCCAGCAATATTGATTGCTGCTCATCCAGCAATCAATGCCTGCTTTAAAGCTGTTAACATTAGGGGCTTCAACTGATTGATTTGGCAGTGAGTTTCATATGTTAGCGGTTCTGTTGAAAAAAAAGTTATCCTTATGTTGGAGCCTCGAAATTTCTTTGTGATATTTAAAGCAGTGACCTCTTCTTTGGATTTTGGTGACATTAAAATTGTTTCTTTTTTTCAAACAATTCTAATCAAAGCTTGAACTTGTATAATTGAATTAGATAACCTCTTCCACCACATTTGGAATGTTCAAAGCCCTCAATCTGCTTTCATACGATTTGTTTCTAATTGAAGAAACAAATTTCGTAGCTCTGCGTTGAATCCTCTCAAGATTCTCACAATCCGACTTAAGAAATGGAGACCATACAGGTACAGCAAATTCCAATAGAGGACGAACAAAAGTTAAATACAATGATCTAAATAACTTACAATCAAAACGAGCGAATGATTTCCTGAAGCGACCCAACATTTGATTTGCTTTGTTTGTAGCCTCTATCACTTAATTTTTCCATTTGAGATTTGTATTGAAGATAACTCCAAGATCTCTTTCGGTTTCAGACGTTGATACCATTAATAAAATAAGTGAATTCTTTGTTTTTATGACCGTAATGCATAACCACACATTTTGATGTGTTGAAGAGAAGAAGCCAATCTTGAGTCCACTTGAAAATTAAATCTAAATCTGATTGAAGTTCCACTGCGCTTATTTCTGATACCGTTTGCGAGAATATTTTTGTTCATTTATCACCTTTTTTAAACGGTAATCTGTAAATTAATGTCAAATGATTCTAATGTCAAAGATTTAATGTCAAAAAAAATAATGCCAAAATATTTTATAGTCAAAAAATATTTTAAGAAAATAATGCTAAATAGATATATTGCTAATTTAGAAAATAAGAAAATAGTATCAAAAAAATCTAATGATAAAGTAATCTACTGACAATTAAAATAATGACAAAAAAAATCAATGATAAGAAAAAAAAACATTTAAGAAATTCTATCGATAACTAGTTGAGCATACACAATCTTTTGATCATGGTTTCCACATTCTTGTTCTTCGCTTGATTGTTCAATAGTTGTGTCTTTATCATGATCAATTGCTCCTTCAGAATCAAGCCAATACTCTAATGTATATAAGCGGTTTCTATTTCTTGATTATAATTAATCAAAAAATTTTAATTAAATCAAGGAATTAAATCAAAAAAATTTTGTCATTGCTTTCATTAACACTAGTTTCTTTAATTTTTATTCGGCAATAATTTCTTAGTTTAGAGAGAAAACATTAATTTCCTAAATATAAAATTGGCATTATTTTCATAATTTAAGAAAGAACAAAAGATTCCTTATTTTATTCTTGACATTTTTTCTTATTTAACGATTTGGCATTAAAGTGATTGACATTAAATTTTTGGCATTAGATTCATTTAGAATTAGATTATAGTAAATCTTTTAAACAATAGAGTAATATTAGCAATAGCGGATGAAGCTTGTCTACACCACATGATTTATTTTGATTAAGGTCTTGTAATTTTTTATACACCACTTCATAACTAATATCATTTGGTTCAATGTCAATATATTCTGAACAATTTTCATTAAGTTCAGCTACAAAGGTGGAAGCTCCCCATCTTGTTCAATAACAAAAACATCTTGAAAACATTTATTTCGTAGATTTGATATCTCTTTCGGTTCTTGCGTTAATTCATTGTATGAATTCTTTAATGCTTTGATTGATTCTCATATTACTTGTTGATCATTTAGATATTTGTATAATAATTTTGGATTCTTCTTACCTTTATCCACTAAATTTTGTTCATAAGTTAGTCTGGCGCTTTTTATTTCCGAAGAAACTAATTTAAATATACTTTTGTAATCATTATAAAGATTCATATCCTTCCAGTTGCATGAACAGTTACTGTATCTAAGATTTTTTTTTTTTCCTGATTAAGATCATGAGATCATCTTTTATCCAAGGTTTTGAGATACTTTTCTTTTTAGAGCCATCCGTCACTGGAATGAATCGATTACTAGCTTCGCTGACATAGAAAATAAACTCATTGTACATTTCCTGAATATTCATATCGAGATTTTTATGACACTTTGAAATCAGAAATTATGTTAATCAACTCTCCAGAACCAAATTTCTGTCAAAAAAAGAGAGAATCATTTTATGGGAATTTAGTCAAAATATAGGATGGATCAATTACTAAGTGCTGATATAGAAAAGTGTCGCTTAGCGTCTCGCTGAATTTATGTTCGATGCCATTTTCGTTTAAGATTTCTGAAACGCAGCCATTTGACCAGATGATTGATGGAAAGTTAAAGTCATTCATTATTAGAATATCCTTAAAACCTCTTTCATCCACATAGTCTTTAGCTTGTTTGAAGACTAAATCAAAATCGTTCATATCAGCATAATCGTTTGGCCTATAAAGACAGCCAACTAAATACTTTTCACAGTTAAAGTTTACAACTACCCAAATTTGTTCTATTTTACTTAAATTAAAACCTGAATCATTTAATTCAAATGAATCGATATTTTGATCAATGTAGAGACATACACCCCCGCCTCTGCGTTCATCACTTCTGTCCTTTCTGTACAAATTGTATCCTTTAACGTTTGCATTTGAGATGCTCTTAAACCAAGTCTCCCTAACTGCCACAATTTGTGGGCTATATGTTTCAATAACAACAGTGTGAAAATAACATTTTCAACTACTTAAATTAACCTTATTAATTTTCACAACTTATCTAGATTTTAACTTTATGTTTTTATAAATCATTTATGATATGTCATAAATCTTTATGACCGATTTAATTCACAAATTATCTTTATTTAGATTCTTTATGATTAATGACCTTTTTAAGTTACATCTACTGAATATAAATAGAAGTTGGAATTCTAAAAAGAAGAGCTTTTTATTTTGTATTTTTACTTTGTATTTTTCGTATTTACTTTAAATTAATATTTGTTTAATAAATAACGTTTATTTTTTAAAAAGACTTTGTTTTTTGTCTTCTTCTATCTCCTCTGAAGTTAATCGAAGGTATTCAGGCCTAATCCCCTAGACTAACATATATGGGAGCAGCGATAAAGACCGATATAAACAGATAGATAGTAGACAAAAGCAGATTGTTCAGCGCGATAATTTTATATTAGTACTAATTATTAATTGTGCAAAGAGTGAAATAAGCTCTATAATCGAGGATATCATTTCAAAAAAGTGGAATAAAATAAAAGCTCTTAATATTTGCAAGGCTAAATCCTTAGCTTACTCTTTGGATAAGGTATTGACTGCTTAAAGGGCTCCTGTAGCAGAATTAAAGGAAATTGCGGAAAGCAATGTAGCCACTGATACAAGGAAATCAAAGTGCAATGAATGCATGAGTAATTTTGAAAGCAAAGTTAACAAAATAAAACAAATAAAACTGGACGCTGATGACGTAGAGGAACAGAAAGATGATGTTTCTTCAGAAAAAGACAGACTTCGTTTAACTAATGAAGAATTATTAAGAAATGAAATTCTAAAAGAGGATAATCTTGAGAAGGATAAAATAATATCAGAACTTAAGACACAGTTAAATCAAAACGAAAGTTAATATTTTTGCTTACAAGCTTCTGATAAGAAAAAAAATGTGCAATTCAACGAGGATCTTCTTAACAACTCAACTTTCAGCAACAGCCAACAAGATGAAAAATTCCTAATAATGAATAAAGACTATAAGAAGTTAAATTATACAACTATTAATAATCGCTCGCATAATAATATTTCAATAAAGAATACTTCAAAATCGAATAATTTAAACACAATGTTTTATAATATGGATCATAACGAAAAAACGTCTAAATCAATACTTATCAGTGATGATTATGCACAAAAAACACATGAATCTTATTTTTATGGAAAAGATATAATTAAAGTTTGGAATTCAAAAATTCACCAAGCTAATTCGGTTATTCATGATTATGATCGGCAAAAAAAACCTAAATTGTCTGACTATGTATCAAATGATTACATTATAAATAATAAACGAAATTCAATAAATCAACCGATCGAGTTGATTTATTTACCTTTGTCGAACGATCAAATCTATAAATTTTTTTAATTGATGTATTCATTTATTTGAACATTACCGTATTTACTTGTACAGAATTTAAGTAAAAATTATCATGGGGAAATCATTTTATTTAATAAAAAGAAAGAAAAATACTCGAGTAAATACTGGATTTTTTTTTGCATGTTTTTGCTAATTGTTTAGAGCGGAACATTCGATTAGATATTAGTTTTTCTATCCAAAATTTAAAAAATTTTTATCTAAATCTAAAAATACGTCAAAAAAAAAAACGAAAAAAAATTGATAGATAGCAATGATGTCCGTAAAAAAAACTTAATTTAAATCAAAATCTGATAGATTAAGAAAAAATTTCTGAGAAATTAAAGCTGCTACATTAAGGCTGCATAGATGCTTCGCACATCTTGTCCCATGTGGAGCTTGAATTTCGCAATTATCTGTCTATTGTCTGTTAATTTTTCTGCTGTAATGTAAAGATCGAACATCTCTACCCATTTCTCCCATCTAACTCCTATAGTGCTTATGTCTCCTTGGTATTGGAATTCTTGGAGCTGTGATAACTGACTTACCATTTTCTCTATTGGCTTACTAAAGTTAAGTGCTGTTTGGCTTCTTCTCGCTATTTTGTCTCCTGCTTCCTGTTTATGAGAGGTATCGGCTTCTTCTGCTTCTGTCTGGTCGGATCCTGTTATTTGCTTGGCGTCAGATGCTATGCTTGTAGGAACGGTTTCTTCCAGGATGCTTTGCTACTACTGCTAATAAGCTTATTACTGAGTTGTGTTTTGCTTGCTACTTTGATTCAAATTTCCCTCGTCGCCAGTTGTATTATCCTCGTTGGATAATTATTAAAGATCAAACAAGCTTAGCTCAAATGTTTATTAAATAAATATTGTAAAAAAAGTATCAAGTCAAAAGTTCTTTTTTTTATGATTATTTGAACGCTTATTTAAACAAAAATTTGATAAGCTTAGGAAAGTTTGTTACATAAAAAAGAAACACTAGTCGAGCGAATGCTACCTAGTGTTTCAAAGAACATTAAATACAGCTGCACACAGTGAGGAAGAAGAAATTAGAAAAATTGAATAAATATAAATACATCTATAAGTATATAAAAAAATAAAGCAAGTAAAATTTAACTTAGTGATTGTAGATAAGCTTCGACATCAAAGTATGAAAAGGTTTACTTTCTTGTGCTGCAAAGATTATTTTCTGAGAAGCAATCGCATTTAGCTCTTTATGTATCTGAGTGAAAATAACAAAGTTTTTTAAGGATATCAGAAAATAGAGGCCAAATGGCAATCTTAAAGTTTAATTTTTTGACAATTTTTTAACTAGAAAAAGAATGTCCTATAAAAGCATTGCCTTTATCGGAAAATGATCACTAGTCATGTCATGATTATTTAGCACTTTAAAATCTATTACCTTATCTAAAAAAGAAGACGAGATTAAAAATAAGTCTAGTAGTTGGAAAAAATCCTTATTAAATAAATTATTTGTTGAGCTGTCGTCATTAATTAATATAAAATCTAGTTGTTTTTTTTTTTGATAGTTTATTTAATAAAATTTTTTTTAAATGGCTTTGAGTAATTAAACTCCTTTCACCATTGTTAGAAGAATTTTTAAATAGTGTTAGAGTTTAAATAATTTCAGAAAGAGCAAATTACAAATACATTTTAGAAAAGTTACAAGCTTTGAACTATCCACTGCTGCAAATACTTTGAGACAATTGACAAGGGAGTTCTAAAGTCAGGTATTCTTGAGCTTTCAACAAAGACATCAACGTACTCTTTCGAAAGGCTTGTTATCAAAGCGTTTTTGTGACCAAAACAATTTTTTAAGTATCTAATAAACAGTTTTTCTAGTCTTAATTTTATTGGATCTAATTTAGTTTCTTCAAGGAAGTTATAAAAAATTTCCGACGGGGTGTCAAAGGGGAGATGGTAAATAGACTTGATAGAGATATTTTGAAGTACTTGTAACCTCTGGATATTTGTTTTTGAGACTAGTTTTATAGTAAAAAAACTATAATTATAGTTCATTAGTATTCTTTCTACTATAATGCCATTTTCTTTTTCTGAAATGATATCAGATGATATGATGTGACAAGTTAAATTCCGGCACTGTATAAAGTTGGTGATTATTCCCGAAGTTCATTCACAATCTTGCCAGTTTATTATTCGCGGATGATTTATTTTCAGTCAAAGATAAAAATATTAACAGATTGATGGTACAAATGCAGCGATATCTCCTTGCTTTGGAAAATTGGTTTTAATAAATAGCGGCTCAACAATGCTGCTAAAAAATGCTCATTTGTAATATACTCGAAAGGTAAAGTTCCAAAGGAAATATCAAACGGTAGCTTCAAATTAAAAATATTTAAAGAGGAAATACCAATCAACATGAACACTAAATACCTAGGTATAACTTTTGATCGAAATTTAAACTTTAGTAAGCATACGGAATTTATTCGAGAACAGAGTCTTAAACTACTGAATATTAAATGTCTTACCTATAAAAAATGGTCTCTTGGTATTAAAGAAAAAATTTAATGTATACAAATCGCTAATTCGATCGACTCTAGAATATGCGCCCCCAATTCAAATCTTGAATCCAAATAACAAAGCTTCAGGGAATACAAAACAAAGCTTTACAAATTATACATCAAGAGAAATTAAAATGCTCAAGTGCCTATTTACATCATCTCAGTAGAATTGAAACTTTGGAAGATAGGCTCTTTTGCCTGGGTGAAAGGTACATTGAAAAAAAATATTTTGGGATCTAACCCACTTATCCTGGACATGCTCAACAACTTAACACATAATACGGTCAGTAGAACGCCAATTGAAATGTTGTATACAATTAGATAAAAACATAACACCAAAGCTTTTCTGATAGATCTTATTTTGTTTATTATTACTTTTATATTTTTAGTCTTTAAAAACAAAAACTTTTTATTTTAAAAATCCAGTAACCGGAAGGCAAAAGAGCTAAGCTCAAGCCTTTTAAAAACAATTAAATAAACTATTGTAACTTTTGAAGTTTATTCTAATACAAAATAGTTCTGAATTAAATTTGTCAAATGAAAAATCTTGTAAAAACTCTATTCATTCTCATTTAGTTTTTGTTTAAGAAGACAGATTTTTCTCTTACTATTAAACTTTAAAGGTTATTGATTAACGGAGTCAAAATTGTATTAAATATTGTATTGGTTTGTAAATAGCAAAATCGAATGTTCGAACAATTTCTGAAATTTTTTTAACAATCCTCTAATTATTCTTAGCAAAAATATTAATTTTTTATTCAATTAAGTATTTCTGGTCTTAGATCTTCCTAATTTTTACAATTCGCTTCCATTTGTAAAACTCAGATTCTTTTATAAATTAGGATTGTTCTGTGAGAACAATAGATGTGAATTTTTCTGTTTTTTGATTATTCCCTAGGAATGAAAAGAACCGCTTAAAACTCACAATTTAATTATCTAGTAGTAAAAAATCAAAACTTTTGCTCGCTTTTTACTAGACAATTGCTGTTCTGCTGTTACAGATTAATTTGGCAATTAATTTTTTGAAAATTAAACATTATTAAAATTTAAATTAATAATTTAAGCCCATCTAATTAATAGATTTGTTTAGATTATATTATTAAAAATAAACGAATAAAAAAATAAATCATATTTTAAAAGTTATTTAAATATTGATCAAAAATCAAAAAAATTGGTTAACAAAAAATAATTATAAGAAACCGAATATATCAATCGATAATATTAAATATTTGTGCATATAAAATTGAAGACTTTCTATATTCTAATTTTAATTATTAAATTTCTTTAAAAAATCCTTTATTTTACTATTATAAAAGCACCAAATTAAGGATTTTTTTTGTTTTTTTTAAAGAACCGTTAAAAAGTCCTTAAAATTATTTTGACTGGGTAGATAAACCCGATAGATCGCAGTATTTACTACTTTTACTAAATTCGATTTTGAATTTTTATTTATATTGGTATTTAAGGCTTATTTAGTTATGATTTTTCATTAATTTAAAAAAAAAAGATCTTGAAGAGATGAAAATTTAGTTTTTTATTTATCTTTAATCAATATTTATGTATCAACTCACAAGCTTTAATTTTTTTAATTTTTTAATTTTTTCAATAAAATTTTTTTTCAGTTTTTTATTTAGAGGATAAAAAATAAATAAAGCTAGATTTTTGTTCTTTGAAATTATATACTTGAGTTCAATATTGTATAAATTCATATTTGTCTAAGTGATTCTAATCAAAGTTATGCAATCCAAAAATCTAAGAACCAAGCTAAATTTAAAAATGATCTAATGGTTGATTTTTCAAAAACATAATATATAATTATTACATGAAATTTGAAAAATATGTGAAAAAAATTAAATAATTTGAAAAAAAAATTCAAATATCGTAATAATCACTATTATACAAAAATTGTACGAAAACATTATTTGTTATTCTTTTTAATCTGAATGATATTCAGCTTGAAATAAATCAACAAATTGATCAAATTAAAGCTGATCATGGTGAATGCCAAAGTTGATCGTATACTAGTTTATTAAAAATTTAAACATTTTAAAAAGGCAGAATCCTCAAGATTTCTTCTCGAATAAAATTGTTTTGAGTTTTTAATTTAAGATATTACTAATAATTACAGAATGGTCAAAATTAATTATAACTTTTTTGAACCAAAAATTTTGAAAAAAAAAGGACAAAAAAATAATTTATTAAAAAACGATAGCAAGTTTTTTTTTAGTTTTAATTTAAATGAAATAAAAAAAAAGAAAGAAAAAGGTCGAAATTCAGAGAGATAATCCCTTTTGATTTTACCATTCACTGAATTCATTCCATAAATTACTTGATGGGGTTTTTTCCTTACAGGTTCTTGAGCTATTAACAAAAGCACTGAGTCTTTGATTAATTCAATAACTAGTGTATTATTGAAAACAACACTATTTTTTAAGAATTTTACAAAAAGATTATTTAGACGAACTTCAATGCTATCAAGCTTAATGTCATTTAAGAAATTTACCAGGAGATCAGATAGAATATCTTGAGGAAAATTATAACTGTACTTAATTGAAATATTTTATGTTCAAAAGTTTTTTGTCCACTTTTTGACTTGGCCATTGGTTCAATAAGGTTATTATTGTTCCTTTAAATATAATTCAAATTTCTTGAGTCTTTTTTCTTTAATTTTCTTTTAGAATTAGCGGAGAATTAAAAATAATAGACATTTATAAGAAAATATTGATTATGTATTCAATTTACTTCAGATAAAATTTTCTATCTAATTATTGATTAAACAAATAATGTTTTATAAAGTTTAAATATTTATTTTTAAAAAATTGATAAAAATGAACTTTTTATTTAAATCAAAAACTAAAAATTTTGATTTGAAATTTACATTTGATCGTGAACTTCAATTTGCGAAAGACAATCAAATAGAAAAAGAAAGTTTGATTCTGCAGTCTGTGACATACTGTACAGAAATATATATTTAATTTTTTAATCAATACATATGAACAAATTTTTTAAAAATCAATTTTTAATAAAAAATTTTTCAATAAAATAAATGAAACATAATCAAATAATCAAAACATTTTTCTCTTTTTTTAATTTTTAATTAGGAGCGAAAAATCTTTTTTGAGAATAAGCTTAAAATATTTAATTCTCTCAAAAATTCTGATGATTAGGTTTTAATAAAAATGTTTATAATTTAAAATGAGATGAAAGTACGCTAAATCTCTTGATTAACATTGTAAAGTGGAAAAGCATTATGAGCAAAAATTAAATGTACCGTACATTTTATTTTTGTTTTTTTTTTGGTATGGCATACCAAAAAAAAGACAAATACTTTTTTTTTTGGTTTTTTAGCTAAGAGCTTTTAAAGAAAAGAGCTATGTACCTTTTTCTTTCTTTCGCAATAATGCTTAGGCGATTCTCTTTCATATAATTAGTGGTCGGAAGGCCTAGGTCTTACTTACCATCCTGAAAACATGTGGTCCGTTATCAGCCATTCAGTTTTTTTAAAAGTCAAAAACTAGGTCTTAATGTCCAAGTGATACTTTTGCGTTAAAGTTCATAAAATTCTCTACATAATGGTCGGTGGTCGGCAGCTTTTGCATAATTCCACATACCATCCGACCCCGGTGCGAGTTTTAGCATAAGCCATAATAATTTCTTTAAAAAAATATTCAAAATACTCTAACATTTCAAAATCTCAGCCATTAATAATATTTTTAAATGAAGTTTCTGATTTTTTTCAATTTATATTCTTGTTACTTTCATTTAATTTAATTGAAACAACAATTATCAAAGAGGTAAAAAATAAAACTTGGTTTCATAAAAGACTGAATTTTTTTGGCACATTCACATTTTTCCATTTGATTTTAGTTAATCATCCTTTTTCATGAAAAAATAAAGAGCCCTTTGTTTTTAAATTTATTTTGAATATTTTGTAAAAGGCTGTTAAATATTTTTGAGTAAAAAAAATTTCTTTTTTTAAAAAAAAAGCTATTTTCTTATTCGTATAGAAAAATGAATAAAATTTGGCATCTTGAAGTTTAGGATCAATGGTATTTTATTAGATCTCTCTGAAAAATGCTTACTAATGCAAAAAACATGCTAAATATTAGATAAGGCTCTGCAAAAACTCTGCAATTTTGCAGGTAAATGCACGTCATTAAAAAGTATTTAGTTCAACTGCGCAATTTAATTGCAGGAATTTTGCAGAGCCTTATCTAATATTTAGCATGTTTTTGAAATCGACTTGATATGCATTAACATCAAAATGATTGATCTCTACTTTGTTTAACAAAAACAATCAATAATTTAAAAAATTCAGCTTGAGTTAATTCAGAAATTCAAATACATAATTTTTAATTTCATTGATTCAAATTATAAAATAATTTTACATTTCTAACTAAAAGTCCTAGAACTAAGGTTTCAATTGCACGTGAAAGAGCATAAAATTTTGTCCTAAAAAACAGTTGAACAAAGTTTATTTAATTTTTCCTTCGGTCTCTAAAGGGGTGGTCCATGTTTTAGTAAAAAACAGGTATACCGTGTTTTAGCAATAACCACGACCTATCCTAATTTTATTTTTTTTTGTTTTTTTTATTGGCAAATTGAAGTTTGAGATCGAGATCAAAAGATCATAATATAAAATGTCACATTTTAATTTAATAAAGAGATGAAAAAAATTTTTTTTAAGCAATTATTTGACAAGGTAGATCGTAGAGACAAAAAATAAACAAATCTCAAATATTGATATTTTATTTGATCATTTATATTTTCTCTGTTAATTTAAAATAAATTTTTCTTTTTAAAGTTTATGAAGTTCAATTTTGTAAATTTAAATTAATGAAAGAGGCATTTTTTCTGTGAAAATGAAAGTGTCTGTCATGCTACATATTATTTTATTTTATTTATTTTTATATAGAGTTATGAGATTAGAAAAAAGACCAAAAAATTAAATAGTTTCTAAATAAATAAATAAGAAAAATGTTAGTTTTTTTTATTATTAATTCAACAAAATTATTATTAATTTTTTTCTTTTCTTTTTTTTTTTCGTTTTTTCATTTTTCAATTGAAATTAAAGTCCAAAATAATTTGATTTATTTATTAATTAATTAATAGGATCCTTAAGTCTTAGCTCAATTCTTCCAAAAGAAATTAATTTACAGTAACTAAATGTATTTAGTGAACAATTAATGGATATGCTCATTAGCAAGATTAAGGCACATTTAAAAAAGCCTTTTGGTAGGATTTAATTCTAAGTCTTAAATTTTAACAAGAAAAAATTTGATATAATTAATAAAGTTGAAAAATTGAATCAGTAAAATACATTGTCAAAAATCAACTGTAAAAGTCTGTCAATAGGGTGCAGAATCTCTGCAAAATTAACAGAACTAAGTTTAAACCTTTAGAAAAAAAGTTATTCAATTTTTTTACACTTTTTCTGTTCTTTTTTTTAATTTTGTACTGAATTTCACAAAACCAGAATTTGCGTAGGAAAAAATTTTTTTGTAAATATTACGATTTTTTGCAGATTTTTTTTATCTCTATTTAGAGAAAAATGTATCGCATCTGCCATAGTTGGGTACCATAGAACCCCAGCTCCGCGAGTATTTCTCGTTGCAGATTATTTTATAATAATAATAAAAAATTTATTCAAAATCTTCGAAATATTTACAGAGATTAAATGAGAAAATTTTTTTTTTAACTTGACAAGGAAGAATTTAGATTTCGGACTCGTTTTATTCACTATTTACTGTCTAAAATAGATCACAGATCTAAATTTTCTTTTTGCCAAGTATCAAAATTCTTATTTTGATTTCATCAAACTCTGCATTCAAGAAATAATTATTCTTATTGACGTCATTCTAAATAAAAATACTAAATTATAAAAAAAAATTACCGTGTTCCCTTGTTCAAAATTGCGGCCTCTTAAACCGAAACAAATTTTTGGTGCATGCAAAGAACACCATCTCGCCCATCCCCTATAGATGCGTTTTAAACCTTGAGTTCGCATTAAAGTTAAGTTTTTTAAGCCATTAAAGCTTGAGATTTTTGCGAGAAATAAAAATTATTGTTTTGAATTTTGCATTCGATCTAGTGCTATAGATTGAATTAAATTAAAAAATGTTTATTTTAGTTTAAATAAAAACAAAATAACAATTATTTTTCAGATGTTTTTTTTCAGAAATTTATCATACATTGAAAAATATGTAAAATTTTTACTTTGCCCCTTTTTTATGCCTCTTTAAAGGCTTAATTAGAGCTTCAAAATTGCTGGATTTAATAATTTAATAAAGAAAAAAGTCAGATTATCTGTAAAAATAATGAAAAAGCCTTATTTTTATGGCATGTTTAGTTGGTTAATTTATTGCACAAACATTGAGTAAAATTGGATTTAATACTGAATTTTGTGGTACATTAGTTTTTATATCATTTGAAACCAACACATTAAAAATCTAAAACTTATCGATTTCAAGAATTTTTCCAAAATTTCAAAAATTAAATTCGGAGATCTTCATCCATAAGACTTTCTTGAAGCTTCAAAAAAACAACTAAAATAAATTTTTAGTCCTCCCAGTTTATTGAAATTTCATAATCATAGTCTTCAAATTGTTTTTTTTGTTAGATACAGTCACAGTAAATTTTTAAGAAAAAGATTTTTTTTAAATTAAGCAACAAAAGATTAAAACTCATTCTATTTTTCAAAAATATCTAATTCCTGAGCCAAGATATTTTAAATCAAATTCGAAGATCGGAGTTTATGTAAATGAAACCATAAAGTCAGATCAAATGAATGATCAAAACTCTTCTTTGATAGATTTAAAAATGTGAAAAGGCATAAAGTTTAGAATAAAATCATCAATTAATAAAAAACGGCCCAGTCAAGCTTGGATGTTTCATCTATGAATCATCTCATTTTTTTATGCATGAAAAATTTTTTTTGGATTAAAACCAGGAAATTTTCATCTTTTTCTCTTCAGAACATAAAAAATGACCCAATCATGAAAAATTTAGCATTTTCATCGTTGCTTCATTCTTGAGATGTTTGAAACATCTCATTAATTATAATTGTTTTATTTGGATTAAAGCCAAGAAAACGTTCATGAGCTAAATTATTGGATTGTGAAGTGTTATTACTTCTTAGAAATTTTTGAGATAACAATTAAGTTAAATAAGAATTATTTTTTCCTAAACAAAAATAATATAGTTTTAAATAGTTTTGCACTACAATTAAACAAAAAAAAAGGTGTTATAAACAAATTATTTTTTTAAATAAATACTTTTATTTGTAAATAAAAAAAAAATTTTTTTAATATAAAAAATAAATGTTTGATATAAAAAATAAATCTTTAATAAATAATAATTTCTGTAATTTAAACAAACAAATTATACAAATTAGTCTTTATTTAAAGCACCATTATTTGATTTTGGTGGTCTACCTTTTTTCTTAAGTTTGGCAAACTCACGATCAGCTTCATCAAATTCTTTATTACTTAATTTGCATAAGGCTATATAATGTTTGCAAATACCAAATTCTAAAAAGTATTTACACGAACAATATTTAGGTTCTAAATAAACTTGACAAGAAACTTGACCATTTAGAATTCGATTGGCAGAGCTTGAACTTATAAATTGAAAATCATTTAAAGATAGCTTATCAGCTTCTATTATTAGGATATTATCTCTTTTATGCTTAAGTTCGAAAGAATCTTGGGATTTACTTAAATCAGTCAACATTTTTTCGAACAATTTACAAGCAACACAAAATAAGCAATACGTTGAATGGTTTGTCTGATAATACTTACTTGTGAATTCCTTGCTTCAAAACAAACCATTCATCGGAATTACTTGAAGCTTGGCTTTCGATATCACTCATTTTTGTTTAGTTGAATAATATTTTAATTTATTTTGTGTTAAAAATGTTTGTTTGGAATTTTTTTTGTTTGCAAATCATATGTTTTTATTTGATGCAATTTAAAATTGTTTGAAAAAGAAAAGAATTTGTTTAACTATATTTACATTTTATTTAATTTAGGTTATTTTTTGTTTAAGTGAAAAAAGATTTTTGTTTAACTTAATTGGTGAGCCGAAATTTTTCATATTGCTTTTAAATTTACTAAATACTAAATGTTTCGATTTTGACTTTCCCTTTCAATTGAACTGATCATGAGAATATTCAGTTTTTCAAATAGAAATTAAACGAAACAAACTTAGTTAGTTGACATCAAATTTTATTTGCAAACAATTTCAGGATTTCTTTAAAAGATTCGAAGAAAAATTGCTTATTAATTTTATTCTTAAATAGCCATTAATATAATTTGAATTTTTATTTATTTAGATATTGCCTAAAAATTCGTAAATTACCGAAATAATGAGAAAAAAATAATCAAAATTATAAAATCAGCCAGTTTAGAAGAATGCCTTAACTTTAAGTAGTAGTGCAATCCGAAAATATAGATATAAACTAGGTAATTTATTTTATCTAAAAATATTTTTTAAAATAAAAAATAAATATTATTTTTTAAAGGATAACGTTAACGTCAGCTTAAAAGCAAAAAAAGCTAGAAAATAAAATTTATTTTGTAAATAATGTTTAAATATTAATTTTCATAATTTGTTTAAAAAAAATTGAATAAAATAATAAAAAATCCATTTTTTTCTTTTTTGTTGAATTTTTACCATTTTTTACCTTTTTTTAAAAAAATTTACCGAAATTTACGTCAATTTTTGTCACAAAATTCAATCAAATTTTTTTTTTTTTCCTTTGTCAAAAATTCATAAAAAAACTGTTTTTTATGAAAATCGGTTTTTTTCGAGAAATTTTGGAATTTTTTTTTTATATGAATTTCACAATAATTATAGGTATTTTACGATAATTACCGTTATTATACGAAAAATACTCTTTTTTAGATTACCATATTTTACGGTAAAAATGGTAAAATATCGTGAATTTACCATAATTTACGTAAAATATGGTGATTTCAAGGTATCGTAGCAGCACTGTACTATCGCATTTATTTGTACTTGCGGACATTCGCGGGCGAGAAGAAGTCGACATCAATGTCATACTGCGGACTTGCCGTGAGCTGGGGAGGCTGGGCTGAGCATGGCAGGCGTGGGATGAAGACACTGCCAAATTGGACATTAAGAATGTTCACATGTTCAACGCAAATTACACGAATTGACTCGTGTAATCCAAAAAATCAGATATAACCGCAACTATAATTCCGTAATTATTATACACGATCGTCGGAGTAATCATATATTGATTACTATAATCACTATAATGATTTAGTATTGATTCGATAACACGATAATCATTTACTATTATCTACTAGTTTATAGGCTCGATATGTATATTAACATAATAACGATTATTGTCGAGACATTTTTCAAAAGGCGCTGGTGACCTGGTTCTTTCCGGAACCCAAAGTACCGAGGCAGTTATGCAAAGTACTTTTAATTTCATTTTGGCTTTTTCAGATCGAAAAAAGCTTAAGAATTGACAAAGTTATGTCACTTGAAAGCAGAGGACTCTGGTCAAAATTGCAAGATTTGAGATCTTTGCAAATCAATCAATTTAGAAGCTAGAGGAGTGATCAGCGGCTCAAATTCAAGAGCTCGAGGTTTTTACCGGAGTCAAAGAAAAATGAGAAAAAAAAAATAAATAATTTTTTTAAATTTAATTTTAGATAATTGATTTGGATGCTAATTAAAAAAACAAAAATTAATAAAATCATGAAATAGAATGAAAAATCGCAGTGCATCTTCAAGTAGTAAGAGATTTTTCATAATCAAAAAAAAATTTTTTAATGAAGTGTTAATCAGTCGACTACGATAAGGGCACAAGCCTGTTGATTAACCTTGAGATTAAGAAATTAAAATTAATTTAATTAATTAAAATTAAAAGTTTTTTTTTTCAAATGAATTTTTTTTTTTTAATTAAAACAAAAATAAAATTCTAAGAATTTATATTTTCTTCTGTCAACAATTTCCCTTATCTAGCTTAAATTTCCCTTATTGTGCATCCTCAAATATAACCACAAACCATAGTGGTAATGAAGGAATAGCAGTACCTAATAATTCGTCCTGTATAATTGTTGCATATATAAGTGCCTTTGTAAGAAATGCATCCCCAAACATTGGCTGAACTTCTTGCAACCTTGGTATACAGAACTTCGCATGAGAAACTTTCCATTTTTAACCTTTTTACTAAAGCAATATGATAAAAAAATGATTCAAAAAGAAAAGCTAACCAAAGAAATAGAATTCATGGAAATGATGTTGGATAGAGCAACTCGTTTAATATCAGGTTTAGCAGGAGAAAAAACGCGTTGGGAAGAAACTGTTGCTGATCTGCAAATTCAGCTTTTAGTTAGGCCTGCGGAGCGAGACCAAATTTAGTACCACTATGGTAGCTTTGATATATTATTCAAGTTTAAAATATTTAAAAGAGGGTTTAAAAAACCCCTCAGGCTTAAACAAAATTTGAATGATTCAATATAAGAATTAGCTTTTTTTTTTTTACTTTAAATTTTTTATTTCAAAATTTTTAGTGAAGAAATTTTCAAATAGAAAAAAAATAATCGGCAATTAAAATAAATAAAAATAATTTAATATTTAGGTTCTGATTCCGATTCGGTTTCCGATTCTGATTCACTTTATTCATTTTGTTGTTTCTTTAACACAACTGTATCTGTCTCTTTTTTGTCTTCGTCATCTTCGTTTTCGCTTTCTGAAGATAGCTAATAGAACTTATCATCTCAAGTTATCATCTGTGGTTAAATCAATTGGTCGGTCACGAATTGGAGATGCTATTTTTGGGAGAAAAAAAAGACACAATTTTAAAATATTAATTGCTGCATGTGATACTTTCCGTTCAGGGGCTGTCGAATAACTTTAAACCCATATGAGACATTTGAACGCGCTGCATCCGCCAGAAAACCATGCGGGAAACACAATGGTCGAGCTGTTTGAGCAAGGCTATGGCAAAGATCCTGCTGCGATTGCACATGATGCGATCATACAACTAAAATACTTGAAAACAAAACAAAATCCCAAAATCAAAAAATCCAAAATTTCTTACTAAAAGAGTGCTTTATTGCTCAATAAACTTATGGTTTCTCTTGCACAATTTTTAATATTTTTTAACATTTTAATTGTATCAATTGTTTAAAATAATTTATTAAAATAATTACCAATAATTACAATAAAAATTTTTTTTTTAAATATTTAAATCTAAACTAATTTTTAACTTACAAGTGATCAATTTTTATAGGAGAGCTGAAAAGAAGGTTATGCCATTCAGAGCTGCCCTGGAAATTCCCCTTTCCTAAATTATCTTTTAAATTAAATTAAATAAATATTGACGGTGGTCTAAATT
This sequence comes from Brachionus manjavacas, assembly GCA_019054805.1. Classification (NCBI taxonomy): domain Eukaryota; kingdom Metazoa; phylum Rotifera; class Eurotatoria; order Ploima; family Brachionidae; genus Brachionus; species Brachionus manjavacas. Next base: position 327,484 of record JAHQIY010000029.1, on the reverse strand, counting down.
AACAAAATCACCTAGTTTATGCAGTATCACTGGAAGAAGCAAGAGTTGTTGTTCAATTTGAATTTCTACTTATTTTAATAATCAAAAAAAAATAAATTTATTTTATCTTTTTTGTTTTACTAGTGGCATTTTTAAATTAAAATTAAAAAGTGACCCTAAGGCAGCTTTTGAAGTGGATGGATTTTTACTTTGTCTGTTACTAGATTCAGATTCGGGCTCTTCCGATTTTATATCATTGACTAACAGATGTTCCTTCTTTTTAGTTCATTTATCACATATCTTAGCGAAACGTATAAACAATATCTTATCTCAACTTTTTTTTTTTTTTTTTAAAACTGTTATTTAACAGTGCTAAAAATTTGAAATAAAAAATAATTTTTTTATAAATAAATTTTGATTTTTATTTAACATATAGGATTTGATTTATGATTTATCAATGGGATTTTTGTTTTTTATGAAATTTGTTTTATTTTTATTGAATTAATTTAATAAAATAAATTATTTTTAAGTTAGGTTTTAGTCTTTTTTTTCTTTTTGCAAAAAAGTTGCTAACAGTTTCTTCACCAGCTATTATGAGCTATGCAAAGCAAAAAGAAGACTCTAGTTTAAATAAAGAATTTCGCCTTTTTAATACAAAGATTTCAATATCTCATGGAAAACGTTTGAATAAGGAAATTGATCATAATTCGGATGAAAATGAAAAAAACTTTTCTTAAAAGATTGATAAAAAAATCAAAAATTGATTAAAAACTACAAATTAATGATAATAATATCCGAATTTGATCTATTTAAATGTAATCACAATTTGAAGTTTTTACAAGAAGTATTTTTTAATTAATTTTAGTTTAATTAAAAGCATGTCTAAATTTTTGTTTGAGAATAAAAAAATTGTTCCCGAGCCAGTTGACATGTCAATTTTGCAAACTAGAAATGAGCCTTCGCCAGAATTGACTCAAAATCTGGACAAAGAATTCATAAAATCGATAAAAAAATGAAGAGTGTGGCTAAACCAAAGATTATGGTCGCTCAGGACTCAGACAAGACCAGCTTTGACAACTCAACAGTAAATCAAGCCGGCTTGTTGGCTGTAAATGTGATAAATGATAAGTCCAATGAAGCTAATATTCTTTCGACATAAAAGACACGATCAATCTACAGTCAATCCTCCGTATAACGAGACCCTATATAACGAGAAACCCTTTATAACGAGCAACTTGGCTAGAACCGATTACGAGCTATAGAAAATGATATAAAAATTAATCCGATATAACGAGCTTATAATGAAATACCGCTTAATCATTTTCTTAAGAATAAAAACTTCCTATTTATTTATTATTTATTGAATTGAATTAACCTCCTTTAAGGAGAAGTAAAAGAAAATAAAGATAAAATTTTTTTTTTTTTTGTGTTTTTGTGTTTTTTTAAAAAATGAAAAATTATTATCTAAAAATAAAAAAGGAACATTAGTTCGAAAATAGAAAAAGGGATGAAAGTTAGAAAGCAAGATAATTCGGACCAAAATTCATGAATTTCTTTTATTTTGAATTAGCTCATTTAGGAGAGTTCTGTAATGTTTTAATTTTAAATTGCAAAGACATAACCAAATTGAATCAGATATACCATCATTAGAAATCAGATTAATCTTAAGATTTTCTTTAAGTTGGTTTATATTTACCTATAACGAGCTTGAACAAAAGAAATTTTTTCACACTTTTTATATAAAAAAAATAAAAATAAAACAATTAACTTATCTTCATGAATAACTATAAATCACCAGAAAACATTTCCTATCTAATTGTTTATAAAAAATGTCCAATCTTAATCAAAAAAAGAAAGTGTATTTCACTTGAAACAAAAGTTGAAATAATAAAAAAACATTGCGAACAAAAAATCGCTACTTCAATTCTCGCAAAAGAGTATAGCGTCAACACATCGACCATTTCGACAATTCTCTCGTCTTAATATTGAAAATGTTTTGATTGAAAAATGAAATACCAAACAAACATCTATTAAAGATTTTGTAATAAAACAATAATTTTGTATTTTTTTTCCTTTTTTATTTATTTTTTTACCAATAAACATTTTGAAAAAAAAAATTTTTTTGCCCATCTTTTTCAATGCAATTTCGATATAACGAATTTCGATATAACGAGCAACGAAATTTTCGCCCAACTTGCTCGTTATATCGAGGATTGACTGCACTTATCTATCAGTAATACTACACAACACATTACATGTAATAGCCACGAACACCATTTAGAGTATCGTATCACAATATGTTTTCAATATATATTATTATTATTATTATTATAAATTCTAAGCTATATATAAGGTTTCAATATATATATAAGTTGATATTATTGATTTGATTTGTTTAAATACTTTTTCTTTTTATTTGCTAAAAAATTTGCTTTGCCTCCGCCTCTTACTCTTGGATTAATGGAATAATCCACAGGCCTAAATAATTAAATAGATTTAAAAAAAATTTGTATTATAAAATTGCTACCCCTAATCAGTTACTGAAAAATCATTGTTTTAGTTTGATAAAAATTTCAATGTCTCTTTTTTTTTTTAATAGTTATTTTTATTTAAAAATTAATTTAAAAAGGCTTCGAGCTAACATTCGAAAAGAGCGCAAACTGCACATTCGAAGTGAAGCTCCTTCTGCCCAGTAAAAAAATAAAACAATAATAAAAACAAACAAACATATTTTAAATTACATCATTAAAAATAAATTTTTTCTTTTTTAAAAAAGAAAAAAGAAAGACAGAAGAAAAGAAAGAAGACAAAAAATTGATAGATTCTAAATAACTTTATAAGAGAATCCTGTTCTCATATCAGATCTTAAAAAAGCTAAGAAACAAATATAAACTAATTAGGACAGTACACGCATACGCAATTCGAATTATAGAGAAAAAGGCTCCTACCGGAGTAGAGGTAACCGATACTTTAGCTGTGTTTTCAGACCACGACCCACTATATTCCTCAACAAGTAGCTTAATGAATCTGTTTTTATAAGAGAAACATTTTAGCATATATCTAGCACCCATTTGTAAGAATCTTTCTTTAATAAACAAAATGTTACTAACTAAAAAGAGACTCCTAGTTGGGCTGTCCCATTTTAACTTATAGATACACCTAATAGCTCTGTTTTGAACTATTTGAACAAGTTTTAAGTTGGTCTTAGAAATACATGCTACGGTAAAGAAAGAGTAATCAAACATGGAACCAATTAAGGCTCTGTAGATACTAGTGAGGGTAGTTTTTTTTAGGTGCCAAGAGCTGTGAGCAAAAATTTTTATTATGTTGAGCCTTTTTAGGGCTCTTACTCTCAAGTTTTGAAATTGCTTATTAAAACATAAGTACTCATCGAAAGTCACTCCTAAAAAGAGAGGATTAGGATTATAAGGTATCTGGTCTCCAGAAAATTTTAAATCCATTTTCAGTCTACCTCGACCACCTCCTGAAAAAATAGTATAGCAACATTTCGAGGCATTCATTTTCAGAAGCCAAGCAGACAGCCAATTCTTAAGCCCACTTAGGTACTCTTTGACTTAATGTGTGTTTGTACTCGTCGATAAGTTTACATCTGAACTTAAAGACGAAGTTGTCTCACTTGAAATGTGTTGAATTTTTTTTTTAAACTATTTCTCTTTTATATATAACCAGAGTCAAATCTGTACGATTTCTTTTAACTTAAACCCTTGTTCGTAAATTTTTATGTTTATAAACAGTAAACCTTTATTACAGTATGTCACAAAAAGTTAGAATCAAACTTTTTTTTAAAGTAAAATTTTTGCTCAATTTGCAATTTTTTATGCTCAAAAAATTTGAATGCGAAATTTTATTGCATTGCATATTTGCAATTTTTTTGATTTGAATAGAATTTGAAAATTTGTAAGTAATTTAGCATCATTAGGCTTTAGCTCTAGTTTCATAACGATTTTGAAATGATTTATTATAAACAGATTTTTTTTTGTAAAAACATTAATTTTAAAAAAAAACACACAAAAAAAGACTATTTAATCGGCAAATTGAAGTTTATGATCAAATTAAAATGATCATGCTCAAAATTTTTCATAAAAAAAGGTTTTTAAGTTATTTTAGAATTTAGATATTTTTGCAGAAACACATTTTTCAAAGTTAAAATTCAATGTTTAACTTAGCTTAGCACATTTCTGCAAAAAATTTCTGCATGCAGAATTATGCACAACACTCAGATATGGTTTTACATTATATGCTACACATGGAAATAAGTCTCTGCATTAAATTTTATCATTTCAAGCACTTTTGAAATTTTTTTAAAGAAAAAATTTTGAGCATGAGCATAAAAATTTTTATCAGAAACTTCAATTTGCCATTTAATCTCATGGTTAAATCGTGAATTTTATTTATTTATTTAAATTGGAATGATTTAACCTTATCCAAAAAAAAATAGTTAAAACTGTTCTACTTAAATAAACATAAGATCGGTCCAAGACGGACGCCAACACTATTTTCTTTATTTTTCTGAAACTAAAATAAAAAATTATTATTTTTTAGGAAATAAATAAATTAGACCGCAACGGTCCAAACTAAACAAATTTTTTAACAAAAAATTCATAGAATGATATAAACAATTTCAAATATTAAAATGCGTGTATCTCTCAAGTAGTCTAGCAGGCCAAGTGTATTGCTCATTACCAAAGGTGTAACCAGTACAAAAAAGCATACAAAAGAAATTTTACAAAAATATTCTATTTTCGAATATAAGATAAAAATAATTTTAATTCAAGTTCTAATAAAATTAACAGTAAATATGAAAAAAATTAAGGTTAATATTTTATATCTGTTTGTACTTCATTTTATCCATCCAAAGTATTAACCCATTCTTTTTGAAGTTAATCTACGAAATCTTGATATTATTTTAAAAATGAAGGAATAGCTTTCTGAAATTTACTTTTAAAATTTCAAATCCCTGAATAGGTGTTGATAAAAATTATGGATTTTAGAATATTAAAAAAATGTTTTTTCTCCAGTTCATTTTCACATCGTCGATGAAGAATATCATATATTGAAGATACACAATATATGACATTTAATAATAAGAAATGATGACAGGCGTTTTTTCTATCTGTTCGATTTGGATTGAATATTTTTTCGTCTTTACTAGATTATATGTATTCGATTATGTATTCGAATGATCTGATGACAATCGATAACATAGATATACACTATATATGATTAAATAATCATTATGTAGATAAAATATCATACTTATTTAATTCATATTGAGTCGAAATCATGTATTTCATTGACATTTCAGAAAATTAATTTATTACTGCAATGTTTAGTCATGCGAGTATTATTGGAAAGTTTAAAAAATAGACTGTGCCATAAAAAAGAATAATGAATCTAATTGATTAATTGATAATCTATAGAAACTTAGTAATTGAGCCATCCTATATTTTGTCTAAATTCCCATAAAATGATCGGAGTATTTTTCGAACGGTGCATATCATATCATCGATAGATATCGATGACTTTTGAATGTGACTTGTTCGTTCGTTAATTGTAAAAATGCTGATATATCAACATTAGTGATGTTGGTTATGGACTGCTTGGTTAACCAATATTGTAAATTTTGATTAACCAATGTCCGGTTAGCCAAAAATTGGTTAACCAAAAAACCGGTTAGCCAAAATTTGGTAACCAAAAATAAAGCCAAAAATTAAGCTAAAATTTGTATTTGTAAATTTTAGTTTCGGTTTAAGTTATTCAAATAAATTCTTATTTAATAAAAAAATAATTCATTTAAATGATTTATTGAAAAGGATTCCTTATACTTTTACAAAAATAAGATTAAAATTTAGCCAATTTTTGTTGTCAAATTTTTTCAGAATTTTGAAGAATGTTTGAAAGCATTGTTCAACTTTAAAAGCTTTGTTCTTTTACTCAAAGAAATTGTTTAATTGTTTTTAGACTAGGAGGAAAAGTCCGACAGAATTATGTAGAAGACTAAACAAGTCAATTCGCTATGACTAAAAATAACTCAGCATAGATATTTTGAGTTTAAAATATCAATTTACGATAAAAAAACAGACACAAATTAGATAGAATTGTTAATAAACAAAGGGACTGTAAAAAAATTTAAGGAGATTAATCACAAAATCTATTCAATTTTTAAAAGAGAGCTTTATTTGTTTATTACGTCAGGTAAGTAAAAATGACGCTTAAGATCCGATTTAAGCTGACCAGCACTATTTAGTATTTTATCGAGGTTTTTTTTTAATGAACTGCATCAAACGCTTGAGATCATTACCAAAGGAGAGGACAGAACAAATTTTGTTCATTGAATTGTTATTACATAAGTATTTAAATATTTGTGAAGATAAGTGGTTAAATCCAACTGAACTGATAAAGGATATCTTAGAAAAAAGATAAAGTTGTTCAATCTTAAAGAGTCTATGAACTTTTAGTATACCAGACATGTGACAATTAGATTTTAGCTAAAACATTTGTCTAACAAGATTGTTTTGATTTATGTTTAGAGTTTTGAGTGTTTTGTTGTCCAGTGTTAAGTTTTCAAGACCATAAGTGAATTGTGAAAGGCAAAATGTTTTGTAAATAAAACTTTTTAAAGTAGGGGAAGCATGGCTCATCTTATTTAACAAAAAAGAGGCTGAGAAGAATGACTTTTGTACTTAAGTGAATTTGTCCAATGCAAAAGAATGAGTTGATAACAAATCCTAGATACTCAATGTTATCAACTTTATTCAGTTTTTTACCACTCAAAGTGAAATCGCAGTTAAAGAGAATAGGACCAAATGTAATTATTTTAGATTTGATTGGGTTAAATTTAAGTCTCCATTTTAAACCATAGCTACTACAGATATCCAGTAAAATTTGGAGATGACTAATAATGAATAGAACATTTTCAAATCGAGTAAATCTATGAATCAACAATTAAGCAAAAACTCGACTTTTGAATTGAATTTGAAATTGATAAAAAGCATCGACACTCTTCAAAAAAATAATTTCTAAAGGTTCGCGCGGAACAAAACTACAGCACTATCTGAATTTCGGCAAACCGACTTTAAAATATTAATCTGCATACTTGAAAACCTAGAAAAACGGTTTTTTAGGTGGGGTCAAAAAATTTTTTTTTTCTAATAGACATAACCTTATTAATATATATATATTCTGAAAGCAAATAGTCTCATCAACAAAATGGTGTATTAATTTAATCTATTATTTTACCAATAGATCGATATTTTGGCAAAAAATGGTAAAAAAATGGTATTTTTTCACTATTTTTGTATCTAGTCCGCGGTTTACCCCCCGACCCCTACTTTTTTTTACAGATTCTGAAACTAGAGAAAATTCTGAACAAAATGTTGGGACCGCTTTTTTTATTTATTGAATTTAAAGCCAAAAAAAAATTGAATAAAATGAGTTTGAAACTTGTCTATTAGAACATGAGATATTTTAGCTCAAAGGTTACTAACTTTTGTTTTTTTTTCGATCTTTGAGGGGGTGGGGCCAAAAAAAAAATTTTTTGACCTTCAGAAAGTGCTGTAGTTTTGCTCCGCGCGAACCTTATTTAGACAATATTGAAAACTATATTGAATAAAAACAAGTTTTTAAATGAGAACGAATTAATCGATCTTTCTTGTCTTTTAAATAAATTAAAGTTTGCAAGGAGATAAACAAACTAATTTAGATATTTTTTTAAATAATATGTAATAAATTTGTGTTTTAATCGTTCTGTAAATTAATTTTTGATTGTATTTTGCAGAGTTGGTCGAAAGTCAAAGTCAAGTCTGGACTGTCTAACAGTTTCTAAAGCTTGAAATATGTCTATTATAGTGTTCATATATTTTTGAATCATAACAGAATAATAATTAACTATCCATAAGAACATAAAGCGAGTTCAAATGATGCAAGTATACTGGACAGACTTTTAGATTTATTAAAACAACTAAACCATTATTTATTTTGACCATTATTTATTCTGACTTTTATGTCCTTTTTTTTTTAAACAAAAAAGGAAATAAATAAGTCTCGACAAATTGATGTTTAAAAAATTTGTCACCACAAAGTATTTTAACTTTTTTTTATTTTTTTTCTGGTCAAATTAGTTTTTGTTTTGTAAGAATTGTTGAAAATGGTGTGGAGACTGTGATTACAGAAGAGGACGGCGTGGTCAAGTCGAAAACAGTGAATGGCATGCCTCAATCGATTGAGAACAGAAAGCCATGGTGGCCGGTTGCAAGTCTCGATTTAATAAAATTCTCCCAAAAAATAAGAATTTAAATTTAGATTTATCAAGATAATTACAATTTATTTGTAAGTAAAAAAATAGTAATAAAATAAAACTTTTATTTTAAATACAAATTTATTTAAAATACCAGTTGTTTGTATTACTTTAATATCTTTCCAAAAAATGGGGTTGTGAAGTTCATTTCAATTCGATCGTTTCAATTCAGAAAAACTTGAATAACTTTTTGACTAAAAGAGATAATTTAGTTCTGTAAAATACTCAATGGTTAAGCAACTTTGCTTAATCCAAAAATATATGTCTGCAAAAACCTTGCAATGTAATTGCACACTTGATTGGAATACTTTTTAATGGGGTGCAAAATGCAGAAAATTGCAGAGTATTTTGCAGACTTATTTTACTGCATTAAGCAAATTTGTTTATAATTAAGCATTAAGTTTATAATTAATAAAAAAATTAGCAAAAGTACTGTGATAAAATACAGTACCGTAGGAGGTTAAGAGTTTTTCTGAACCCTTGAGGAAGAAATGGATTATATCTTCTGATTTTCTATAATGGAAAATTTTTTCCAGTCTGAAAACTATTGCTTAACTTTGAAGGATTCGAAAGTTGTCGCCAAATATTCAACAAAGCTAAAAATCAGCTTACATGTGATGAAGAAAAAATTCTGGTAAAATAATTAGATATTTAAAGTATCTTATTATAAGAAATTTAAATGTCTATAATCTAAAGGTTTTTTGAATAAATAAAAAATATTTTTTGTTAAAAATTTAATAGTGAAAATAAATTAAATTATAAACCATCAAGTATTCAACAAAAACAAGCATAAACCGTAATATCTTGGTGAAATAAATCATAAATCATTTATAAAAATAATGATGATTTTTTTCGGTAAAAATATTCAGTAACTTAATGAATTTTTTTTTATATAATTTCTTTTTATAAAAATCTATTTTTAAAGGCAAATAATGTTTTGGTACCGCTATTTTTATTAAAAACTCATATAAATTAGAATCGGGCGCAGTCAGTCGGGGTCCGGTGCACAGTCCTGGTTTACAGTTTCGGGTAAGCGAAAGGTTAGAGTTTTTTTGTTAATTTAGTATTTTATGGGCTATTTTAAAATAATTCTCGAGCTAAAACATAAACAGGCATAAAATTTTTTGTAAAATTTTCGGCAATTAAAGATAAAATTGACTAAAATAAAAATAATTAAAAATATTTGAAATAGCTTAACAAAATCAATAATTTACAGATTAAAGTAATACTATTACTATTACTTAGTAAGTAAGTTTTAATTTTTTTTAAAAACTTAGCCCTTAATTTTTGTATATTTTGATTTAATAGTATCGGAATGGATATTCCATTGAAAAATAATCCAAATCGTGGCACGAAGAAAAAAACAAGACCTTGTATTCAATTTCAACATTCAGATTTTGATCAAGAAAAATAGAATACTATTTTAGAGTTTAATCTTTTCAAATGATATTAAGTAATGATCAGGTATGTACTAAGTGTAATACGGAAATGAAAAAAAGCCCAAACCCAAATTTATTGTCCAAACGATTGCAGCAAAAAAGTAAACTTTAAGTCTTTTCTTTTAAATTTTTTAAATTTTTTCTATTTTTCGTAATAATTATCTATTTTCATTTTTGTTGTGTTCTTTTTATATGATTTGTCTTATTCTATAAAATAAATTAGTCGAATATAAACTTTGCCTTTTATTATTAACTAATAATTAAATTATTAAATTAATCAGTACTAAACTAAAAATGCTTTTTAAAAATATCATTAGTCTCAAAAAATTATCATTTTAAATTTTTTCTTAATCCATTGAAGCTCTTGAGTCTGATCATAAATTTTAATTTAATAATCGGATTCAAATGTAGTGAATGAGAAAAATTAAATTTTAAATTAAATTAAATTAAATTTGTGTGGAACAGGTCGGATAGATGTGTCTAGTTCTAATTCTACAATATTTTTCTTCGAAATTTGGATAATTATGAATAGCCTAATGTTTTGTTGTATAAACGGTGTAAATAGCTACCAATAATAGTAAAATATTGTTTATACAAATAGGTGTAAATAGTAATCTTCCGTGTAAGACTTCTCCGCAAGTTTCTTGCAGTAGCTAATTTTTATTATTTTTATTATACAAAAAAATACAAAATTGAATACCAAATATAGACCAAAGTTATTGTACGATAGAACCTGTTGACTTTTTTATCGAATCAAGATCAAAATCAACATTAAATTAGATTAGAGATAAAAATGAAACAAAAACATAGGAAAAAAAATCTTTTTTAATAAAAAAACATAAATAAAGGAAATACATAAAAGCCTTTTTTTCACTCACATTGATGTGCTTACATTCGTTTTTGTAAAAATTATAATTTAGCTTCTGCCAATTCTATACAAAAAAATTAAAAAGATCCCATTTCCGTTTTAAAAGCATTAAAAGCAAGCAAAGCAAGAAAGCCATGTTTAATGTCATTACTTTTTATGCTTTAGAAGCATTTTGAGATTTGATAAAATCATATTTTTAATGATACAAGTATATTTGAAACAATTAGAACTTTATTTATATAGTGACAATTAGAACTTTATTTTAATTTTATTTTTCGATTAAAAAACAGCTTATAAACCTTTGCATAAAACTTAGATAAATTATCTAATTAATTCTCAAATTAATTCATATTTTAAAGGATTTAACAGAAAATTGCAATTTTTAAAACAATCAGATTTAGAATCCTTTTTAATAAGAAAATATAATTTCTTTCACGTTTTAATTTATTTTTGCCGAAAAATTAATTTAAAAGTTCATTGATTAAATTCGAAAATTTTGTACTGTAAATTTTTTGAATTGAAGCGATACCATTTTCGTTTTTTTTCCTCTTCTTCAAAAGTATCGTTAAAAAGATCCCAATATTATGATCAATATTTATGTTTCTTCAAAAAGAAGAAAAAAAAACGAAAATCACAATACTGTATGTTTACAAAAGTTAGAAAAAGAAATCAAATTAAAAAAAAAATGTTTTTTTTTTATATTTACTACAAAAAAGAATATATTTTACGAAAATCCTATTCAAGATCTTGAATAGAATCAAGTCATGGTTAGTAGCTGAAGTATGAAGTTTTATCAAAATTTTTGATTTGAATATGTATTTGACTATTTCAAATATTCAAACATTATTTATAAAATATTTGGAGAAGTCAATGGAAAGAAATATTGACCCATTTAACACAATTTTTATTTATCAAATACAGAAAAAACAAAAGAGTTGTGGATAATTAAAAATTTTGTATCACTTTTTGAAAAGGAAAGACTAACTAGTCTTAAACATGTAATGCCGATGGATGGATTTTTTCCTGACAATGAGACGGATAAGTGAATAGTACTTAAATGATAGTATGCGGGTGCTTTTTCCTAAATACCTTAATAAATCCCTATGAGACTTATGCAGCCCCGTATAGATGACTTTTTCAGCCAGAGCCTAGAACCAATCAGTTGGTTCTGTTTATAGTCTGTTGGTCAGCAACCGACTTGAACTAACTTTTTCAGCTGGTTCCGATTATAGAGACACCTATTCGACACCTCTTCGAAGCAGTACGCCTACTACTTCTATCTTTGATATTTATTGAAATATCCAAAAGATTCGAGTTCTTGTTCAGAACCCTGGATGACTTATTTAGCCTTTAGTTTAACAGAGACTTAAATCTTAAGCCGCTCGGATAGAACAAGTAAAAGAAAAAGTTAAGTTTATTTTAAAAATATTCTTTATTTCAAATACTGTAATATGTAATTTAAAAAATTTAATTTAGCATGGTGGGAAGGCTTAGCAACTAGAAAAGGAATGGGTCATACCAGAAGATCGGAATAGAAAAAAAAAGAAAAGGAAAAAAGAGAAAAAAAATTTTTTTTTTTTTTTTTTTATATTGTTATTGTTATTATTACAAACCACAGTTACCATAGATGGGATCCTACTGTTTCCCTGTGTTATCAGTTATAAATTAGGCTTAGCAACATTTTGTTTTTTATTCTATTTTATTATAAATAAAGGTAAAATAATGCAACAATTAAGTTACTAACACTTAAACTAAGGACTTTTAATTATTATTTTCTCCAGAGAGACTGTTTAGCATTCCATCTTCTCACTACTGTGATAAGCCGCTAACAGTATTTACTAAAAATTATAATTTGATTTTCTTTAATTGAATTGAGTCAAATGAAAAAAAATTTCAGTGTTTTATTGCTCAAAGTATTTTAAAATTTTAGAAAAATAAAAAAATATTTTTAATAATTTAAAATAAGGCATTTCAGATAGAAAAGAAATTAAAACTAGATAAATTTTGAAAGATTTTCAAGAAACAAAAAAAATAAAATAAAGCGAAAAGAAAATAGATTGTCTAAATTTTGAATTAAATTTTAATTGAACTGATTTGGTATTTTTTTTCTCATTAAGTGTTGTATATACGGCCAATTTTCAGAATTAAATATGACTCAAAATATTTTTCAAACACTTAAATTTATTATGAAAATATCTTATTTAAGCATAATGTAATTAATTCAATAAAAATTAGCTTTATTTATAGAATTCGTACAAAATTAATGGATAAATCATTAATATAATAAGATAATAATTTTTATATTAACAATTGGACAATTTAATTAAAAAAAATTATTACTTTTTATATGTCTGTATTTTGTTTTTTGTTTTTTTTTTAGTTTTTTCTATTCTATTATCTGTACCGAGCTCATCCTCTTTCAGATCAAAAATATTATAAAGATAAATCAAAGTAAAAGTTAAATAAAGAGAAAAAATATATTGTTTTGTTTTTAAATTATTGTAGAAAGGTATTGTTTAAAACATGAAAATAGTTTTTTTAAAAAATAAATATTATTAAAAATCAACAAATTAAAGAGTGTTTTTAGGTAAAAAAAAAATTTCAAAAAATTGCTGTCTTGTTTCTCAATCGAAAATTCAACATATTTTAATTATTAAAAAATCTTTATGTTAGAATTTAAATTCCCTTAAATTTTATCATCGTTATCTCGATTTTACTAATGGTGAATTGTCTTTATTTTTAATTTTACAATAAAAAAATTAATAAATATATAAATAATTTATTTTAAAAATTATTGGAAGATCATACAAAGTAGAAATCACGTCTTTGGAAGAGCGAGTATGAGTGTATATGTTAGAATTATTAGGTCAATTTAAAATTACTCGGAAACTTTAATTTCTAAAATTATTTCTAAGTTATCCAAAAAATAATAATGAATAAAAAATTTCAAAGATATTTAATTATAAATTGATGTAATAATTCCAACAGGTTCACTCATACACCAAAACCTAACTAAGTCTATTTAAATCAGCTTTTGTCCAACTAAGTCGAGAAAAACTCTAAGACCAAATTTTCAAAAACCAGTGCCGATTAGATCATTAAAAAAATGCATTTTTAAACCTGTTAGTGCAAAATTTTGTCAAATTTGGTTTCTATTGACATCAATAGGCCATATATAGATTATTGAGGAAAGATGAGTTTGTGAATTTGTCGAAGATGTACCTCAAAAGCTGGTTCACCACTGGTACTTATTTAAATAGACTTAATAATCAGAATCTTTAGGCAAAAAAATTTTCATTAGATTCTAAAATATTTTTCTGTTTTATTCAATTTTTTTATTTTTTTTAGATTTAAAAACATTAATTGATTGTGTCATTTAGATTAATCATTCAGTTTAAACAAATTAAAAATCCATATGTTTATTTAAAAAAAGAAATTAATTTTCATCTGCAAAGGGAGATATCAATTGATTAAAATTTAAGCTTTAAGCATTGAATACAAAATAATATTTAAAACTCAATGCTGAACTGAAAAAATAAAAACTTTTTTTTTATAAATGATTGATATTTTATTTGTTTGGGGCATTTGAAAATATTTTCAAAAATATATATAAATTTCAATTCAAGTTAGTTAGTTTTTAATAATTAGAGAATTTTCAAAAAAAAAAAAATAAAACACTTACTTTTCTGAATTCATCAAAATATTTCCCATCATTTAGATATATTGAGTTATATTAAATCAAAAACTTACAAATTGCCAATTCTGTCACATTATTTTTATCATTCAAGCTGTTCAAATTTAGTTTTGTTTTATTTATATTTATAATTAAATATTGATAAATATCAGATAATAATTTAGCAGATACTCTTTCAATTTTAAAAACTAAATCTATCAAGCCAAACGATTGAAATCCAATTTGAGCCAGTTTTTTTTTCACGCTTACGATCTTTTGCAACGAATTTTTAGTTTTAAAGCTCAAATTTTTTAAGCATTTTTTTAAATTTTTTTCCAAAGATGCCATGTGTAAAAATTCGTTTTTAAATGAATCAATTTCCAAATATTAATCGATAATTAATGAAAGCTGTCTTTTAATATTTTTTTCATCTTAGCATGCTATTCTGTCAATTAAATGCATAATCTTTTTTAAAAAAAATTTTTTTAAAAAATGTTTAATTACCATTGTCGAAAATGAAATTGGAGCATTTTTTGAAAAATTAATTATCAATAACTTGTAAAACTCAATGTTTCGTCATCAAAAAGATCGTATCTACAATAAATAAATAATAAAATAATTTTTTAATGATTAAATGGAATGCAAAAAGCTACTTTTTCATCATTATTTAAAAAGAATCCCACTCGAATAATTTTGCATAAAAATTTACTAATTTTAATTTAGTTTTAACGCTTTTTTCTTCATCTTTTAGATATTTCAAGTTTTCAAGTTTTAAATGAATATTCGAAATCGTCTGGTAAAAGCTTCATCGATGTGACCAATTAGTATTTTACTCAGAACAAAAAATTTATGAAACATTAAATATTAATTTTCTTTCTTTAAATTTGTTGTACTCACAGAAGCTCTTAATTAAAAAAAAAATATTTATCAGAAAATGTCTTAAAAATTAAAATTTTTTTATTATTAATTTTTAAATAAAATCAAGAGCAAAAAATTTATCTGACATCGAATTTTTTAAATAATAAACTTGAATTTAATCTAATTATTTGGATCTAATAAAATCGATTTTTGCTCTTTATTTTATTTGTTTTTACTAGGATTTAAATTTGTTTCTCTACAAAAATCAGTAAAATAACACTTAGTAATTTTCGAAAATTATTTTTTAAATTAAATAAAAATATAATATTTACTATTTGACGAAACTTTTCTCTCAAACATTTTGAAATTTAATTATTCAACAAATTAAGAATACGTAGATGACAATGTATTTAATCATTTTCACTAAATACGACAATAAATTTAAATTGATTTAGATAAGCCATGGCTAATTTAAATCAATTTTTTTTAATCCCACCAAAAATATTAAATTAAAAGAAATAAAATTTCTTTTAAACTTTAAAATACAGTTATTTGTTTTTGTTTTATAAGAAAAAATGAAGGTATAAATGGTGAATATGGTGAATTTTCCGCCGGATAAGAGTTGATCTCTTCGTTTTCTAACTGAACTTGTAAGTTTAAATTTTGTTAATTTAATTTTATTTTTGTAAAATTTTATTTATAAAAAGTTAATCTCAAGTTAAAAAATTTAAATTCAAAAATTGATATTGTTATTTATCAATTATATTGATTTATGATGATATGCCTTGCAGAATTGAAACATAAAATTTGAGAAAAAACATTTAAATTTGTAATCAATTATCTTTACTTTAAATTGGCATTATTATTTATTAAGTATATAATTCAAATGATATTTCAAATGGGACAGAATTAAAAATAAATTTTTACGAATAAATTTTTTGTACAATTTCGATTTTTTAAATATTGTTTTTTAGAATACAAAACGAAAAGGAAAACATAAAAATAATCAAGAAAAACTAGTAATTTTAGATTGTTCACAACCAAGAACAAAATAGGGATCCACTAACTTTTTCTTTTCATAATAAAATAGCTAAACTGTAACCATATAAATTACTTTAGCTTTTATCATGTGCCATATTTTAACTGAAGTTAATACCTTTGATTCCCGAACCCGAAACCGAACTTCATTTATTATTATTTAAAATCCAAACTCAGAAATTTTGGAAAATACTACAAATTACTAAAAAATTTAATAGATTTAAAAATTTCAATGAATAATCTGAATTAAAAATCAATTTATTTCCTATAAAATGACTTTAAGGCAAAAAAATAATACCATTTTTCTAGTCAACTACCCATCGATTATGAGTTGAAATTTGCTTTGATTTAAAATTACTAGAAAAAGCTAATAAATGCTTTGAACAATTATTAAACCAACAAAATAAATTTAAATTTAAATTTTTTGCCTTTTGAGTAATTTTTTGTTAATAAAATTTTACAAAAATAAAATTTAATTAAATCAGAAAAATGAATTCAAGTTCTATTTACAAATTTTTTAAAGATTTCATTTTAAAATATTTAAATCATTATTTATAAACAATTTCCACATTCTCTAGTTAATCGTCGAAGAGAAGGCCTAATATATCCTAGCGAAACGTCGTAGGTTCAAGCCGACCTCGAGACTCAACCAAAACAGATGCGAATGCTATGAACTCCGCCGATTTCAAGATCAACTCTTATTCGCACGAAAAACTTGCGCTCAAAAGTTATCCTTATCTCTGCCTGCCAACTTTACTTTTAGGTCAATTATGTAAAATACAAATGGCTCATGGCCAAAGTCGCCAAGCAGTGAGTGAAAAAATGAAATTATCCTGTAATCAAATCGTTCAAACAAAGTTAAATTGATTTTTTTTTTGCCAAGGCTTACAATAATCAATTAATGTTTAAACAAAATATTATTAATAAATATTCAAAAAATCGTCAATTATTAAATCAGATCTTAATGATTAGTGAGGTGAGAAATTTTTAGTTTTTTTTTGATGTTTTTTAATTTAGGATTTGAGTTATAAATAAAAATAATGAGGCACTTTTTAATTAATTTTTTTTTATTATTAGCTTTTGAACCAGGCCTTTTTTAATAAATTTATAATTTATTTTAGATTTATAAATAGTAGTGCTAAGAAGCAATGGTAGGGGGCCATTGAACTGCCAAAAGTTGGCTTTGGATAAACTTTTTCATTAATTTTAACACTCTTTTAAAATAGTCGATTCTTTTTTTTTATAGAATTTTTTTATTTTTCAACTTGTAAGTTAAATCTATACAAATTTAAATAAATATATGTTTTTAAACATAGATTTTATTTTTCTATCAATTAGCTTGATATTTTATAAAAATTGATTATTTAGTAAAAAAGTCTTTGCTTATTAATTGTTATCGTAGAACTTACTTATTTACTTAACTATTGAGTTTAATTTTTAAAACTACAGTTAATTATAGTCTAACGATGTTAGTATGTATTTTATTTGATTTTAATGCCAACTTAAACTAAAAGTTAAGATTTAAACATATTACTGTAATATAATGCATTAAAATTTTTTAGTAGCTAAATATTGCCGCGAGTTAGAGGTGCTGTTGAACTTAGCGATTCCAGGTTTGCAGGAGACATTCAAAGAGCAGCTACTCAAAGACAAAGTCATTAAAAGTGTGGCAGCTACAAATAAGTTATTCCTTGAATTAGTCCTTGATAAAAAGTGGAACGAAATTGGAGCTCAGTGCGAGAAGCGCGGTGAATACGAGTCAGCGGATGAAGTAAATGCAGATGAAGTAACCATTAACAAATTTGAGCGACGAGGCAGTTACAATCCAAAAAATGACAGGAAGCGATACTGTCAGAAGAAGGGTCATCGAAAGTAAGAATGTCGATAGCGATTCGAGGGTGAGTGCTTCTACTGTCAGAAGAAAGGTTATCGAAAGTAAGAATGTCGATACCGATTGGCGGACATGAGACGGAAAGGTGAAAGCAAGGGCCCGAGAGAACAAGCGGAAACATACAAACAGTACCAGGGACCACAAAGAAGGGAGAACCAACAACCCCGAAGCCAGTATCAACAACCAAAAACAAGCATTTTCAGACCAAAAGCATTCACAATCGATGCAGAAGTGGTTGAGCTAGGATGTGAAATAAACGCACAGACGGTTTATTGTGAGTTTCATAGATGGCGACATAACGAATCCAGTTTTCGGATTGAAGCGGATAGATTTATCAATAAAGTCAGCGTTGAATTGCAGGAACGTGATTTGTGCGATGGGCAAACTGAAGCTGTATTTATATACATGGCAAGGCGAACAAGAATTTATTTTCACCGACATTACGGAAAAAGCAATTCTGGGAATGGATTTCCTTACAAAATTCAAGGCAGTGTTTGACTTCCGTCAGAACACTGTGATCTTAGACGATAATGTAGCCAAGCACCAGATTAACTACATCAGCGAGACAGAGATACCAACAGCAACTCAAACAAGTGGCAAAGTAAAATTAAACGAGGAGTTGGTCCTCAAAGCGAGATGTGAGCAGCTATTCAAAGTGAAAGTTAAAAAAAATAACGTCAGGCACACAAGTAATTCTCAGTCCAAATATAACCGATTTTGCGGTAGCGGAGGGCATCATATGGGCAAGGAGTGTAAGTGACGTGAAGGAAGATAAATCAATCTTTGTAAGCGTCATAAATCTAGGTGACGAAGACGTCACAGTGGGAAAAGATACAGATATTGGTGAATGCGATGAAGCAGATCTACTTCAGCAGAATGAAAAAGCAGAGTCCAAGCTACTTAAGGATGGCAAAATCAACTGGGATGTTATAAAAATTAATACAAAAATGAGTCAAAAGGATCAGGTGATACTTGGCAAAAGCTTAAGTCACGGACAATGGGGAATAAAAGTCCAATGATTTCTATCAAGGTGGGTAATCCATGGGATTTGGTTGGGATTGATGAAGCTGGTTCGTTAAAAAACACGCCACGGGGCAATATTTACATATTTTTGGCGATTTGTTTTGTTTCGAAATTTTGTATTACGAAAGCGACACCAAACTTTTCAGCTGAGCAGACAATTCGGTTTTTGGAAAAGAAACTATTGAGTATTTTTGGGGTTCCATATGCATTACTTAGCTATCAGGATCGGAATTTTATAGCGAAGGTACTTGAAGAGTTCTGCCAGAAGCACGGAATCAAGAAAATTCGGACCACTGCCTACCACCCACAGTGTAACGGCTTAGATGGACGGACAATCAAAACCATAAAGAAAATGCTAAGTGCTTACGAGAACGCGGAACACAACAACTGGGATCAAGTACTGGAAAAGGTTACTTTCGCATACAACAATTCAGTACACAGCTCAACTGGTTTTAGTCCAAATCACGTAATTTTTGGGAAAACGTTACCAACGCCAGACGACCGTAAACTAGCGATAGAATGGGGTAATCCAACGCAGGAGTCAAGAGCACAAATCGAGCAGGAAGCTAGGAAGAACATTGAACGTAGTCAACTGTCACAAAAGAAACAATACGACAAAAAGCTAAAGGTTAATGAGTTCAAAGTGGGCCACTTGAAACTACTTACGAATTCAAAACAAACAGTTGGTCAGGTTCGCAGTTTTAATCCAAAATTTCTGGGTCCTTATGAAATTCTAATAAAGCTAAACGAGGTAAACTACGAGCTAAAAGGGTTAGGGTTAGGGTTAGGGTTAGGGTTAAATAACTTTAAGTGTCACGATTGCGGATTTGTTGCAAAAAGCGTAACTTGGTTAAGCGCGCACACACGGGTGCATAGAGGCCCAGCGGAGACAAGGTTCTCTTAATCATAATGCTTAAAATTTAGTACGTTAACAATTCTATTTAATCAATCTACTCTTTTATCTATTATTTAATAAATTTTATTAATTTAATCAATCAATCTAGCCTTTTTTATAATCAATTTAATTTAAATAATCTAATTATTTTTTTTCGATTTTATGTTTTGATTTTTAATTGTATAGAAAAAAAAAAAATTAATTAATTTCGCTTACAGGCAAAAAATCGGCACCATGTAGCTAAAGAGCACTAAGAAAATTTCGCTGTTGAAAATTTTTTTAAATGATGTCACGCTCAAAAGTGGTAGCTAGAATCAACTATCACAGCGCGTATATTGCGAATATAGATTGCAACACGTTCAATAAATCAATAAAAGCAACGCGTGCTCTTGGCATACGAAAAAATGAAATAAATGAAAAAATGAAGTAAATGAAAAAAAAATTGATAAAAATTTTAAACAAAATTTAAACTAAATCAATTTAAATTTAATTTTTAAAAATTTTTAATTTCACAGAACAACCCGTAATATCTTGTGGATTGAGAAATTAGAAATAAAAGACAAAATATAATCCACTCAATGCAAAAACAAAGTGTTTAATTTTGCACTCGAATTTAAAATAAATAATTATCTCAAACCAGAACCCGCCCGCCTCAACCCTCTGTTCAGGCATCTCACACGTACTAGAAACGCGAGAAAAAGTCCTGCTTATTGTCGACTCGGTCACCAAAAAGGCCATTGACCAACAGCAGCAGCAATTGACTACTCCAAGTGTGGCTCAGGGCAAGGCTGATGCGAGCAGGAGTGTTGTGGTCGGGGCGGCTAAAAAGAAGATATTGCAAATAGTGCCAAAGACAAGCGATCAGGGTCGGAATTTTATAGCGAAGGTACTTGAAGAGTTCTGCCATAAGCACGGAATCAAGAAAATTCGGACCACTGCCTACCACCCACAGTGTAACGGCTTAGATGGACGGACAATCAAAACCATAAAGAAAATGCTAAGTGCTTACGAGAACGCGGAACACAACTACTGGGATCAAGTACTGGAAAGAGCCGCCGCCTCGCTCGAATCCAAGGCCGTCAAGCGCATGGACTCGGTCAGCGACACCAGTCACTCGAGCTCGCACGACAGTTCGCTCAGCAAGCCGCTCAAAAAGACCTACACAGACGATAAAAAGACAGAAAGACAAACAGTTTTATCAACGAGCTTGTACAGGATAGTTAATTAGCGAGTCGATAAAGGACTTTGACTTTGAAGAGTTTTGTCCCATAAACACAGAACAGTATGCTGATTTTGTCGAAAAGGTGATCATGGTAACATTAAAGAAGAGTCACACCTGGTTCACTCTGGTCAGACATTTTTTTGTTTGCTTTCAAATTAAAAGCGCAAAAATTGAGGAAAAAATTTAAGTCGAGAAAATAAATAAATTTACGAGTCACACGAACAGCTACGCGATCCGACAACTCGACCAAGCATAATGCTCAGCTTGACCGAGCGCTATACAACCCGTTTTCAAATCCATGATCGAGTTGAGCAATTGGAACAATTGGAACTTAAAGTGAGACTGAGAGTTTGAGTCGAGCGATTGTTGACTATTTTACAAATTTGTGGAAATTTAAAAATATTCATTATCTATATAAGTCATCATCTTTATAGAGAAGTCACAAAAAAATTCTTAGTTATCTTGAAGAAAAAGTGGATCAATTGACCAAGCAAAATAATTGATTAAAATTAGCTAGTGCTAATCTAAATCAATTTTATTTTGTTGTTGACTATTTTCCAAATTTTTCGACGATTCCTATTCCATGAAATATCAGAGGCAATTGTCAATACCACTTTTGCCATTTGAATAATTTTGATTACATAATTTCAATTTGCCTTGTTCATCAGAATCAATAAACTGAAGCAATACGAAAAATCAGTCAAAGTTAAAAAAAAATTGTAAGTATTTTAAACTTTTTCTAAACTTAGCATGAAAAGACTTAAAAACATGCTTTTAAACAGCAGAAATAAAACTGGTCGAGAAATGGTCAAGAAACTTAAAATAGAGTCATATATTGGTTATGATAGATGCTAATGTTTAAAGAGAGCAAAATGAATAAAAACGAATTGTGCTTGTGATCGAAGAATAAAACTAAAGGTGTCTAAAAATTAAGAATTTTACAAAGTAAATTGTAAAATTATTTGTTTTCATACAAAATATAGTTTTTTCGAAACTTATATACGCAATTATTTTTATGTTTAAATTTTGTTACTCCGATTAAAAGAACATTGTGCAGATTTTTTTTCAAATTAAAAGGAAAATAGTTAAGAACTCGCTTTTTCTATTTAATCTTTCATAGTCTCACTTCATCAACAATTTCTTTTTCAGTTTTCCAAATAATTTCTCTTTTAAACTGTTGTTTTTATTTAGTCAACAAAAAAAAAATTAACTAATAAAATTTAAGTTCAATTGTTTTTAGAAAAAATTTAAAAAAAAATTAATAAATGAATTCGGTAGAAAAAATAAATAAATTATATTCGTTTTATGCCCGAGAGACTTCTTACCTGAAGTTTTTGGAAAGCCTCTTAAGCAAAAATGAAGATATTTTCGAAAATTAATTTTGTGACGAATTGCAACAAATAATCAGCAAAGATGCTATTTCAACAAAAAAGATCTATTCTCCTTTGACTGAAGTTGTAAAAAGATATTTTCTTGAATCTAGAGAATTGAGACAAACGATCAAAAATGTAAGTTTTTTGTCTTCAAGCGTAAAAATTTAATTTTTACCTTACATTTTAGTTAGCAAGTGAAATTCATCAAAATGAAGATGATTTAATAGAAGCAATTGAAGATCATTTTGACATTTCAATTGTTCAGACGCCAATGGATCAAAATGAACTAAAAAACATTGCTTTAAAAGTTGAAAATTTAAAAATCAAAGAGAAAAATTTAAAGAAGATTTGGTGGAAATTTATTCTAAACAGAGTCTAATGGATAATGAATATATTATGTGAGAACAAAATCATAAATTGTTCCAAATTTCCAATAACGAAATGGACTTTAACAATGAAGACAGCTGTAATTTAATTTATAACTTAGATTATTTTATAATTCTTAACACGTTAATATATTTAGGTGATTACAATGAAAATTTATAAATAAGAAGAAATAATATTTCTAACTCATTTAAATGTAACAGGAGCAATGCCAAAATTAGTTCAAATATTTCTAGATCATCACTGAAAGATGATGACTTATTATTTGATATTAATAATGAAGCAATTAATTCAACTAGATTTTAGGAATCGAAAAGAAGTTATTTTTTTATTTTTAAAGATAGAATTTTTCTAATAATCAAACAATATAAAAAATATATCGTTTTTAAAAAATACACTACTGCTTAATCTAACAAAAATTTAAATTAAAATTTAATAAAAATTTAATAAAAAAATTTATAATACAAATTTGAATCAAAATTAAAATTTAAATATTTAAATTTGTTAAAATTATTCATTCCAGAATTTATGAAGGCAATGAATTACATTTTTGAATAAGAATGATTAAATTTATTTTTTTTTATTTTTAGCTGTGACATGTCCAGTTTGTGATCTATTAGATATTCGAATAATACATCCAATTACTAATGATGAGCTTTGCGTCGGTTGCAAGGAATCTTTTAAGATTTCAGTCTTGGCCAAATTTAATTAAAAAAACCTAAAAAAAAAATCAGGCCTTTGAGTAAGACTTGGGACAACAATTTCATAACTTGAATAAGAGAAGTTAAATTGGTTTTCCATATTTTATTCAAAAGCCTGATTTCAGTCTTGGGCTAATTTAAGTAAAAAAACCAATTAAGTAAAAATCCTTTTTGGAGCTAATCCCAGGGCTACGTACCATCAACCCAATGATATAGAGACTCTAATTCATCGACTACGCTTTTAAATCCGAAATAATGGTTTTAATGGAAGGCAAAAAAGCGAAAATCGAAGCTTAAAATTCAATAATAAGCTTCGATTTTCGAAATTCATTGATTAAAAATTTCGATAGTATCGAAATTTTTAATACTTTAATAGTATTATAGTGTTATTTATTTGATTTCTGTAGAAATCAAAGGTAAATTTTTGAAATTTAATAAAATAAAAAATGAAAAAAAATCTAGGAAATGTGAATTTAGGAACAGAGAACAAAAACAAAAATTTTAAAATTAAATAACTTTTTTACTATGATTCTAAATATTGATCTACAAAATGAGTGAGCTGATTGAAACTTTGTTCCACCCAAATTTAGTTTCTGCAATTACTCTTCATTTTAATTTTAATGGTATTCTAATAAATTTAGTGCTTTGCACACGCAGAGTTTTTGCATAGACCTAATTTGAATGGTACAAAGTTTCAATAAGCTGATTAATCTTGCAAAAAATTTTTTAGGCTCATAGTAAAAATGTATTTTTTAGAAAATTTAATTACCTAATTTGTTAATTTAAAAAAAAAAAAAAATTTAAAATGCAGAAATGTACTTAAACTTACATGTAAAGTACACCCAAAAGTGAGGTCTTTAACCGGCTTTTTTCCCAAATAAACAAATGAAAAAGAAAGGAATTGTATGTTTATAATTAAAAGAAAAAAGCAATCAGCTATTTTGTTATTTAAATCTAAATTGAGATACATGGCCAATTTAAAATTTAGCTTCAAACCTTCTGAAATTTGAGAATAGCTGGCAAATGATCATTTTTAAATTCTAATCAAATTCCAGGTATGATAAGCGAAAAGAGAATTTTAAAGATTTGTAAAAAATTTAAATTTTTTTTGTAAACACAACTTAGATGTATAATACATTCAGAAAATAAAAGATATAGTTTTGCTCTAACACAAAGCACTCAAATTTATATCGTTTAAAAAATAAACGAGTGTTTATAGTTCTAAATACTTAGCTTAGAATCCTAGCAAAGATTTCTTTGTAAATTTTAATTTTAGATAACCACTTCTTTCCAAATCATACCGATTGACAGCATCGAATCAACTGGAAACGACCAAACAGAAATCAATACTTTCAAAGAACAATACAATCAATTTCTCGAGTATTTGATTGAAAAGTAAAACAGCTTTTTCTAATTTAAAAATTTAAAATTTCGAATAAATTTAGAAAATGTGAACTGTCGACTCATCAAGAAACACTTACGAACAACTATCAAGCTAAAAAGGCTACTCTACTAACCCATATAGATGGTTCAACTCAAAAAAATGTTTTCAGGTAAGAATTAGACCAATTTTCTTTTTTATTTAATTTTAATTTAATTCAAATTCTTAAATTGTTTAAAAGCTCTATTTATTGTTTAACAAAATTTTCGAGAAACTGAAAGCCGGAGATCATGAGATCAATTTACGAAAGCAAGAGCTGGAAGCTCAAATGGAATTTCAAATGGTACTTTGGAAATAAATGAGTTGAAAATAGAAAATTTTGAAATTGGTGCCGAAGATGTGGCTGCGCCAAATCAAACTATTTGCTCGCTTGATCTGGTCGATTGTACCCAGTTTAAAATGGAAACCGAGTTATGTGAAAACTTTTCGTTTAGAAAAAGTGCAAAATGATATAATACATTTTCGTTTCCTGAAAACACCGAGCTTCGAAATACCAAAAACTCCAAAAATCTTCACAAATACCTTAAGATAGAAATTTTCGATTCGCACAAAAATCCGGTATCTTTTGAACTAAAGGAAAAAGTGAAACCGGGCATCCATTTTATTCGAGTGAACTTCATTCCACAATCGATCGGAATCTTCCGACTTCATATTCACTACAAAAATAATCCGATTCCGAACAGTCCTTTTCATTTTGTTGTAATGAATGATGCGCTTCAGCAATCATCTCTGTCTGTTCCGAACGCTAGTCTTGCCAGCTCGAGTAACTCGGCGACAAACTTTGCCTCCGATGGTTACCTAGTGCACAATGACGGTTCAATAAACCCGACTCTATTCGGGCCACCTGTAAAATGCAGCGAAACAATCAATGCCCAAAAGCCACCGAGACTGCCCTCCTTGAACAATGGACGCGGACGCCTGCTCCAAATAAACACGAGAAATCATGGCACTGGCTCCCTTTTTTGGAACAAATCGGTCACCGAAAACCCACACACCCTGTGCTCGCCCTTCAAAAGAAAAAGTACTGAAATCAACACCGATTCAAACAACAATCAATTTGAAAATGAGGAACAAATGGAGACAGAAGATAGCAATGGATCCAGTAAGTTGCCTAAATTGTTTACGGTACAAAAAAAACCAAACAACAACCAACACAAATCGAATGACTACCCGGGCACCTTTCCAAAGATAAACATATTGAGTGGTTATCTGAGACGATTCTTGAGCGGGCCGAACAGAAGGCACTTGGACCAGATTCCGCCTCTAAAAGCTCAGTTCCAAAGAAAGTTCACCAACCTGAACTATCCGATCGGCTTGCGTTCGTGCAGCATGAGAAATTGGGTGATTGTGTGTGACAATGGAAGCAATTCCATCAAGATATTCGAAAAATCCACTGGAGAATTGATCAGACAGGTAGAAGAAGACTATCTATTCAAGCTGCGTAGGCCCTCTGCTGTTCTCTTGTGTGAAAGAAAATCTGAGATGTATGTTAAAGACGACAAGGAAATTTTTGTTTTTGACTTGGAACAGAACTGTAAAATGGTGAGAAAATTTGGAAGTGGCATTCTGAGTAAACCGAACGGCCTGGCCTATGACGAGCAAGAAAATATAGTGTGCGTAGATGCCGACATCCGCAATCCCTTGGTTCATGTATTCGACAAACAATCCGGCATTCTTATTAGGTCCAAGCCGTACCATCCATCAATGAAACTGTTCGCCAATTCGCATGTATTGAATCAGAGATTTGGTCAAAGTGGCATTTTGGCCCAGCGAATGCAGGCGTTCGACAAGACTAAAGTTCGATTTATTTGCAGTAACAAGAATTCTGTTTACGCAAGTGATTTGGGAAGAAGTATAGTGTATAAAACAAGTCTAGATGGCCACATTGAGATGGCTTTTGTTTTTCATGGCAAGCAAAAAGGCGAGCTTTTCGAACCTTCAGGCATCTTTGTTGACGAAGATGGCCAAGCCATTTTGGTGGGAGGTAGCAAAAATGATAGGCTCCAAGTAAATGAGTTCAAATCAAAAAATGGTTTTATTTTGGATTTTTAATTTTAGATATATGACCAAAATAGAAGATATAAATGTGACATTATGTTTCTTGGTGAGAAAATTGTTCGTCCAAGTGACATTTACATCGATCACGAAGGATATCTGTATGTTTCCTGTTTCATTCAGCAATGTGTCAAGAAATACAAGCTCACTACCGATTAGGCCGGCTATTTAAAAAAAATTTATGGATATTGAGCATTTGGTCTGCATTGGAGCCGGGCGGCACTGTTCAGCCATCGATTGAAATCATAGGTGTGCCGACCGCTGAGTTTCCGGTCAAAGACTTGGTCTATTCAGAGGTGGAGGAGAGCGAGGCTGGGCAGCGAGACATTGACGCCCAACAGACTCATGATGGCCAACAAATTGGGGCTGGTGCTAATGACAAGGACAAAAAAAAGAGAGGAAAGGTGAATTTTTTCGAAAAAATAAAAAAACAAAAGCTCACATGTTGACCAGCGACAACAATTTGGGCAATTTGGGCAATTTGGGAAATTTGAGCAAGTTATTTGAACAGCTCAAAAAGACGACCATGTCCGACTGGTCGCCGCTCAATCAACAAAGCATCAAATACAAAGTGAGAACACTGTATGGCAGACAAAAAATAATCTTTAGCTCACCGCTTCAAATCGAAAACACACTCAAATTGGCATGTTTGTTTGGGTTGAGTTGAATGATTCTGTGTATGAAAACAAGAGCATGGTCGAGTTCATTGATCAAATGGAACACGACGACAAGACAAATGTTGCTTTGTTTAAACTGTTGTCACAACAGTTTACTGTGTGCCACTGTATGTAGTCTACAATTGCAAGATTTACGTGTCTCCCGATACCAAAACGTTTTTGCCATCGCAAATATTCGATTTGCGCCGCTCAAATTTGAGAGTAGGGCATAGAAAAATTCCGGCAGCTTTCGAACTTTTTAATTTAATTTTAATAAAAACGACTGACTCGTGGTCAAGCCACCGGTCAGCCAACATATTTATGTGAGTGCAGTGCAGTGGTTTGATCACGACAAGCCGGATTCTCAGCCAAAATTAAATAGTCTCCTAAATCGATCAGCAAGGCCTGGTCAATCTTGAGTGTGGCAATATTGGTGCTCAAAACGTAGTCAGTAGTGTAGCGATTGGCCGCAGGCAAAGTCGGTACATTTTTGAACCAAATCAACTTAGATCTGGGGTAGCACTTGCATCTATCTTGCACGCTAGAATAACTGTTTGTCCTTCTTCCAGCTTTACATTGGACAGTGAAACAATAAGTGGGAGGAGTAGTAGTAGTAGTAGTAGTAGCTGTTCGGTTAAGTAAGAACTTAATCCTCATTGTGCCTCCCTGCTTATCCCTTGTTATTTGGCTATTGTGTCTCCTGCTTGTCCCCTCACTTACTCCCTCATTCTCTCTAATATCCAAATTTATCTTCTCGAACCCTTTCCTTATCTTAAATATTAGTAATAATATTTGTCTGATCAGAACAGAGCAATAAAGATGCCTATGTCGTTGATCTGAGCGTCACTTATCCGCAAACTGACCACTCTCGTATTAAAGTCAAAGTCAATAGTGAATCTAGTTGAGGTCGGTACCATCTTTGAACTAGGTTATTTTTTGGCTTATTTTTGGTTTTTGTTCAAGCAAGCAACCAATTGCTCAAGTGGTCGAGCTTGACCTCTCGACTTTGCCAAGTAGCTAAACGTTTCAGGACTAACCAACTAACCATTGACTAGCTGTCAACGCCTGGCAATTCCTTAACCAACAAACAACGCTGTGTTTGATCTTGGCCTATTTTGTTCTGTGCCAAAGGCGGTGTAGTTGCCAGTTGCCAAATAGTAAAAAAAAAGGATTAAAAAAAAAGTTTTTTAAATTTTTTTATATTTAATTTTTAATTAAAAAAAAATAATTATTAATTAATTTTTTCATAATTTTGCAGCTCTTATCTGAATTCTTCAATTATCTTGTTTACATCTAAAAAAATTTAAATTTAACAAAATTATCAAAGTATTATAAAAACTTATACTTGTTGAATTTTCGGCCAAGTTTCTATTTTCAAAAGGATCTTTTATGAACCATTTTGAATTTTTGTTTTCTCTGGCCTTTAGTTTATTTGAATATATGTCAACAACAAGTCTTTCCCAATCGAATTTTGTATAATATTCGAGAAACCCAATCCATAGAGAACCAACACTTTTGGAATCTTTTGAATTTAATTTTTGTCGAGCCAAAATACTTGAGCGCTCTTCTAACCAGGCTATGTATTCGTGACCTGGATATTCAATCTTTTTTAAAATTTCTGTAAAATTTTTAGCCAAATCTTCTTCAATTTCATCAATTGTAGGCAGAATTTTTGGTGTTGTCCTCATCAAATAATTCAACCTTTAATTAGGAGAAAATTAAAAAAGAAAACTTTTTTTCATTTAAATTACATTAACAATACAAAAGAATACGACGATATAAATTTTTGTTTGGTTCCATTTATAAGCTTTATTTGAAGACAGAGCATTTTGACTCTTGGGTCGCATGAACAATATATTTTAATTAAATTAGAATTCTTTACACCGAAGCATTTCTCAAAACCGATGTCATATTCAATATTGTTATATTCAATTTTTATTATTTGACAGTTTTTGTATATATTGGATATATACGATTAAGCAATTGACTATTTTTTCTTAAATACCTCAATCTGGATAAAATTAAATTCAAAACTTCTTCAGATTGCTCTTTTGAATCTTGTTGACATGAACTGAACTAAAAAAATCAATCTTATCAATGCTCTAAATCGTTGTAGAATTGTAATCATTGACAATTTTTTTTTTTTTAAACTCACAGCATGTTCAAAAAATTTTTTAGAACTATCGTTTTTAATAACTTTGTCTTGATTATCAAATGATACACTTATGTCTAAATCACTCTTTTTAAGAGCCAAATCTGAATTTATTGAACCGAATATTTCATATTTTAAATTTAATTTTAAGTTAAAATCTCTTAAATGAATATAGGATACATTTTGTTCGAGAAAAGCGAGAAATTCCATATGCTTTTCAAAATGTTCTTTTTGCAATTTGTGTTTAGCTTAAGAAAAAAATTATACTTACTGTTTTTTTTTTATAAATTGGGTAAATATAAAAAAAAAAATTTCACAAAGATTCAATAATTTGCCAATCGTTTAAATCATACTCGATTATAGAAAAATATTTTTGATCAATTAAACAAATTGACTCTGATCTACATGATTCGAATTCTTTAAAAAGTGTTGGGTCTATTGGTCTATAATCACTTAACCAATAGTTATGATTTTCAATGAGCTTTTTTCTTAAAAAAATCAAAAATTAACTAAATAAAAAAAAAAAATCCAATTTTACATAATTTCATTTAAATTATTTCTAAAAAAGTCATTATGCATTAGATTATTTTTAATAAGTAACAAGGATTCCAAATGTGTCAAATGCTTCAAATGTTTATATTTTCTTGCTCGTATAACAATATTTGTGGTATCAATCTTTTTTACTTAAATTAAAACCTGCATCATTTAATTCAAATAATTCGATATTTTCATCAATGTAGAGACATACATTCCCGCCTCTGCGTCCACTTCTTCTTTTGTTTTGTTCGTAGTACCGGTTTTTAATGGTTCTTTTTGCCCTCTTGTACCGGCACTTTACCTTCCTGAAGACTTCTGCATTTTCCATGATAGCTTTCAGAGCTTCATCGTTCATCCATTCATTGCGCTGCTTCTTATTCGTCCACATACTTTTTGAGCAACCTCACTTACGCCCGTCATGATAGAGCTCAGCTCTGCTCGAGATCTTCACCTTCGTCGCTCAAAACACTAAATTTATTTTTCAACTCTATCTGGAACTCGTCTATCTTTAGGATATAACTTTGTTGCTCCGCATTTAGACATAAATTTAGGTGAGAAATCTATATCGAATTTTTTGCACAAATCAATTAACAAATCAAAAAAAAATCAAAATCATTATCTTTTTTCTAAGAAGGATGATGGAGATGGCCAGGTGAAAGAAAAAACCGAAGCACTAATGTTTCGTGGACTTAAAAGCCGCTTATGATACCGTCAACAGAGAAGCGCTGCTCGGTGTAGAAGAAGCCTAATTTGCCAACTAAGAAGCCTACTGCGTTGTACGAAGGGCAGGAAGCTGCGGTACGTGTCTGCGGAGATCTCACAAGTTGGTATGGAGTCTTAACCGGGCTTCGACAGGGGTTATTGCTATCACCGGCACTCTTAAACGTCTACATCGACTATGAGATCGCGGATACAAAGAAGGGTATGAACGGAAATGGTTTGCAACGATGATGATTATGGCAAACTCAACCGTTTTCACCTCAGGAGATTTCAGCAGCCAGCGAGCCCCAGTAGAGTGGGCTTCACAAAAGAGCACACCCGGCTCCGCTAGAAACATTAGTGAGGAGGTACAAGTTACGTTGGGCTGGACACGTAAGAAGGTATGAAGACAATCGATTGGCAAAGAAAGGACCGTGTGGCCCGACTGCGAAAAAATAGGACCATTATAATTGTTTTTATTATATAGTATTGGTACAACACTTTAATTTACAATCTTCTAAATGACTTATTTTTTATCTTAAAAAGTTTTTCTTTTTTTAAACAAAATATATTATAAATAAAAAGTTTTAATATGGTTGACCACACGAAATCGAATATTAAAATCCATTGAAATAGCTTATTATACTTAATCTGTGAAGTTTATTTTTAAATTCGTTTATCTAATTTGATAAGACTGCTATTTTTTGTATATTGTTCAAAACGCTTGATACTCTGTTTGTAAAGAAATTATTAATTTATTTATTTATTGATGAATTAACCTCCCATAAGGAGAAGTAAAATTAAAAAATTACAAATAAAAAAAAGTATATTTGCTGATCAACTCGATAATTTGGATCAGTCCAAAGTATTGAAGCTGTTTTATATTTTAGAATATGAAATATTCAAGCATTAGATTGGTTCATATAGATTATGACTCATAATTTGGAAACAGCTACAAAATATGTTCAAGTCAAAAAGAGAAATTCCAATATCAAATATTAAACCCATTAATAAAAATTAAAAAAATACGACTGGGTAATTATTATTTTAAAAAAGCTTGATATATTTCAACATGAAAAAATTTTATTTTTAAAAAAAATTTACCAAAATAATCTAGCAAAGGAAAAAATTTTTTTAAATAAAATTTATAATATAATTTAATTATATAATTATTTAATTTAATATAATTTAAATAATATTATTTTAAATATAATTTAAAAGGAAAATAATGAAAGGACCGTGTGGCGCGATGTTTTTGTATGTCAGTGAATTAGTAATATTTAATTTTATTATCTTATTTTGTCTAATTTTGGGGGTCTTCCTCTTTTACGTTTTTTTCTTTTGTATCTGGTGTTGTATCATTATCAATTTCAACTAATTTTTATGAAGGAGGTCTTCCTCTTTACCTTTACGTTCTTTGGCATATGAGCCTTTTTTATCATTATCAATTCTATTTGATCTCTTTCAGTGCCTTTTTTCGGTTTCATTTTTTTCTTGTGATTGCACAAACCATTGTCCAAAAACAAGTTCAACATTTTTGAGTAGGATTTTTAGTAACATAATGACCATAATATTCACAATTATATATATTACCACCATTTATAAACAAACAATCTTTTTTTATTAACTCATAAGCACCGTCATTCATGTATTTTTGTATTTTCCCCTAAGTCTCGAAAGTTTTTACATTAATTCATATCTGACTAAATCACCAAAAACTTCTAAGCCGACTTAATGTGATACTTTAACCGGTTTGTAAAGTGAGCTTTAATAGTATTATTATATGACTCAATTGGTGAGTTTGTATGAGCATATCCGGGTTAAGTCAAGAAGATTTGCCAATTTTTAAAATTAGAATGAATCCATTGATTCCTAATTTAATAAATTAAGCTAAACGAGAATATTTGGCCCAATTATTGAACACCATATTCAGACACAACTTATAAGAACCTGGACTTGTTGAATTATGTAAATTCTTTATATCACTCATTACCTCTTTGTATTTATCTAAAGGAATTTTTTTTTATCTTTTTTTTGACATACATCCGAAGATGGAAATAACACATTATGATTGTACAGGAAAAATCTATGTAATTGAATTATTCATTGCTTTAGATGCGTCAGTTATCATAAATTTAGGTTAGAAATCGATATCGAATTTTTTGCACAAATCAATTAACAAATCGAAAAAAAAATCGAAATCATTTTCTGTCTCACGACTAGTAAACATAAAACAAGTAGGAAAAAATTTATTTTGTATGTCAGTGATACCAAGTACTATTAGTGAATTGTTGTATTTGATTATCTTGTTAGTGGAATAAAATGGAAAATACCACCTTTTTTGAAATATTCTATTTATTTAAGTAACTAATAGCTAATGAAGCCAAGGTGAAAATGATCGTCTTCTGAACCGTCACCCAAGTCGATCCCAAATACAACTAAATCCTCTTTGGAAGTTTGACCATATTTATACTTTAAACTTTCAACTCCTGGTTTTAATTCGTCGATGATATTTTTATCGGATATGTGCATTGTCCTATTCCTGATGCACGCTTGTTCTTGTTCCAAAGACGGCATTACATAAATTTTATGTTTGAATTTTTTTATTAAACTGATATGGATTCTCTTCGGTTTAGTATCGTAATTGTAAATTAAATCTTCAAAAAGCTCTTTGGCTTTTTGCGTCATTCCACGCCGCGCTCCATCTATTAATTGACTATTTTGTTCGCCCAAAGTAAAGTAAGAAAGTTTTTGAATACATCGATCACGTTGTTTTAGGTAAATACTTAGCTTTACTTGATGAGAACATACACCAAAATTGTAACAATCTCTATGTACACAAAATCCATATTTTTTGGCGCATTATGTGGTTTTACCGATGCTTACATATTGTACAACTAACCAAATTTGACAATGCACACAAAAAAATAATTTTCACAACCAAAACCAAAAAATATTTTTGCTGTGTGTGTGAAAATCTGTTTTTTGGTTGTAATGAGCAGATTTTTGGTTGTCAAAATATTAGACCCTTTCTATTTTAACTGAAGATTTGATAATTGATTACGATTTTAAATTTTCATTAGTTTTTAATATAACAAAACCAACTTTGAATAAGAAATTATTTTTATTGTTTTTTCATCTTTTTTTTTTCTTAAATTCACAATTCTTTCATATTGGAATAGTTTTTACAGTTATCCCATATTGTTGCAAGTATCAATTTTAGTATTTTTTTGTAATTTTGTTTTTATTAATAATTTATTATTTTAATTTGTCTATCTATATGCTTTATTGATGTTCAAAACAAAATGATAAAACGAACAGAAAAAATTGTAAAAAAATTAAATAATTTTTTTAAGTGTTTAAACTTAGTTCTGTAAATGAAAAAAAGTGCAACATTGCATCAATTGTCTATGTCAACTAATGATTTACAAAATCTTTAATTTCTGCATATTTAAAAGATTCAAGAAAGCCTTGAAAATAATCGAATTGTATTATTTCACTTTTTTCATTTGATTTTAATAAATTAAGAAATTAATATTGAACTTTATTTTTAATAGTTTTTTTAATTTTTTTCAGTTTCAATTAATATGCTCGAAAATTTTAGAAAAAAATAATTTTGGTCTTTATGCTTTAAGATTTTGATTTCTTTAATTTTTATTTTGATTATTTTTTAATTTTTAAATTTTTTTTAATTAAAATTAGCCAAATAATTATCATCTGGAGTCCATCAGTCAGGATCAAGGACAAATGAAATTTCTGCGAATGAATGAATCATGGTCGAGTTAGTTCGACATTGTGACACGTACGCTATTGACATGGTGCATTAAAAGCAAAATCTTCTTTAATCCTGAGAGTAATGTTTGCATCATTATTTATTATTAATAACTCTCAAAAATTTTCTATCTAGATTTATTAAATATTAAGAAGTCATTTTAATTCATCACGCCGGAATTGTTTAATTTATTTTAATCATATTAGTAATGATAAAATTTTAGCACTATTTTTTTAGCTTTGACAGAAATTATGGCAGAAGAGCTGAGCTGATTGAAGGAACAAATTTAGTAGCTCTGCGTTGAATCCTTAAGAAATGGTGACCATACAGGCACAGCAAATTCCAAAAAGGGACGAACAAAAGTTAAATACAATGAACTACATAACTTACAATCAAAACTAGCGAATGATTGCCTGATGCGACCCAACATTTAATTTGCTTTGTTTGTAGCCTCTATCATTTAATTTTCTATTTAAGATTTGTATTGAAGGAAAGTTCAAGATCTCTTTCGGTTTCTGACGTTGATAACTGCTTACCATTAAATATATAAGTGAATTCTTTGATTTTATGAACGTAATGCATAATCACACATTTTGATGTGTTGAAGAGAAGAAGCCAATCTTGAGTCCACTTGAAAATTAAATCTAAATCTGATTGTAGTTTCACTGTGCTTATTTGTGATACCGTTTGCGAGAATATTTTAGTATAATCTGCATACATTTTGACAACATTCTCTATTCCTTTAGGTAGATCATTGATATACAAAACGAACAATAGTGGACCAATTTCTGACCCTTGTGGTAAACCGCTAAAAAATCTCAAACCAATCCCACAAAATTTTACCTTGAACAGTGCGTTGTCTTCTATTTTTCAAGAAAGCTTCAATCCATCTTAGTGACAGACCATCAAAGCAATACGGTTTCAATTTAGCAATTAGTCATCTGTACGGAACATTATCAAATGCTTTCGCAAAATCTAGCAGGATTTCATCAAAAGGAATACTTTTTTCTAGACTCATTGAGATGAAATCTAGAAATTCCAGACGATTAGATGTACATGATTTTTTCTTGACAAATCCATGCTGTTCTTTAGATATAATTTTATTCTTATAAAGATAGTCTTCTATTTTGGTTCTTATTTTGTTTTTCATAATTTTGCACGGAATTGAAGTTAAAGACACAGGACGAAATTTGCTGGCCGTTGATTTATCACTTTCTATAAACAATGGAGAAATATTTGCTGATCTGAATTGTATTGAAAGCTGACTTTTAGATAAAGATTTTCTGAAAATTAAAGTTAAAGGAACAGTTAAGGCATCTGCACAGTTTTTTAGCAATAACGGATGAAGCTTGTCTACTCCACATGATATATTTTGATTTAAATTTTGTAATTAACTATAAACTACTTCATAACTAATATCAAAGTCACTATATTCTGAACAGTTTTCATTAAGTTCAACAACAAAAGGTGGAAGCTCCCCATCTTGTTCAATAAGGAAAACATCTTGAAAACATTTAATTAGTAGATTTGATATCTCTTTCGGTTCTTGCGTTAATTCATTGTTTGACTTCTTTATTGCTTTGATTGATTCTCTCATTACTTGTTAATCATTTAAATATTTGTATAATAATTTTGGATTCTTCTTAGCTTTTTCAACTAAATTTTGTTCATAAGCTAGTCTGGCTCTTTTTATTTCCGAAGAAACTAATTTACAGATACGTTTGTAATCATTAAAAAGGTCCATATCCTTCCAGTTACAAGACCAGTTCCTGAATCTAAGATTTTATTTCTAATTAAGATCTTGAGATCATCTTTTATCCAAGGTTATTAGATACTTTTCTTTTTAGAGCCAACCGTCATTTAAGAATTTTTTTAATGATTCCTTACTAACCTTATTTTTGGAACATGAAATATTGGAACATTTACATTCTGATATAGAAAATTGGCGCTTAGCGTCTCGCTGAATTTATGTTCGATGCCATTATCGCTTAAGATTTCTGACACACAGCCATTTGACAATATGAATGATGGAAGCTAAAGTCACCGATTATTAGAATATCATTAAAACCTATTACATCCACATAGTCTTTAGCTTGTTTGAAACTAAATCAAAATCGTTTGGCCTATAAAGACAGTCAACTAAATACTTTGCACAATTAAAGTTAACTACTACCCGAATTTGTTCTATTTTACTTAAATTAAAACCTGCATCATTTAATTCAAATAATTCGATATTTTCATCAATGTAGAGACATACACACCCGCCTCTGCGTCCATCACTTCTGTACTTTCTGTATAAATTGTATCCTTTAACGTTTGTATCAGAGATGCTCTTAAACCAAGTCTCACTAACTGCCATAATTTGTCGGCTATATGTTTCAATAGGAACACTGAATTTATCTAGTTTATTGTCCAAAGAAGTAGCATTTAAATAGATAAAATTTAAAGATTCCAGATTATCTACACGTGATGACGCTTTTGATGAACGATTATTGCTTCTTGAATTTGACGATCTGATTTCTACGGATGTCATATCGAAAGGGCGAGTCTTGTGAAAGACCATTATTTGCTTCGTTTCTTTGTTTTTTCAATTCATGTCTAAAGCTCTTTCGGTTTCAGTCAAATCTGGACTAAGATAAACAGATTTGAAAGTATTTGAATCTCGCAACTTTTTGGCTACTAGGAGTAGTGGATTTCTGTTTGCTTCTTCTTTGAGTTCTACTAGAATAGGGTCTGGTTTACTTTGGTCTTTAGATCTCAAACGTCTCGAATACGCTGGCTTGATATCACTTTTTCCAATAGAAGTCAGAATTTTTTTGATTTTTTCTTCATCTTCTGCCCTACTGTCTGTAAAAATCTCTTTCTTTGATTCTGGCACACCATAAATTATCACAATTTTTTTTCTTTGATTTTTTCATTCATTTCGCTGATGGTTGCATTTGCTACAGCTGTCTGGCTGGCTGGTTTTTTTGCATTTTTTGTCCCTTGTTTTACCACTTGAACCCACTGGCTACTTATGTTGGATGAGTTTGCTGTTTTAATTGCTGCTGCCAATTCAGATTTCAGTTTATTTATTTAAACGTCTTTCTCCATTTCTCTTTCCTCTGGATGTTTCACATGATTTGAAAGCTCCAGGACGAATTTCGAAATATTACCGCACCATTCATGCATTGTTTTTGAATGGTCAGAAACGGTACCCTATCCAAACGTTTGCCAGTTTGTTTCAAGCAAAAAATTTGAGTCCATTTGACAAAAAATGCGTGCATTTTATTTTATTTTGGCTTACTTGTGATTATCTTTTTCTGACTTCTGGCTTACGTGTGCTTATAACGGGTTCCCGAAAACTAAATATTGCATTTGTACGACCACACTTTGAAAACGCCATAGCTGTATGGAGTCCTATTCGATTTGTGTGTTAAATTTCGGGTCAAGTTTTTCTGAATTGAAAAGATCGAATTGAAATAAACTTCTCAACCCCGGTGTCTTAACAGACATTTAAATAAAATTATTCAGATTTTTTTATTTCAATTTTAAATAAGAATTTTTGAATACAAAAAATATCAATTAATTTAAAAACCAAAAAAAAATTCTCTTTTTTTTATTTTCATTATTCCGGCAGTGGAGCAACGAGTAAAACCTTGTATTTATTTATAGCAAAGACTTTTTAAATAAATTTTCATTTTTTCAAATTTAAAATTTACTAAAAATTATTTAGTATTCTATAGTTATTTTTTTATAATAAGTTTTATGAGCATAATTTAATTTTATACTAATGCTTTTTTTGTTAAATACTAAAATAATTTTTTAGTAAACACGAGATGATAATGAAGAAGAAGCAGTAGCAGCTTTGAATTCTTCAAAGCTCAGAACACCATCACCATTGGTGTCAATTGAAGCAAAGTAAGCTCTCAATTCAGATTCAGAGATTACTTTTTCACTACTCAATTCGATGTTGTTTGCAATGGAAGAAGCTTCTTGATATGACAACAAATTGGCTGATTCAGTTGATGTGATCAATCCGTATGGACTGGCTTCACTTGAAAACAAAGAAGCATTGCATGTGACTCCGTTTTGGCTTAAGTATTGAGCATAGGCAGCCAAATCAGTTTGGCTCACGTCAACTAAGCTCAATGCTTCGACTTCACCTTCTAATTGTGGCAAACCGAGTTCTCTATGACTGTCCGACACAACAACACTTTCTGGAGCACCCATTTTAGAAGCAGCTTGTTTGAATTCGTCATGTCTCAACAATACCGAACCAAATCGTCTCACATATTCATCTGGATTGATTTCTGTACTCACGAGTCACTTCTACCTCTGGAGCTTCCCATTGAATGACCAAATTTCTTGGATTTGGCAAAACACAATCTGGATCAGCTCGATGGATTATATTGTTAAATTATCGATTGTTTCTAATTAATTTATTGACAAAAAAATACAATTTGCTTTAATATATTCAAATATTGTTTGTTTAATTTTTCAAATTATTTTTACCTGATTCAATTGCGGTTTCTCAAGGCAAATTGAAGTTCATGGTCACATTTAAATTTAAAATCAAAATTTTTAGTTCTTGATTTAAATAAAAAGGTGTGTTTTCTTCATTTTTTAATTAAAAATTACTTAACTTTATTGAACATTATTTGTTTAAACTATGCTTAGATAGAAAATTATTTAAATTTCTATTTTAAGTAAATCAAAATTTTAATCAATATTTTGAAATTTAACTTTGTTTCGCCGTTATATATTTTAATTAGCATTAAAAAATCATTTAAAGGGCAACTTGAAGTTCATGATCATGATCAAATGATTAAAATTTAATTGGTTATAATCATAATCAAAATGTTTAAATTAGCTTTTTTTAGTATTTTTTAAATTAAACATAATATGTTTATTATTTAATTGGAAAAAGCAAATATTTTTTTTCTGATTGATTTTTAATTGATTTTTCTAAAATCTATATCTGAAAAGTTTAAAGACAAATTTAAAATCCAAATTTAGATATCCAAATTATGGCTTTAAATGATATTTTAAAACTAATTAAAAAATATTTCGGCGAAACAAAGTTAAATTTTGTCTTGCAAAATTTCAAAATATTGATTTAGATTTTAATTTTCTTTAGATAGAAATTCATGCATTTTTATATCTAATTATAGATTAAAAAAAATCATGTTTAATAAAGTTTAGTCATTTATTATTAAAAAATTGAAAAAAAAACTTTGTTATTAAAATCAAAAACTAAAAATTTTGATTTGAAATTTGAATTTGATCGTGAAGGATTATATTTTGAAAATTTTTTTAATCTTTAAATTAAAAATCTAACTTTTAAATTTTAGTATTTATTAAAAAATTTAGATTGTAAAATGAATTCGTCAAGGATTATTAATCGAATGAATGTATTGTTTATCTATTCTATATACCTTTTATTAAACTTTTGATTATTTTTTTTTTATTTTTTTAATAAAAAGTTTCGTTACAAAATCTTTAATAAATAAATAAATAAATAAAATGAACTAAGCCTGCGATTTAATTGCATGAAGAATGCTTTTGATTTCAAAATAGAAAGTTGTAAAAGTTTTGACTTTTTCTTTGTAATCATTTTTAGTGACAACTAAATTTGTTAACTAAAAAATTAAAAAAAAAAAATATTTTTAATTAGGTCTTAAAGCATCATACGCATTCTTGATTTCGAAACAATTAGATAAAATATAAATAAACCGTCTTTGCACATCATCTCGAAAGAATAAGATCAAAAAAAAAATTAAACTAAAACCTAGGATGAGTAAAGAAAAAGTGCTTTTAAAAAACCTAACTGGATCTCTGCGAATTTTTTGGCCAATTTTTGGTAATTAGAAGTCAAATAGCTAATAAATCGTGTTCTAATGTTTGATACTTTATATTTTGATTTTGAATATTCATCATCTTTATTCAATTCCAAATCTGAACAGTCCAATGCACTTTTGGTAAATCTTGAATGTACCAAATCCGAAACTATTTGCAAATTGGTCAAATTTTTGTCCAAACTGATTGAATTGTGCCTTATTTTTTCACTTATTGAATTGTCCTTTGAATACCATCTGTCAGCTGGAGTTAATTCTTTGCGTTGGTCTCCAATTTGACCCTCGAAATGCTTGGTTGAATTAAGGGTTGTTGAGTCAAACACTGGATTCTCTGTGGGAGATGATACCAAAAAATATTCAATTTGATCAGATTGATTTGGACAAAAGCTGGCCGATGATTTCTCAATTTTTTCATCGAATTCAATGTCACACGAGACTGAATTCGGGTTCGGCGATGAGCTTTCTGCTTCGATCATGTTCTTGTCATTTGATTCAACAAAAGTTAAGGAGTTTTTGATTGATAATGATTGAAAAAATTTATGGTAACTCTTTGACTGCTGAATAAATTTTTGCAGACTTAACATTAAAATTAGATGCAAAAATATTTTAATCCCGTAAATAAAAATACTTGTTATTTAAATTATTATGATCATTTAGAATTAAATAATTGAACAGTTGCTCCATTAAACCAAGTTTTTTCTTGGTTTCCGGAGTTTTGTTGCTATTGGTGTCTCTCAACTTTAACACATCTGACTTTGGAAATTTGTCTTGATGCTAAATTTTTAAAATAAATTTCCTCTTTAATTTCTGTTGATTAAGCATAAAACCTGTCTTCTGATGGTATCAGTGAATTTCAAAAATTCTTCAACAGAATCAGCAACAGTCTCAAAATCGCTTTTTGACGATTCCTTTAGAAAATTCTTTGATTTGAATTCTTAAAACTATTTTAATTTTACTTTTGGAAAAAAATTTGTCTCTATTAATTCGAGCATGAACGAATTCAAATTTGGCAATGGGCTCACTTGGTGACCATTTGATCTGCATGATTTCGAATCAGTTTTTTCTATTTGATTTTCGAGTTTGTTTCTTGACTTCTTTGAACAATTCATTTTGACTTTATGAAAATTTTCACAGCTATTAGATGGTCTCATATTTTCCTTGTTTTGATTAGCAGAAGAATTTTTTTTGCATAATTTTTGGTTAAGACTTAAAAAGAGTAACTAGAGTGTGTTTCATTACGAGTTATTTGCTTTACTTTTTCATCTCATTTTTCAAATTGAAAAATTTTTCTCGCAAAAAGTCAGCTTCGAATTTTAATTCCTAAAGTTATAAACTAATTAAAAAAAGAAGAAGAACAAATTTTTTCCTACTATATCATTCCAATAATACTTTGAGATCATCTCCTCGAAATGAGACAATTTTGATTCCAGCTAAAAAGAAAAGACTTGTATTTTAAAATTTTTATTATCATTATTATTTTTAGAAAAAAAATTACTTCAGTGTTTTTTGTGTCCAATTTGGCATTTGCTGTTTGCAAAACACTAATAATTTTCTGAAAAAATTTTTAACCAAAAAAAAATGATCAAAAAGCTACCTTTTGCTCCTCATATTGTGACACATAGCTTTTAATTTTGAGCTGGCTCTCTTCGATCACTTTGGTCAATTGAATGTCTTTTTTCTTGACTAAAAATGAGCTTTCTTCAAGCATTTGATTTAGATTATTATTTTGATCAGTCAAAAGGATCAATTTTTTTTTTAGCTCATCATTTGTAGTGGGTAGATCATCAATATCTCTCTCATAGAACAAAACTCTGTTTTGAAAATCAGTGTTTTTTTTTATATGCTCACTGATTATCACACTTTGGTTCTCCAATTTGGTGCCCATTTGAGAATTAGTGTCCTCGGCAAGACACAATTGATCCCTTAAAATTTCAATTTGATCGCGAAGCTTGAAATTCTCGGACTTTAAGTCTGCCAGCTCATTTCTGGTCCGGCTCAACTCAAGCTTTAAATCTTTGTCCAAAAGGTCATATTCACTGAATTGATTCAGCTCGTTGACAGACAGAGACAGCGATTTATTTGACAGTCTTAGTTTTCTGAATTCATTTGAATTTTTAAATTTAAATTCGTCTTCCATTCCGTTGGTGTGAATGTAACTCAGTTTTTCATTACAACTCACCGAACATCTGAGGTTTT
This sequence comes from Brachionus manjavacas, assembly GCA_019054805.1. NCBI lineage: Eukaryota > Metazoa > Rotifera > Eurotatoria > Ploima > Brachionidae > Brachionus > Brachionus manjavacas. The sequence continues at coordinate 284,478 of JAHQIY010000029.1, read as the reverse complement.
TTAATTTTTTGTCACACAAATAAGAGTTTCGCTTGATCTGAGTTGCTTTTGGTTCCGTGCCAGGTCTTATTTGTTTGATTGATTTTATTAGCAATTCTTTGAAAGTCTGAAAGTCCAAGCTTTTTTCCGACAAACCCGAGTCTGTCTCTAAATAAAAATACTCTTGGAAGTTTTTTTTCAGAAGCTCGATTAGATTGTTGTTGGGGTTTTTGTCGAAGATTTTGGTTTCAAAGTAATCTATTATTTGATTGAAGATGACAAACGAGTGCTGTAGCTTGTCGTCCATTTCCGCATCGAAATTGGCACATTTGCTGAACAAATCTCTGAGTTGTTCGTCCAAGCATTCTTTAAAAAAAAGCCACTTTAAGATTTAAGCTGAAAAAGTGAAATAGCCAGATAAAAGTGTACCATTGTCATAAAACAAAGCTGAAAAATTTTCAGACTCATTCTCAGACTCATTTTCGATCATTTTTTTGCTCAAATTTTAATTTTATAATTTTAAAAATTGTAAAAATTTTGATCAGTTTGTTATGTAAATTTAGAGTGGTGAAGATTAAGCGAGCAAGTCTTATTTTTCTAAATTTCTATTAGAAAAATAAGATTTTTTTTTTCTGATTGATCTATTGCGAACTTTACTCAAAATTCAAATAATATAAATATCAATAGCTTTAATTTTTCAAAAAATTGTTCTAGTTTTATACATAAAAATATAAATTATATCAACAAAAGTTATCTCTCATTTTGGTACACAAATGCTACTTCTCTTGACAATAAAATGCATTTATTCGAACTGGAACTCTTAACTGAGAATGCAGATATAGCTGTTGTTACCGAGACATGGTTTAGAGAGAGTTCATTGGTGAATCTAAATGGCTATACTTTATTTAGAAAAGATCGAGGCAGTAGAGGTGGTGGTGTAGCTATATATGTCAAAGAATGTTTATGCCCTTCCGAGGTCTTTGTGTCTTATTTGAGAGATAATTTTGTTGAAAATATTTGGTGTTCAATACAAAATGGTCAAGACAAATTATTAATTGGTTGTATTTACAGACCCCCATGTAGTTCGAATTTAACTAATACCAGTATTAATTTATTATTACTAGAAGCCAGTAAATTAGTTTCGGTCAGTAGATTCTCAAGTCTAGTTATTTGTGGTGACTTTAATTTTCCATCCATTAAATGGTCTAAAAATGGTTGTCCAGAAATAAGTCCATTTGATAAAGAAAGTTCAGCGTTTGTTGAAAATCTGCAAGATTGTTTTTTAAATCAAATGGTAAATGATCATACTTTTCAATCAAATGATAAATCCACGACAAATACACTAGATTTAATTTTGACAAGTTGTCAGAATAGAATCAGTGATTTAAGAACTAAACCGGTTTTGGGTGGAACTAGTAAAGGTCATCTTGTATTGTGCTGGAAATTTATGACTATTAGTAATTCACTTAAAACGTTTGATAATCGAAAATTTTTGTATTCAAAAGGCAATTATGAACAATTTAAAAAAGAACTAGATAAGATAAACTGGGTTGCCATTTTTGAAAACAAAGATGTTAATTTCTGTTATGATTTTTTCTCAAACGTTTATGAAAAACTTTGTTGTAATTTAATTCCTAAACGAAGCATTACAAAAAAAAACATTCCATGGGTCTCATCATATACAAAAAAATTAATTCGTATTAAAAAAAATCTTTGGTACAAATATTTAGCCTCAAAAAGAAATCCACAAATATTCAACGAATTTAAAGAGAAAAAGAAACAAGTTGAGGCATTAATTAAAAGTGATTTACGTAAATTCGAATAATGAACTGGTCAGGAGAGGAAAAAAAAATCCAAAATTATTCTATTCGTATGTTAATTCAAAATTAACCGTAAAAAAACAAATAAACGAAATTCTGGATTCAGGTGGTAAAAATGTTTCAGACCCAAGTAGAATATGTGAAATCTTAAATTCTCAGTTTGAATCGGTTTTTATTAAAAATGAGGATTCAAATCTTCCTCATTTTGAATCAAGAACTAAAGAGACACTAAAATTAGACCCGTACGAAACTTTCTCTCTTTTAAACGCAACAAATGAACTTAAATTACTCGACAGCTTTAAAAGTATGGGATCCGATTTTATTAGTCCAGCTGTTTTAAAACAAACAGCTGAATCAATAGCAATACCATTATCGTTAATTTTTATTAAGTCTTATTTGACTGGTAAAGTTCCAGTTAAATGGACTGAAGCTAATGTCACACCTTTGTTTAAGAAAGGGAGTAAACTAAATGCGAGTAATTATCGGCCAGTTTCATTAACATCAATTCCATGTAAAGTCATGGAAAAACTTATAAAAAAACCAGTGATGCATTTTTTATCAAAAAATAAGTTAATTTCTATTCGACAACATGGTTTTTTGGAAAAAAAGTCGTGCATTACAAACTTATTGGAAATGATGGATCTTGCAACTGAAGCCTTAAATAAGCGATTTCCATTTGACATTGTTTATCTTGACTTTGCTAAAGCTTTTGTTACTGTACCACACAAAAGACTCTTATTAAAGCTAGTAAAATAAAAAATTGTTGATTGGATTCGGGCTTTCTTAGGTAATCGAAAACAACGAGTGGTAATGGGTGATAATGTTTCAAGTTGGAAAAATGTAACCAGTGGTGTACCTCAAGGATCGGTTCTTGGACCTCTCTTTTTTATTATTTATATAAATGATTTAAGCGAAAAAATAAAATGTTTCAATGGACTTTTTGCAGACGATACGAAAATTGGAACCATATTAGATGATATGAGTAAAGTTTAAATCTTAAAAGATGATTTGAATATTATTTACAAATGGACATGTGATTGGCTGATTTGTTTGAATGAAGAAAAATGTAAGGTTTTGCATTTTGGTGATACGAACCCCTTGAACGATTATAGTATAAATGGAAAACCTGTTCAAAAAACAAATTTGGAGAAGGATTTAGGTGTTTTTATTTCTAAAGATTTAAAATGGTCAATTCAAATCAATTCAGCCATAAGCAAAGCAAATCAAGTCTTAGGCTTGATTAAAAGAACTTTTAAGTTCCCGAACAAAGACTCTATTTGTAAGTTATTCAAAGCCTTTGTACGTCCTCACCTTGAGTATGGTGTAGTACTCTGGAGACCACACTGGAAGAAAGATATAAATGCGCTCGAGTCGGTACAAAGACGAGCTACAAGGCTTATACCAAGTATTAATCGGTTAGAATACATGGATAGATTAAAAGAGCTTAATTTAACAACATTAGAAACTAGAAGATTGCGTGGTGATCTAATCCAAATGTTTAAAATTGTCAAAGGTTTTGATGAAGTGAACTGGTTTAATAAAGTTGTATTTAAAAATATGGGGTCAGATTCAATAGCACCACAATTGAGATCACATGAATTTGTAGTAGAAAGACAACTGGTTAAAAATTGCGATCAACGTCACAACTTTTTATAAACAGAGTGTCAACATTTTGGAACCGTCTACCAAGAGATATTGTAGATTCAAAAGATATTAATAGTTTCAAAAACAAACTTGACAAACTAAATTTAGAAAGCTATTACAGTGAGCTTTAAACCTCATTTCATGTGGTAAATCCACATCATAGCTATTTATATTATTATTATTATTATATATTATTTTTATATGTCCGGTTAATTAGTAGCCTTATTAATTTATTGAGATTTTTTCTCCAAAAAATGAAAACTTATTAAAGAAAAAGTAGTAAATTTTTTTATCTTTAATACTTTTAATTGATGAAAAAAGGAGAGGACCTAAAACAATTCCAGAAAATTTACTGGTAGCGTCTGTCCACTTCGTCACATGCTGTTTCCGATCAAATAAAAAGTTATTTTAACTATTGTTGAATGCTTTGGCCAAGTCGAGAATAAACACAAATAAACTAAATGTCATCGCTGATTTTATCTAAGTTTTCAAGCAGATCATTCACTCTCAACTTATTAAGGACAAAGTACATAAAAAAGGTAAATATATAAAAACACACCCATTACTTCACTCACTCAGGATTTTATTGATGTTTTTGTTGAAAGCTCAAGAAGTTCTGAACCTCCTCTGGAAATTCTCAAATGATACTTTTAATTGATGAAAAAAGGAGAGGACCTAAAACAATTCCAGAAAATTTACTGGTAGCGTCTGTCCACTTCGTCACATGCTGTTTCCGATCAAATAAAAAGTTATTTTAACTATTGTTGAATGCTTTGGCCAAGTCGAGAATAAACACAAATAAACTAAATGTCATCGCTGATTTTATCTAAGTTTTCAAGCAGATCATTCACTCTCAACTTATTAAGGACAAAGTACATAAAAAAGGTAAATATATAAAAACACACCCATTACTTCACTCACTCAGGATTTTATTGATGTTTTTGTTGAAAGCTCAAGAAGTTCTGAACCTCCTCTGGAAATTCTCAAATGAGCTCTTCCAATGGACAACTGTTTTTCTGTAACATTTCTAATTTCCCTTCCAACTTCTAATGTCACTTTATTAACTTAATAGAATTTTTTTTATGGACACTTTTTTAAAAATTTTAAGTATCAGTGACGAAAATGTTAACACTCAAACACTGAATTTTTTTCTATACGTTAAGTACTAGAAGGGTCCTAAAAACTTTTTTAAATAATATGCTTTTTTGATAACATCAAGTACCATATTTATTCAAAATATTAAAAAAAAATTTGTATATTATTAAGTTAAAATTTTAAAATTATTCATAAAATAAATAGATACAATTACAGGAAAAATTTTTTTTTTAAATTCCTATTCGTAGCTTGTTTTTAAAAATTTTTGCAGATCGATTTAAAAAAATTCTCTCCTACAGAAAGACCACATGTAAATTGCTTAAATTTGTCACAAGTAAAGCTCGACTTGTTTCCATCACGGAAACAAATTGAACTTTAAAAATTCTTGAACAAATAGCTTTGAGAGGAACAATTTGGCATTGAACACTTCTTGCATAAAAGACGCCGATAAAGTAAATAAACCTCTTTTTGTAAATGAAAGTTAAGGATCTACTGCTTTCTGGTGACAATTGGTACAATTCAATATAAATTTATCATCACCATCAATATAAATTTATCATAAAAATCATGAAAAATTCTGACAGTTTGGTCTTATTTATTTACTTGTTGGTCTAACCTTCTCATCTAAAATTTATTGTTTGCCACTTCTCCGTTCCCAATCAATCCCATATTATTTTTTATTTCCAATTTTTGTCAATGTAAGTTGCTTATTCTTCTTCAGATTATTCATTACCTGAGTATTCATCTGATTCATATTCGGTATTAGGTTGATTTGGTGTTTCCATTTTTTCTTCAAAATTATTATCTAAGTTTTAATTATCCTCATAATCATTATAATTATCATCAGAGACTTCTTGTTGGGTATGATCTGGATTTCAAAGAAATTCAAGAGCTTGTAGGGTAGCTTTCATCGAGACTTGGTTCAAAAAGTTATTATTTATTATAGAAATTATTGAAATAAAGTAGAGTTTGGAATTAAAAGCATAATTAGCCATGTATTTACTTGATTTTACCAAAAATATTGTATTATTTTTGGAGGGTCCAAAGAACCCCTTTTCGGGTTTAGCGTATACTTTTTTTTTGATTTTAACTTTGATGGAAAAACTCGTCAAAAACGATTAAATTTATTGAGCAATAAGCAAAATAAGAAACCAAAAAGTGTCGCAGAAGCCCCTCCGGGCTTGAGTGTTAAATAAACTAATTAAAAAAAAGTTTATAGGGCTTTTACTGAAAAGATTATTAAAACCGTTAATCATTACAAACTTTCCATTAATTAGGAAGAAAAAGCAGTTAGTGATATTGATCCATATTTTACTCTTAAACACCTTTCTTCTTTTTTTACTTACGTAGTTGCCATTTGCCAACACTGGTAGACAACCACTAGCTGCTGGGAAATCAATTTTGGTTCTCAGTTGGTTCCAGTGCAATGAAGAATGTAGGCAGTTATTTTCTGATGAGGCGAAGGGATGACCATGAAACACTCTGAAGATTCTTTCTGGTTTAACTGTTAATTTTTTCAATCATTATCAATCAAAAACTCCTTAACTTTTGTTGAATCAAATGACAAGAACATGATCGAAGCAGAAAGCTCATCGCCGAACCCGAATTCAGTCTCGTGTGACATTGAATTCGATGAAAAAATTGAGAAATCATCGGCCAGCTTTTGTCCAAATCAATCTGATCAAATTGAATATTTTTTGGTATCATCTCCCACAGAGGATCCAGTATTTGACTCAACAACCCTTAATTCAACCAAGCATTTCGAGGGTCAAATTGGAGACCAACGCAAAGAATTAACTCCAGCTGATAGATGGTATTCAAAGGACAATTCAATAAGTGAAAAAATAAGGCACAATTCAATCTTTTGAATATCATGGATCCGCTGGTTTTAAGTCTTTGCGATTTGATTAAAGAAGTGTTAATGATTTTTCAATTTATAATGTTTGAAAAAGTTTGTGATAATTTATTGACTGCTGTATAAATTTTCGAAGACTTAAAATTTAAAAATATTTACATAAAAAAAAAAAAATTTAATCACGAAAATAAAAATTACTTGTTATTTAAATTATTATGATCATTTAGAATTAAATAATTGAACAGTTGCTCCATTAAACCAAGTTTTTTCTTGGTTTCCGGAGTTTTGTTGCTATTGGTGTCTCTCAACTTTAACACATCTGACTTTGGAAATTTGTCGTGATGCTAAATTTTTAAAAAGCATTAATTAAATATTCAATTAAATTTTTATTGATAAAGTCTAAAAAACCTGGCTTTTAATTGAATTGCTTCAGTGAATTTCAAAAATTCTTCAACAGAATCAGCAACAGTCTCAAAACCGGCTTTTGACGATTCCTCAAATTTAAAAAATTTAATTTAATTCATATTAATTTTTTAAATTTTACTTTTGGAAATAAATTTGTCTTTTTTACTTCGAGCATGAACGCATTCAAATTAGGCAATTGACTTACTTGCTGACCATTTGATCTGCATGATTTTGAATCTGTTTGATTTTGGAGTTTATTTTTAGACTTTTTTGAACAATTTATTTTGACTTTTGGAAAATTCCTACGACTTTATCATTCCAATAGGGCTTCGAAGAGTTATTAAAACCAAAAATCATCTCTTCAAAATGAGACAATTTTTATTCCAGCTAAAATTAAAAAGACCTTATTTTCAAAAATAGAATTATCAGAAAAAACTACTTCATTGTTTTTTGTGTCCAATTTGGCATTCGCCGTTTGCAGAACACTAATAATTTTCTAGAGAAAAAAAAATTTTTAACCAAAAAAAAATGATCAAAAAGCTACCTTTTGTTCCTCATATTGTGACACATAGCTTTTAATTTTGAGCTGGCTCTCTTCGATCAATTGAAATTCTCGGACCTTAAGTCCGCCAGCTCATCTCTGGTTAGATTCAATTTGAGCCTTAAATCTTTGTCCAAACGATCGAAGATATTTTCAAGTTTAAATTCATCGTCTTCGTGAATGGAGCTTAATTTTTCACCACAACTCACCGAGTATCTTAGGTTTTTTAATTTTTTGTCACACAAAAAGGTTAAAATCACGATTTTCAAAAAGTATTATATGATAACAATACGAAAGTAATAAGAAAAAAAATTACATAACTTATATTTAGCAAACTAGTACATGAAGTTGATGAATACAATGTTATAGGTGTTATTAAAAATATGGCTTTGCTTCTACGTGCAAGTATAGAATACCAATTGAGTTTTGATGAAAACTCATTTTATGAGTTTTTTTTTAAATTATAAAATTGCTCATTTTGAAATATAAGAATTTGTATTAACCTGCAAGGAAAAAGAAAACAAATTAAATTTAACAAAAAAATTTTAAAATAAATCAATTATGCTAGTATTTTTTTTCAATTGCGTATTTTCCTTATCTAGTTTTTTTTTTTTTAAGTTTGATTGAATACAAATAAATAAAAGTAAGCTCTTAATAGTTTGAAAAATTATAATAGTTTGTAAATAATTTTCGAAATTTACACTATAATACAGATCCTTAGGCAGAACTAAAGTAAGTACAAAAGATCAATTTTGTTCCAAAAATTTTTAACGAAAGAATTTTTTAGCTAAGAAAAAAATAAACTGAAAACTAAAATTAAAAAAAATAATTAAAATTTTTTTAATTTACAAAATAAATTACTAGTTAAAGGATTTTGAACTTGCTTTTCAAAAATGTATTTCAAATTTGTCATTTATTACAACATAGAAAATTGAAAAAAATAAATGTAATTTAACCCGAATTTAGAAAGAAAATTTCTAAGATTTGATTGATTTTTCTAGATGAAAATATTCAATTCAACTCGTTCTATTTAGTTAGATCTTACCTAAAGAAATACATTTTTTTTTAAAACAAAATTTATTCTATAAAGTCATTTTTTGAAAAACTTAATAAAAAAACTAATATTTTAATTAAAATTATTAAAATGTTATTTGTTAATTAAAAAGTCTTAATTAGAATAAATCACGATTTTTTTTAATTGAAACTCAATTCTGTGTGAAAGTTCTGCTCAAAAATGGTATTTTTTAAAAATTATTATTTATTTTTATTTCTTAAATTAACAAAATAAATAATTTTTAAAAGATACCATTTTTGGTATGTTTTTGTTGAAATATTTTGCTAAAAAACATTTAATTTAAAATTTAATTTTACCATTGAATAAAAGTATAAAAATTTTAAATTGTGAAAAGGACGGTTTGCACGTAAATTCACATCCAGATATTGACCTTATTTACACGTACTAATAAAAAAGAGTTCTTGTGTGTTAAAAATATAAATATATTTTTTTTCCAAATTGTCTCATTCCAGAGTTGGAATACTTAAAAAATACATTTTTTTTGAGCAAAAAAATCTCAAGAAAAGATTACTCGACAAAATACATCAAATACAATTATGAAAGAGCATAAAGTCTAGTTTATAGTCCATTATCAAAATTTGATAAAATTTCTCTTATGAGTGAGATATTTTAATTCAAAGTTTTTGTTAGTTTTTGTACTTTGACGTTTTTTTAAGGGAGTAAATTTTTAGATGCTGAATACGAATTTGAACTTAATTTTTTGAAATTCGGTTTTGAAATTTTTTGAAATAAAAAACGTCAAGTACAAAAACTAACAAAAACTTTGAATTAAAATATCTCACTCATAAGAGAAATTTTATTAAATTTTGATATTATGCTTTTTGACAATTCAGAATTGTATCATTTTTTTTTTGCAATTGAAAAAAAACTCCTCCTGGTGTTCGTCTTCTATATCCGTCCTAAAAAATTGTTAAATAAAATAATTTGTTAATCTAATTTTTGTTAAATAAAATTTTAATTTTTAATTACACCAGTGGGTATTCCTCCGCAGCTTTCCGTATCTTCTGTAGCATATAACAGCTCAAGGCTTTTTTTCTTTCCCAAAATTTTCACACACTGTTCTAATATTTGAAAAAATAAATTATTTTTTTTTAAATAAAATTTTTATCTATTTACGAATAACATCATCTTTAGGTTCCTGAAGGATTCTGGATATCTCTTTGGCCACTGAATCAGTGTCTATTCCAGAAACCCGAATATGAGATCTAGGTTATGACTCGTCAAAAGAGATCAAAGGTCCCAGGCGTTCACCAATGTCCAGACTTGAACAGGTAGTTTCTTGGCGCTCTATCTTTTTTTTTCTTCTTTGTCTCTTTGGCCTAGTAAACACTTTTTCTTAGACTTTATTCCCAAATTTGTATGACTCAACAACTCGTTCTTGTTTCGGCTGGTCTTCGGAGAAATCAATTGTTCCAATTGTTTCACACAAATTTTCCTCATTCAGTGAATCAGTCCATAAATTGAATTTTTTCAAATTCATCTTGCTCATTTTGATGCAATTTATTTCAAAATGAAATTAAAAAAAATATTCTTAAAATTATTAAAAATCGAAGAAATCTAATCGAACCAATGTCAAAAACAATTAAAAAAAGGAAAAAAAACTTTTGGATATTTTTATTCGAGATTAATTAATAGCTTTGTCATCAAGAGATCAATGTTAAAATTTTCTAAATTTTAGCTTTCAATATTCTATAATATTAACTAAATTTTTACAGATTTTGAAAAAACAATTCAAAATTTTAATTCAAACCTTAAAATGTTAAATTTTTTTAGCTATTTTTTTCTTTTTATTAAACACTATAAAACTAAATTTAAATTTTATTCTTTTTATTAAAAATGTATTAAATTTAAATTTTATTTTGAATAAATGAAGTGTTAATCGGTCTTTTATGGACAGGGGCACTAGCCTGTCGATTTACTTTTAAACTTGAACTTAACTTCTTATTTAAAAATTTTTTATTTTAGAACTGTCATCGCAAGTGTCTTAAAAATTTGAAATTTAAAATTAATCTACAAAAATAAAATTAGATATATATGGAAAAATAATTAAAAAAGTATTTAAAAAAACAAAAAAATAATTCGGTCATTTCAAGGATCAAGTGTGACACGAAAACTCAAATCTTCATTTGGCTTTCTTTTGTCCCGGAGTTAAAATAAAAAAATAATTAAACTCTGACGTTGATGATTTAAATCCTCAATACCGATTCTTTTATCTCTTCTAGTTGTTTATTTAGACTATTCATCATGCTATTAGTCTCTTCGAGTTTATTTTTATTTCATTTTCCTCATCAATCCGGTTTAATTTGTCCAAAGACATGGCTCTCAATCGCGGAAACCATTCTAAGCTTTTATCCTTTGAAATAAATATTTTTTCAATATAAATTTTTTTAAATTAGTTATTTTTTACTTTGATGCATTGACATACAAAGCTTTCCTGCCAGGTAAATTCAGTTTGGTCTTTTACTTTCAATAGAATCAAAAAATAAAGATGTGATCCTCAAATGATATTGACTTTTTATCAAATTTTGACCGGTCTAGTCCTAATTAAAAAAATATTAAAAATATATAAATAAATTTAAATAATTTTTTTTGAATATTTTTTACCACAAATAAAACATGTATTTTTTAAAGTAAAGTCTTTTTCTTGTTTTTCTTGTCTTAAATCACCGAAAGTGTCTATAACTATTCCAAAAATTAAGTTCAAAGTTATTATGATTACTATATAAAAAAATAGTAAATCGTAAAAGACTCGTAAAAAAACAAAGTTTCCTAATAAAATTAATTTTATAAATTTTTTATTTAATTTTTTTAAGTTTACAGTGGTGCCTGGTTTTCTCAACATATCGCCTTTGCCACCTCCATTTCTCAAGCCCATACTAAGAGTTGTAATTATACACATGTACAAAGTTTCACATGATTTCTCCACACTGTCCGATTCTTGTCCTTTGGGCTGAATTTCGACTAAAAAATCGTCGTGGATGAACAAAAATCCGCAAATTGAAAACAGATAAATCAAAATGACAGCAAATACCGCAGTTAAAAGGACAGACTTGGCATTTTTAGCTACACATCTTATCACATTTAACAAAGTTTCTGTTTCAAAGTTTCTAATAAACCACGTCCAATAACTAAAATTTTCTATTGAGTTTTTTTGTTTATTTCAAAATGGAAAAAAAGAATCTTAACAAAAGACTGTAAAATAATTCGTAAACAAATAAGCCCAAAAAACATAAACTAAAGTATCCAATGTGATAAATTAATTCAAAATCTTTGTTCAAAAATCTTCGTTTCTCCCTAGAATTAAAGGAAAAGAGACCTTTGTTGCCAAAAAAGCTTGCCATAAACACTGCTTTATTGATTAACTGGTTAGAAAAAATATTTTACTATTATGTTTTCATTTGAAACAAAAAACTACGTTTATTAAACCCAAAAAATTCAGAGTCAGCTCTATTCCAAATGTATAAATTGATCTGATCAGTGTGATAAAATAAAATAAATTTGAACTTATTCTATTTGGTAAATTGTAGAGACATAGCGTTGAGATCAAAAATAACATCCATAAGATTACATTCAATCTAATATCAAGATCTAATAGAAAAAATTTTTACTTATTTTTTCAAATTAAAAAGTAAAAAATAATAAACAGATAATTTTTTTGAGTTTAGTTTTTAAAAAAGAATTAAATAAAATAACCCAAGCTTTTGACATTTAATGGATTAAATTAAAAAATTAAAATTTAAAGTAAAACTTTATTAATTTTTTCAACCTTTGCATCAAGTATTAAAAAATTTATTTCCTTGTTAACTGAATAAAATTTAGAGGACTAATGTGATTCACAGGTTAAGCTGCGCTAGATGACTTTTTTATTTTGTAACAACTAGACTTTTTTATTTTCTTAATTGTTAAATTTTATTAAATATTTGTACAAAATTAGGTTAAATCGGGTCAATAGAAAAATATTTTTTAACTTATCAAAACGTTTGAATATTCTTTTTGAAAATTCTTTATAGCCGATTGTATTTTGTAAAAGGTTTTAAGCATTATTCTGATTTTTCTTTTAAATAATATTGTAAATAATTATGTTCTTGAAATAGGTTGCATAAAAATTCTAATATATTCTTAAAATATAATTAAAAAAATTAATTTTAAAAAAAGCTTAAAAATTTTATTTGTTTAAATATCAAAAATCAAAATAAATAAATGATTCAAAAAATTAAAATAATTTTATCATTTAATTCAAAAATTGATTTATTTTTGAAAAATTTTAATCAATTTTTAAGTTTTTTTGTTAATTAAATTTCTAAATTTCTAAATCTTAGAAAATCCTTTTTAATAAAAATATCGTTATCGTTTCCAATTAAAAAGGTTTTTTTTAGTAAATTTTTGTGGACGTTTAATTTCATCAATTTCTTAGTCTATAAATCCAGTTAGTTTTATTCAATTCTTTACAACAGAATTTTGTTCAATTTTTTAGATAAAAAAAAGATTTTGTGAATTTCAAATACAAAATTGAACAAAAATTGTTCATTTTTTGATTTATTAAAATTTAATTTAATAAAAAATACTAGAAAAAATACTGCAACATAGTGCAACAAACTTTATTGCTACTTTTTTACCCAAAATAATTTTTTTTTTTTTTTTTTGTAAATCAAATCAACAATCTATTTAAATCCTATTGATTCTTTATTTATTGTCATTTTTTACATGAAAAAATTACTTTAGGTAATAAATGTGCAACAAAGTATGTTGCACTATAATGCAGTATTTTGATTATATTTTTTATTAACTTTAATTTTAATCTATCAAAAAATGAACATTTTTTGTTCAATTTGTATTTGAAATTCACAATACCTTGCAAAAAAATTCATCGAATAATTCAATAAAAAACACACATACCATTTATCTCATTTTGAAAAGGAAAAAAAAGGCCACAACCAAATTAATTATAACTGCAAGCTTGAATGTGATGCTATTCCAATAGCTAATATTTGAACTGAACCAATATAAATTGCTGAGTTGACTTAATTTTTTTGTTGCCACTTCATTTCATTCCACATGGGTTCCACTTGCTCAACAAAACCACTTATTTTACTATTCTGTTCGTCTTTATCAGTTGTTAAGTAAACTTTTTGTCTTGTTTCCAAAGTTAAAAATTGACAAATACTCGGCACAGCAAATACCACTTGTTCCATTGATTTATCCTCTCTAATTATCTAATATTTAAATTAATTTTTTCAAAAATTTTTTCAAAATTAAAGTCATATGATGATCAATTTTCATGAGCTATCCTTTTTTCTATTATCATAGTAGATCTGAATCGAACTAGGATTATACAATTTTTGGCCATCCCAATCAGGAGATTGACTGAACATAGCATTCAAATGGTCGCTAAAAATTGAGTTTTCGCTGAATTCTTCAATAAAATCTGTCTGGCCTACCTCAGGATAATGGAAAATAACCGGCCAATTGAGCTCACAGTCATTTTGGCTGCTAATAGAGACACTTTTTTGCTGAGAGTTGGCCGGATTTTCTAGCAGTGAAAAAAACGCTTTTTCACTTACCTGAACCTCAATGCCTTTGGCTTTTATCAAGTTCCAAATTTTTCCAAATGTCTGGTTACTTTTGCGCTCAATCATTTCTTTTTTGCGCTTTTCTTTTTCGTGTGATTTCTTTTCGCTCTCAGCCTTCGACCTCAGGTTTCTGAGCCTGGCATCTTCTGAATCTATCACTAGACCCATATCACACCATTTGACACAGTCATCGAACTTCTTCAACTCATAAGAGCACTCGGCGCCTCTGTAAATCGGCTTCATGTTTTTTGGATTGAATTTTCGCGCAAAAACACAATCGCTCAATGAGGAACGATAGTTTTTTAAATGATAATGCGCTGCTGCTCGGTTCTGATGAAGAGTGGACTTTAAGTCGTCATCGTGATCAAATTGCTCTTTTAGAGCCATTGTGTAGGACACGTTAGCATCTTGAAACATTCGTCTTATTCTTATTTTTAAATAAAAATATGAAATTTTCTGTTCAAATTTTCTTTTTATGTTTAACAAAAAATAAAAAAATTAATTCATTTAATTTTAAGGTCCTGATTTTTTATTACTATCCGTCTAAAATGAGCACAATTAATTTTGAGGTAATAATGACTTCTTACCGAAAAATAAAGATCATTTTAAAAATTAAAGTTGTCAACAAAAATTTAATTCAAATTTAAAAATTTATAATTTCATCTAGACAAGATAAATTAAAAAAATCAAAATAAGATATAATTTTTCTGGAAAATTTTATTACCAAGTCTAAAAAAAATCTATTTTTCCTAAAAATTAAATTTATCACTTGAGCAAATAAAAAAAAATGAGATAAAAATATTACAATTTTGATTAAAAAAATTATTCTAATTTATCAAATATTCTATTGAGAGAATTGATAGAAAATCGCTTACTTTGAGCGGCAATGAGTGACAACTTGAGCAATGGTGAACTGGCCACACCAAAGCTTTCTCTGACCGCTGAGACTCTTTTAGGTGTTTGTCTAGCAGGAGTGAAAGGTGCATTCGGGTAAATAGAAGGTCTAGTTTTCCAAGTTACTTTGGGACAATCGTCAAGACTAAAAAAATCATCATTTTCCTTGTCATCATCTTCTCCACTTATCACTGGATAAATGGACTTTTTCTTGGACTTTTTCTTGGACTTTTTCTCAGCCACCACCGGCGACTGAAAATTGAGCGAACTCGCCAAAACATTACTCTCTTCGGCAGCATGCTCAAAATTGTTCATGACAGGACTATCAAATTTAATCAGATCGCTGGGCCGCGATCTCAAATTATATTTTTTCTCAACAACCGCGTCATTGACCACCAGTGATTTTCTGACTGAGCGGCGTGGCTTTTTGTCCGATTCGTGCGCCTCTTCGGCCTCTTGTTTAACTTCTTCCTTGGGCACGTCGCTCTTTTCAGCGATTTGAATCTCAATCTCGGCCGACAGGCCTTTCATCGCTTTCATTTTGGCTTTAAACTCGGCCAATTTGCTAGTTCTAGCCTTGGGCTTCTTTTCCGCCACCACCATCTCTTCACCTTTGCAGCACTCTTGGTTCTCCTCTCTGTCCTTATGGTCTTTTTTTCGCAAGTAATTTTTGTTCGGTTTGAACACCTTGGGCGCAACACTCTCTGGCTGAGTGTCGACCATGTCCGCCATTTTCACATAACCATTAGATTTCAATTTTTTCAAAAAATCAAACTTTCTACCAACGTCCTTTATTTGAACATCGACCATGTCCCAAAATCCTTGCAGGTCAGAGCACTTGACCACAAGTCCAGTCTGAGCGTTCTTGGTCTCTTCACACTGGTTGATCAAGTCGCTGAATTGGGAGAATCTTTCGTCAATGAGCAACTTGGCCAGGCCACATGCAGATCTTATGTCGCCCTGAAACTCCTCGGGGGCCTCGTTCTCTCTAGTCCATTGATCGCTCAGCTTGGTCAGTTTGTCCGTGCTGAATCGAACCAAATCCCTGTAGTATTTGACGTCACGTTTGTCTAGCTCAAGTTGGTCAAAGTATTCCTGGGTGAATTTGGTTTTGATTGGCGACGAGGTGTGGTTTGGCTGAGTGCTCAAATGTGTCTCGTTCAGTGCATCAACCTTGAGTGCATTGAGGCAAATGGACGTGTTCATTTTGCTGGTGATTATGTCCAGCTCTTTGGTAAAATCGGCTGGTTTGGATGTTTTTTTGCCAGGCTCGGTATTTTTGCGACTAAGAGGCTTGTTTGTAGTGATCGGAAATTGTTTGGACTTGGGCTTAATGGGTGCCACTTTGGGTGTTTCTTTGGTGGTTGTTTGCCTAACTGATTGGGATCTGAGCGGAGGTCTTGAGCTGACCGGGCGGCTTGAAGAAGGAGGCAGGGTTTTTTTGGCAGTGGAAGTGACCGGCTTGGACATGCTTGAAGCGGAAATTGAGAGAGCAAAGTCGAATGTGCTGCTCGTGGGCACTGAAGATTTGCAGCTAGTTTGGGAAGAAATTCCGGCCTTGAAAACTGGTTTTTTGGGCTTTGACTTTTCTTCCTCTTGTTTTTTCAATCTCCATTCTTCCAGGAGTTTTCGATTGGCGCTCGAGATGGTCGATGAGCGGCTCAGGTTGGCGCCAGTCTGTGACTGATCAATGCTGTACGTAGTGCTTAGAGAGTCGTTGGACTTGTTTTTGGATGAGATGTTGGCAGAAGCTGCGCGAGTGGCTACTGTTTTGGTCACCGGTCTGGTTTTGATCACGTTTAGAATTTGGTTTTTGCTAGAGCTTGGGTTAGGTGGTTGGGAAGAGTTTGTGCGGGTGCCAGTGGATGACAGGACAGAGTTGGTGCGCACTCGGTTTTGATTGATCAATTTGTCCCGTTGTTCTTTGCGCTCGAAGTTGCGCTGGTCGTGAATTTTGTTTGAGAAAAAAGATCCGGATGGTGGCTTGGTGCGCCCCACATTAGAGGACTTGAGGAGCTTGAAAAGAGCTTTTCGATCTTTGTGTTCACTCATTTTAAGATTTTGTAAAATGCTAATTTAGAAAAAAAATCGTAACTCTGAAGTTCTATTAATTTAATGGTTTTTGGGGAAATTTGAATTTTGGTTTCAAATGACCTTTTCTTTTCTAATATTGAGTAAAAAAAAATTTGTCTGAATAAAAAAACTAAAACTTGAAAATAATGAAATAAAGTGAAAAAATGATCAAAAATATAATATTAAGATTTTAAGAGAACACTTTTTGGATTATTATTAAATGGGTATTTATATTAATTATTTGGATACTAGAAAAAAAATTTTTGTTGAATAATTATTTATTGTCAAAATTATTATAATAAAAATTTAAAATGAATAGATAAAAATTAAATTTATAATTTATTATCATTTAAAGATTTTTTTTTCTAAATAAAGCAATTCTTTTTCTTAAATGTGGGAAACTAAATAAAAACTAACTGTTTGATTGTATATGTTTTATCCAAAGTTATAACAAAAAGCTAGTGGTTTCTACAGCAGCTATGAAAATATGTTTCACTTTCAGTTATTCAAAGACTAAACTATAAGAAGAGACTAATGGTTTGGTTGGAGCGGGTAGGTTTTATGTGCCGGGTACTTATTTTGGTCGGTTTAAATTTGGAAAATGAACTGAATGCTACAATTTATTGCATTGAAATTTTCATATGTACTGATCCATTATAAATGGCTGTTTTGGAAGCATTGTGAATTTTGGAACAAAGATCGAGAACAAAAATTTTAAAATGAAACATCTTTTTTACTTTGGGCCCTAAATATTGTTCTGAAAAATGTATCAGCTGATATAAATTTTGTATTACCCAAATTTAGTCCCTGCAAAAACTCTTCAAGTCTGAAAAACACTAAATGTAGAGAAATTTAGTTTAAGTTCCACAAATTTTGAATAAAATAGCCCAAATTTTTTATTTTTTTCCCCAAATATCAAATAAACTCGCCAATTACTGAGTTTATACGTAAAAAAATTAATTTACACTAAATTAAATAGAAATCCACTATTTTTAACTTATTGACACTTTTCTTTAAAAAATAGCACTTTTTATTAAAAAATGATAACAAATTTAAGAAAAAGTACCTAAATTATGAGAAAAGAGTGTTTGTTAAACAAAAAAGATAGTATTCAATCGAGTTTTGTGCTGAAATCAAGTAAGCCATATTTTTCTAGAAAGTTTTTTATTGAAGTATGTCATTGAAGTTATTAGCTTCAATTATAAATTTAAACAATTTAAAAATCGAAAAATAATGATTTTTAGCAAGTTTGATTATTGTATTTTAATTGTATTTTAAAAAATAACATTCAAGAGTGGAAGAATAAACAAAATATAGCAAAATAAATGAGTTTATTTTTACGGATGTAGTTAGCTAGAAAAATGTTCTATAAGTAAGTTTTGAAAAATTAAATAAAAGAAAATAAAATTGACAAAAATAAGATAATTTAACACTGAGCCTTTTGGTGAAGCAGATTTTACATTCCCTTGACTAAGCATTTGAGATGTATTGCTAAAATAATTAGAAAGAAGACCTAAGAAAATATTGTGTTAAATTATGTAATTTTAGGAAAATTAGTGTTGGGTGACTAATATTTTTAACTTATTTACACTTTTTACTAAAAAATAGCACTTTTTACTAGAAAATGTTAAAATTTTAAAAAAGTACCTAAATTTTGTAATAAAAATAAAGTAATGTTCCGCTTTTTGTTTTATTCAAAATTTATGAAACACAAAGTAAATTTAAATTTTATTTATTTATTTATTTATTTAAATAAGAAAGTCGCAAATAGGGCGATTTTGGGAGTTGGAGCGTCAATCGTGGACCTCCAGTACTCTTATTAAAATTACTAGTATATTTACAATTGCACAAAAGTAATAATAAAATTTGTCAAGTAAAATACAAATATAGAAAAAAAAATAAATAAAATAACAATTTTCTTTTTTTTTCTTTTTTTATCTATTTTTTTTTTTAGTTATTGATTTGTACTCAATTACTCACATTACATTTTACAATTAACTCACTCAAAAGACGCCAAAGCTCTTAACGTAAAATCAGACGTCTAAATTTGTTAAATTTATGATTTTTTACTTTTATAAATTTACGTAAATTCACTTTATTTTTCGTAAATTTTAACGAAAAAAAGAGGAAAATTACTGTATTAGTATTACAAAATTTGGTACTTTTTCTTAAATTTGTTATCATTTTTTAATAATGGTGGATTTCTATTTAATTTAGTGTTAATCAATTTTTTTATGTATAAAATTAATAATTGGGGAATTTATTTAATATTTGGGGAAAAAAATAAAAAATTTGGGCCATTTTATTCAAATTTTGTGATGACTTTAATCATTCCTAAATTTTGTTATCGTTCTTTGTTCCAAAATTCACAATGCCTATTTTGAACTGGTATCTAATTCATTTATTTTGTCTAATTTTGAAATTATTAAGATTGTGTTTTTTTATTTATCTTTCATATGAGCCTAATGTTAAGTTGTATATATGGTTTAATAAATGCCACAGTTATTATATATTAAATGAGAAGAATTAACAAACTTTTTGGAGTCAGTAGCACCAGTACTTGTTATAATTTTTGGAGATAAAATTGGTATTGGGGTATCTTTGATTGAAGAATCAGTCGATTTTAAATAATCCATAAAACTTATCCGCATCTTAGTTGGCTTATCAAAATTTTTCTAGAATACTTAAATGAAAACAAAATATGAAGTAAACGACGCTAAATCTCTAATATTTAAATAACTAAGATTCAATTTTTAAACATTTAAGCTTAATTTTATTGTTTATGAAAAAATTAAAAAAAAATGTTAAATTCGATTTGAGAGAAAATACTTTTCTATAAATAAATTTGGAGACTTTAAAACTGTTCTTTTTGAAAATTTTGACAAAAAAGTCAATTTCTCACGTAAAAGAAACTTTGGTCTTTTACTTTCAATAGAATCAAAAAATAAAGATATGATCCTCAAATGATATTGACTTTTTATCAAATTTTGACCGGTCTAGTCCTAATTAAAAAAATATTAAAAATATATAAATAAATTTAAATAATTTTTTTTTGAATATTTTTTACCACAAATAAAACATGTATTTTTTAAAGTAAAGTCTTTTTCTTGTTTTTCTTGTCTTAAATCACCGAAAGTGTCTATAACTATTCCAAAAATTAAGTTCAAAGTTATTATGATTACTATATAAAAAAATAGTAAATCGTAAAAGACTCGTAAAAAAACAAAGTTTCCTAATAAAATTAATTTTATAAATTTTTTATTTAATTTTTTTAAGTTTACAGTGGTGCCTGGTTTTCTCAACATATCGCCTTTGCCACCTCCATTTCTCAAGCCCATACTAAGAGTTGTAATTATACACATGTACAAAGTTTCACATGATTTCTCCACACTGTCCGATTCTTGTCCTTTGGGCTGAATTTCGACTAAAAAATCGTCGTGGATGAACAAAAATCCGCAAATTGAAAACAGATAAATCAAAATGACAGCAAATACCGCAGTTAAAAGGACAGACTTGGCATTTTTAGCTACACATCTTATCACATTTAACAAAGTTTCTGTTTCAAAGTTTCTAATAAACCACGTCCAATAACTAAAATTTTCTATTGAGTTTTTTTGTTTATTTCAAAATGGAAAAAAAGAATCTTAACAAAAGACTGTAAAATAATTCGTAAACAAATAAGCCCAAAAAACATAAACTAAAGTATCCAATGTGATAAATTAATTCAAAATCTTTGTTCAAAAATCTTCGTTTCTCCCTAGAATTAAAGGAAAAGAGACCTTTGTTGCCAAAAAAGCTTGCCATAAACACTGCTTTATTGATTAACTGGTTAGAAAAAATATTTTACTATTATGTTTTCATTTGAAACAAAGAACTACGTTTATTAAACCCAAAAAATTCAGAGTCAGCTCTATTCCAAATGTATAAATTGATCTGATCAGTGTGATAAAATAAAATAAATTTGAACTTATTCTATTTGGTAAATTGTAGAGACATAGCGTTGAGATCAAAAATAACATCCATAAGATTACATTCAATCTAATATCAAGATCTAATAGAAAAAATTTTTACTTATTTTTTCAAATTAAAAAGTAAAAAATAATAAACAGATAATTTTTTTGAGTTTAGTTTTTAAAAAAGAATTAAATAAAATAACCCAAGCTTTTGACATTTAATGGATTAAATTAAAAAATTAAAATTTAAAGTAAAACTTTATTAATTTTTTTCAACCTTTGCATCAAGTATTAAAAAAATTTATTTCCTTGTTAACTGAATAAAATTTAGAGGACTAATGTGATTCACAGGTTAAGCTGCGCTAGATGACTTTTTTATTTTGTAACAACTAGACTTTTTTATTTTCTTAATTGTTAAATTTTATTAAATATTTGTACAAAATTAGGTTAAATCGGGTCAATAGAAAAATATTTTTTAACTTATCAAAACGTTTGAATATTCTTTTTTGAAAATTCTTTATAGCCGATTGTATTTTGTAAAAGGTTTTAAGCATTATTCTGATTTTTCTTTTAAATAATATTGTAAATAATTATGTTCTTGAAATAGGTTGCATAAAAATTCTAATATATTCTTAAAATATAATTAAAAAAATTAATTTTAAAAAAAGCTTAAAAATTTTATTTGTTTAAATATCAAAAATCAAAATAAATAAATGATTCAAAAAATTAAAATAATTTTATCATTTAATTCAAAAATTGATTTATTTTTTGAAAAATTTTAATCAATTTTTAAGTTTTTTGTTAATTAAATTTCTAAATTTCTAAATCTTAGAAAATCCTTTTTAATAAAAATATCGTTATCGTTTCCAATTAAAAAGGTTTTTTTTAGTAAATTTTTGTGGACGTTTAATTTCATCAATTTCTTAGTCTATAAATCCAGTTAGTTTTATTCAATTCTTTACAACAGAATTTTGTTCAATTTTTTAGATAAAAAAAAGATTTTGTGAATTTCAAATACAAAATTGAACAAAAATTGTTCATTTTTTGATTTATTAAAATTTAATTTAATAAAAAATACTAGAAAAAATACTGCAACATAGTGCAACAAACTTTATTGCTACTTTTTTTACCCAAAATAATTTTTTTTTCTTTTTTTTTGTAAATCAAATCAACAATCTATTTAAATCCTATTGATTCTTTATTTATTGTCATTTTTTACATGAAAAAAATTACTTTAGGTAATAAAGGTGCAACAAAGTATGTTGCACTATAATGCAGTATTTTGATTATATTTTTTATTAACTTTAATTTTAATCTATCAAAAAATGAACATTTTTTGTTCAATTTGTATTTGAAATTCACAATACCTTGCAAAAAAAATTCATCGAATAATTCAATAAAAAACACACATACCATTTATCTCATTTTGAAAAGGAAAAAAAAAGGCCACAACCAAATTAATTATAACTGCAAGCTTGAATGTGATGCTATTCCAATAGCTAATATTTGAACTGAACCAATATAAATTGCTGAGTTGACTTAATTTTTTTGTTGCCACTTCATTTCATTCCACATGGGTTCCACTTGCTCAACAAAACCACTTATTTTACTATTCTGTTCGTCTTTATCAGTTGTTAAGTAAACTTTTTGTCTTGTTTCCAAAGTTAAAAATTGACAAATACTCGGCACAGCAAATACCACTTGTTCCATTGATTTATCCTCTCTAATTATCTAATATTTAAATAAATTTTTTAAAAATTTTTTTAAAAATTTTCAAATAAAAAATACTTCAATTTGAGCTGTATGCTCTCCGTAATACAAACTAGCCTCATTGTCACTTGATTTTAACAAATCCCTCAATTCCTTGTTAAACTTAGCCAGCTTGTGAGCTAGGATGTAAATGTTGTGACCAACTTCACGAACCAAACAAACTTTTTCCTCATTTACCGGGTCGATCTGTGACACAATGGATCTTGCAGTTGTCTGATCCAAAGAAAAGTCATCATTTGAGTAATCACTGTCAATAGCTGTCTGAAAAATTGCTGATTGATCACACGAAATTGATAAATCAAAGTTCAAACTTGCATCAGATCCATTCAAATTTTCCAACTGTTCCATTCTTTTGCTCAAAGCAAACATTTCCTGAATCAACTCAATTAATTCACTAGGCTTTATGTTGTACAAAATGCGCTCGGCATTGGCCGTATCATCATTGCTCTCCAACAAGGCCAGCAACAATTTTGAAGCATTTAGCTTAAGTGAGTAGAAAATTTCCAAATTATTTCTGGATAAAGGCTGAATGTCATTTAGGATAAGAGCAATGATGATATAAATTCCGCTTGATTCATGGTTGATTATTGAAGATTGATTGACCCTACAAGGACTCTGGCAATACTCGGTCAAAGTTTCCAAAGTTTGATTAACCAGATGAAAGTTATTTTCACTTATCCAAAGGCCCAGAAGTCCAAGACCGCCTGTGGTCGACCCGCGCAAACTGTCCAAAAACTGCAGCGTCTCACAGACCTAGTTATAGCTTGACTTGTTACTGGACTGGTATCGAAGGAAATTCTGAAGATCTGAGTTGTGATTTTCACATTATAACTTCAAAAACCTGAGTATAATTTCAACAATTGCTATATCTTCTAGCAAATTATTTTGTTTGACCAAATTGGTGTCTATTTTAGCTCCCAAACTGTCATTTTGACATGGTCCGGCCAAAACCAGAGAGCTAGGACTCAGTTCTTTGAGATACGACTTGGGCTTGAAGCTTAAACCGAATCTATGACTGAAAAAGTTGACTTAGAGTCCAAGCTTTGAAATTTTTTATTAAGCTCAGAGGTTTTTAATATATCTGTGTCGCTGGACAAAGAACTTTTTATTTTAAGAACTTGAATTAATTTTCAAACTAAAAAAGAAAAGTTTTGAGTGATTATTTTTACCATCATTATAATCATTGGGAAGAAAATTTAAGTTATTTTTTATTTCCTTGTGGGCCACTTCTATGTGATGAAAAAACTTTTTGAAACTTCTGATGTAAATAGATCGATGACCAAATCAGTGGCAACAAGGCGATTTAGTTCATTTTGAATGCTATTTTTCATTTTTTCGGCACATAATAAAGATTGAAAAGATTTAAATTCAGATTTGTTCGACCTATTGCCGAATCGTCGCTCACATTTTCCTGTTTGGAGACTTTTCCCACATTCAAAGCCGAAAATCATTCGGCTAAAATAATTTTTTCAAGAATTTGCTGTAAATCAGCGTAATATATTAAGGAACAAAATTATTTCAACAAATTATAAAGCGTTTTTTCCAAAATTTTAATATCTTATAAAATAACATGAAATCTAAAAGATACCTTAACATACATAAATGAAAAAATAAAATTATTAAATTTTTTTTCATTTTTTTATTTTATAATTAAATCAAAATAAAGGTTAAAATTTAATTTCCTTAATTCAATCTCTCTAAAATAAACTGAATTATTTGAATGGTAATTTAATAGTGATCTAAATATTTAACAATTTAATAATCCAAAATTGGACTTTATGACAAATGACTAAAAAAGAATAAGACTTTTTTTGAATCCTATTGATAATTGATTGTTAGCTTATAACCAGAAAAAAATATATCATTTATCTCAATATATCAATATATCAAAAAAAGAATTTTTCAAAAAAAATTTTGTCGCTTCTCATTGCACTTAGGACCGTTTAAAAATAATCAAAAACACTCTTTAAAATTATATTCTATTATTTTTAAAATTCATTTTTAAAAAAGTCGAAAATCTGGTATCATACATCATACATTTAACTTTAATAATTTTAGAGACTACTTATCACAAAATTATTCTAAAAAAATACCTGATTTTTCCGCTTAGACTGCTGAGAATGCCGCAACATCCTTTGTCAATATTCTTTGTCAATCGGAATGGACGTACTATGCACCCATGATTTTGTCTTAGAGTGTTTAAGCCTTATGTACGAGGTATTGGGAATAAAAGAATTTTGCCGGGTAATTGTAGTTGTGTCATTCAATTCAAACAACGTTGACAATGGCTGAACAACGCATCGTGTGTCCACTAGACCAAGAGAATTGATAAAGCCGGACCCAAGACCCTCGGTGTACAAAGAGATCACATCTGCCATGTGAAGAAAGCTTGATACTGGATTATTATTAGTCATTTTTAAAAATTCATTCCTAAGGGGAGATTTAAATTTTCAAATAGTTGGATTATGCAAATTAGAGACTTAATTTTTGATTTTTTTTTAAGCTTTGAAAAACAAATAATAATACAATAATTAACTTTGAAGAGGTTTTTTGTTATAACACTTTAAAAAAAATTGATGAACAGCATAAATTTTATTTAAAAAAAAATGATCGAGATCAAATCAAGTCAATTTTTGTGATAAAAATATTAAATTTTGTTATTAAAAAATTAATATTATTATTTAATTAGATAAAAATCACAAATCACGATAATAAACTTAAATTACTAACAGTCTCGAATCGGCTTTTTGAGTTGAGTGAGAGATATGTTAGGGCAGAACTGAGTCATTCTCTTCCATTGATTGTCAGACTTGTGGAGGAATACAAAGAAGGTTTCGAAGCAAGATATATTGAATACCCAACTCCATTGTGTAATTGCTACCTTACTATTTCTTCTTTTTTTCCTGAAAAATCAGACATTCAAAAATATGTATGCTGTTATTCTCTATATCAATATTTCTAATTTTAATTTTCTTCTATTTTAACTTATTTTATTTTTTGTTTTTTTATCTGTATTTTTTTTCTTATTTTAAACTTTATTTTATTTTGGTTTTTTTTTTTATTTTTTTTAATCTGGAGGAGCCTTAGCTCGACACAGATATACAAATAAATAATAAATAAATAAATAAAATAATTTTAAAAAATTGTGGTATTCAATTAAAAATTTGTGTGAACGATTTTAATGGGCCTTTTTTTATAAAATAATTTTTAATTTATAAAAAACTAATAAAAAATTTTCTTTCTAATATATAACGATCGACGCGTTACGACCAAAAGTGGCCTTCTTCAGGATCTAATTTTTCGTAAATAAAGTTTTAATTTATTTAATTTGATTGATAAATCACTTTGATTTTCATTTCCATTTTTGGAATTATTTTGAATACGGATTATAGAATTTTTGATTTCAGACTTAGAAATATTGTCTAATTTGAAATCTTATGAGATAATAAAATTAAAAAAATTAAAAAAAAGCTCATAAAATATAATAAAAAAAAATGAATATGAAATAAAAATCAAAACTTTATCACATATTTACAGTAAATTTAATCGCTATTTTATCATTGAGAATCTTCAAAGAAAGTAATAATTGCAAAAATAAATTTAAAAAAACAAATAAATCATGATTTTTTTTGAATATCGAATTATATTTGCTTGTTAAAATTAATACATAAAACATTTTGAGAGTATTTATTTTAATTTTAAAAAAGATTCTAGTGATAGTGATTAATGACTTAATATCAAACTTATTTTTTGTCTTTCAACTAAAACAAAAAAATTCCTAATTCAATAACATAAGAATACCAAATGATTATTAGCTTCTAATTTATTTTTTTGATGATAATAAATTTTAGCAAAAAATTTAAATTTTGTTTTTATTAAAAATAATTTTAAAGAAAAAAAAGCTCTAAAAATAATTATGCTAACTTTAAATTTGGAATTTTTTCCAATAATTAAAAAAAATTTTGTTAAAAATTTTATGAACATCTCAACATTTGTATAATCACACTCAAGAAAAAAAAATATAAAAAAGAAAATTTACAAAAAATTTAAAAAATTTTTGATAACTAATTGTAAAACATATATCAAAATGTCCTTAAATTTTGACAGCATTGACCTTGAAAACTCGACCGCAAGTACATTATTTGACTTTGGATGGAAATTTCAGCAAGAGCTGAAATTTACACCGGACCGGACCAATCTTCAGCAAATTTTGACCAAAAGCGCAACAAAGTCATCGAAATTCTTCAAAAATGTGAATACATGTTAGGTGAACTGGGATAAGTGTCTAGATGAAGTGTCATCTAACGAGCTTCGCTATTTCATTAATGACGCACTCTGGGCTGGCTTGGGCTGGCTTTTTCAAAAACACCATCATCTAGGCCTTCTGAACGCTTACCTGAATAATACCTGCCCTCGAAAAATCAAAAAAATACTATATCAACTATTTAACTTTGACTTTTAATTATGGCATACATCGAATTGATATAAAACAATTTGGCCATTTTGGACAGAATACAGATCTACATGTATTCTCAGAAACCCATTATGTACGACAAGCTGCCTTTGAGCAAAATTTGATCAAGCAAGCTTATGACCGGAGTGAAAAAATAAAGCGCTACCGGGTAACGTAACGTAACAAAAAGAACTAGAGGAAAATTTAAAAAATTGTCAACTAGTTTTGGCAAAGCCTTATGTTGACGAGGAGCAAAAGAGTGAAATATACAACATTTACATCAAGTATTGGTTGAATCAAGCAGTTGATGATTTTAAATTGCCAAGCCTCCAATAAGCTGATATGGGTTTCATGCCGCACTGAGGTCAAACGTGCACAGAACAAAAGACTCAAAAAGATGATTTGGGAATCAGAGATTTGGGAAGAATCAGATTCGGCTGTTCTTAAATCTGTTTATTAAAAAATTTAAATTGCTTCTGTCAAGAAAAAATTCATTTACTTTTTAGAAAAAAAGGTGAAAAAAATGTGAAAGAAATGTAAATAATCATTAATTCACACAAAAGCAAATAAATTGTATTTTAATTTTTGCTTTCTTTTTCTTCTTTCTAAAAATTATTCTCAACTTCAAATAAACAATTCAAAATTTTCAAAATCAATTAACTGTCGAGCAACACTGAAAAATATTTAAATTAAATAAAAAAAATTTAAATTTTTCAAATTAAAAATTTTTGAATTTCAAATGCGATTTCGAATAAAACAATTCACAAAAAGATTCTTTCTATAGAATTTAAAAAATAAAGTCTATCGTTATAGAATTTTTACAAGATTTAACCCGAAAGAGTTAAATTTAACTATTTTTTTTAAAGTAAATGAAACGAAAAAAATATAGAAAAAATAGCTGAATAAAAATTTGATTAATTAATTCACAATTTAACAATCATTTAACAAGATTACATTTTCAAAAAATTAAGGATCCGTACATTTAGAAAGATTTGAAAATAAAAATTCCTCAAAATATTTTTGATATTTCCATAACTATTTTAACAAAAAGATCAAAAGGAAAAAAAAATTTTACACAAAAAATATAGTTGAATTTTTGTTATCAAAGGTTAATTTTTGGTATCATCTTTGATTACTTAAAACGCTGATAACAATTTAGCTATCAGGTTGTTAAAAAAAACCGGTGTGGTACTAACTGATAACATTACCAACTAGACACCCATTTAAATCACCTCCTAGAATAAATTGTCCATATGCCTTTATCCAAGGAAAGTTTTAAAGAAAGTTACGCAATTGAATGAACTTTAAATACTAAAAAATTAATGTGTTAGTAAATCTTATCTAAATATAAAGAATGTGTACACAGTATTTATCAAATGAATTACTTTTTTTTCCTCAAATTCCTCAATTTCTCAAATTTTGTAATTTTATTTATTTTTTAAATATTCACTTTAAACTAGGTGATCAATTTTTAATTAAGACAACAATTTTACAGATTTGGTGAACAATTATTAGATTTAGTAAAGTGTTGTCCCGGATTTAGTAATTTACGGAAAGTTACAAAAGTAAAATTTAATTTTACGTTAAATATCCTGACTTTAATTACAAAACAAATTTTAAAAATTTAAATTTATGGGAAAAAAAATTTAAAAGTTCAATTCTTTATTTTTTCTAAAAGTTTTTTTTTGTCAAGTAAAAATATAGACTTGAACTTTTAAAATTTTTTTCACATTAGTTTAAATTTTCAATATTTGTTCTACATTTTAATTTGAATAAAAAAAATTCTCCTATGATAAGAATTGAGTCTATTGAGGATTTTTTTATGACCTTGTCTCTAAAATATAAATTTTTCTATTTTTTTCGAGTTAAAATTTTAATAATTTTGAATCCGAGCGCTTGTTTTAGTGACAGCTGAGTCTTACAGACAATTTCCAGGGGAAAGAAAAAATTTAAAAAATATTTTTTTTAATTAAAAAATTTTGTGCCATATTTTTGCTATTTTAAATTGTTTTAAAAAGAAATAAAAAATCAACTTCTAATTAAATAAAATGAGGCAAAATTTTTATTAAAATCGAATGACTAGAATAAATTTCTCCAAAAATGAGTTCGAGAACTAAAAATAAAATCAAAAAAAAAACAGACAAAACTAACAAAAATTGGACCATTAACGCCACGAGGACGTCTCATTGCCAAAATTAACCTCATTACAAATTCGATTCAGATGAAAAAAAAAAACTAAAATTGAAAAACCCGATTCTTGGACAGAAAAAAATAAAATAAAATTAATCAAAATTTAATTTTGAATATGTATCATTCGAGGCTAAATTGCACAAGTCGTTCAATTGTTCTTGAGGCAGGTCAACTTTGAGCAGTTGAGCATGGTCAATATTCTGCAATGAGAGCTTCATCACAACCAGAGCTTCATCTCGGATCTCTGGCGAAGTGGTCGTCACCGCGAGTTTTCTCGACGACAAATGAGCAGAAGTATTAAAATAGAGACATAATAAAAACCTAATGTATGCTACATAATTTTATTTCTAAAAATCAAAGAAATGCAAAGTGATATTTGGATTCGTTTTTGTTTAAAATAAATAGAGGAAAATTATTGATTTAAAAAACTAAAGGAAAAATTAAAAAAAAGAATAAGTTATTAATTGTAAGGACAGAAATTTTAATCATTTGATTTAAATTTAAGTTCAGTCTTTGTAAAACTTTTTTTGTAAATTTTGACTTTTTAGTGTTTGAATTACTTTAGTGATAATTGTCGTTCGTTTGATGTAATAATAAAAAATAAAAAACACAACGCTTTTATTTAATGTCAAAATTTAGAATAAAAAAACAAAATTTTTCAAAGATTGAATTAGAATTTAAATCTACCCAGTATATTTAAAAATCGAAAAATGAAAAATATTCGAAAAAAGCCAGCGTAAAAAAACGCCGAAGATGGACATATTTTCTGTTAATTTTTCGAAAAATTCAAACGAAATTTATTTGTAAATTAAAATCGATTCAAATCGAAAAATAAATAATCAGTTCATTGTTTATATTTGAATTAAAATCCCATATTTTTAGCAATGCCTTCCTTAGAATACTATTTTATTTTATTCATAAAATAAAAAAATTAAATTTCTGATACTCAAATTTATTTGGTAATAAAATAAAAATTGTTCAAAAAGAATTTTTTAGTCTATATATACGAATAAAAGAGGACAGAAAGTAAAACCATTAATACTTAGATTATACAAAAATTATTATTATTAGTAGTAGTAGTAGTAGTAGTTCTTGCTGCGACACCTAACATGTAGATTGTGTAAGCAGATCACCGCCAATTGGCCGTGTAGAGCTGTAGCAGCCGATTCCATTGAACCTATCTAAAGCCATTTTAAAATTAGCGGTTGACTTGGATTTCACCACGTTTTCTGGCAACCTTTTCCAATGCGGAACTACTCTGTTTGAGATAAATACATGTTTGGCATTTACTGCAGCCGCAAAATCGTTTCTAATTTTAGCTGGGAAACTTTCTCTCTGGACTCTGATGCTATTTCCTCTTAACGCCCCGGCTGGTCCCTTGTTTTCTGATTTATTCACTAGATTATTGAAGTATTCTCAAATGAATAAAATATGTTGTGTTTCAATAAATAAGTTTATTTAAAGTTTCTAAATAGAAAGTGGCCACTCTGTGGCAAAGCTTATTAAATTTTGTTCTAATAGAAAAAACAAAGAGAATAATTACATAAAGAAAAATAAATGTGTTTCTTATTGAAAAAAGCTTCTAAATATAAAAGCTTACAAATGGTGCCGTGCGCAAAATGTTGTTTGTTTTAACTACATTTAGGATTGGCACCTAAATGTAAAAATATGAAACATTAATCATCACTAGCTAACAGTATGTTAGTCACGTGACGACACTTCATCTTCCCTAAACTTTTACTTTTAAACTTTAATGGTTTAAAAAAAATTAATGACAATAATTGACCATATAATTAAATAGTTTAAATGGACGAAATGAAAGAGAAGATTTAAATAAATGATTAAATTGTCAATTCTAAAAAAAATTTTCTTTTTGATTGATATAACTGATTCTTCTTTTGATTGTCATTTTTATTAATGTGGGATTGGATTACCATAGCGGTCTGGTTTAGTCCTATTCCTCTTCGGTCTTCCAGTGTCTCGACCTTTACTATCATTATCCACATCACCTGAATCACTCATATCTTCACCCTCCTCTTGTTCATTTGCATTAAATGCTTCCTCTAATGAGTCCTCAGCCTCAACTTCCTCAACCGCATTAAAACTTTCAGTGTCATTTGATTTTTGTACACTTTCATTTTGAATAACACCACCTGATTCTAATGAGTCACTTAGCTCAGTTTTTGCATCGCTTTCAATTTTAACTTTATCCTCGTCAAACAGCCAGTTGCTTAATATGGTGTTTTTTGACTTTTTATCATCACTTGTACTAACATATGGCTTTATAAATGATGAATTTCTGCACAAGACCTTTCCAGCTCTTTCAAGTGTAACCATAGTTCCGTTAATTTTCACAATTTTAATTGGATTAGGATCATAAAGCGAATCGGACTTATTTGAACGCTTCCATTTTAACAAAACTTGTTCACCAATATTAAACTTAACTTGTTTAGCCTTAAGTCACTTGTCGTTACCTAACTTCATTTTAGCTTTAGCTTTAGAATCATGAGTTCTGGCTTTAATCATTATATCATCAATCCCTGGCGCTTTTTTATCAATTTTAGGCAATTTTGATGTTTTTGAGGTTGTTTTGAACATCAATTGATTTGGTGGTACTCCAGTAGATGCATGAGGTGTATCACGGTAGTTACGTAAGAACTCAATCAACTCTATTTCCCAGTCGTTTAGGACATATGAACTATTTTGCATTACTTTTCCAAGGTTCTTCATAAACCGTTCACACATGCCGTTTGCTCTTGGCCAAAGTGGGCAAATCTTACGATGTTTAAACCCTTGTTCTTTAGAAAACTCTTTGAATTTAAACGAATTGAATGGCGGTCCATTATCGGACTTAACCAACTCAGGTATACCAAACACACTGAATATTTCATTTAGCATAGCTATTACTACCGTTGACGAAGTACTTGATATCACCTTCACCAATGGGTACCTAGAACACTCGCACATCAAAACCATCAAATACTTGCCACATTTGAGTGGTCCATAGAAATCAATACTGACAATTTGCCATGGTCCATCTGGCATTTCAGAGGGTATGGATGGTTCATACTTCGTTGAGTCTGTGTTGATTTGGCATTTTTCACATTTCTTCACCAAGTTTTCCACCTCTGAATCTATACCAGGAAACCAAACGTTGCATCTTACCAATTGCTTGGTCCTACAATGCCCATGTGTCCACTATGGGCAATTTTAACTATGCGTTCACGTAGACTTCCCGGTATGATGATTCTTGTTCCCCGTAGGACCAACCCGTCTTTTGTCAATGATAGTTCATCTTTGACTCGTTCAAAGCTATCAATCCGTTTGTACTCTAGACCTTGAATCATTTTTGAGACTTCAATTAACTCATTGTCACAACTTGTAGCTTCTATTAATTCACTACGCGTGATGGCTTTTGGAATCGAACGACTTGAAACCATATTCAAGTAACTCTCTGTAAATTTCTCATAGGTTTTATCTGCTGGTTCCGTTGGGTTTCTTGACATGTAGTCAGCAATGTTATCAGCACCAGGCCTATGCTTGACAATAAATTTATATGGCAACAGTCTAAGGCACCACCTCTCGATTCTTGCCTTCGGTTTTGACCTCGGATTTCCGAAAATCAGCTCTACAGCCTTGTTGTCGGTGACTATGTCGAACTCTTTTGCATAGAGGTACAAATGAAATTTTTCACAAGCCCATACAAACGCTAGAGCTTCACGCTCAACTTGTGAGTACCTTTGTTCAACGCTTGAAAGACTTCTATTTGCATACATGACAATGTTCTTCTTGTCTGGTGTATCATGATGGTATTGAGCCATTACTGCGGCGATTCCGACTGGACTTGCATCTACTGTGATCTCTGTCCTAAGACTTGGATCAAAATAGCATAATGCCTTTTTACAAAGCGCTTTTTTCAACTTGTTTAGTGACTCATCATGATTCTTTTCCCAAGACCATTTTACACCTTTTTTTGTCAAATTTCTTAAAGGTTCTGTTATCGTTGCAAAGTCTGGTATGAATCTTGAGCAATAGTTTGCAAGACCTAACAGACTTCTAACCTCTCCAACAGTTGATGGAGCTGCGGCATTTAGCAGTGCATCGTATTTCTTTGTCTCAATTGAAATCCCATTCTCAGAAAACTGTAAACCAAAGAACTTTAGACTCTTCTGGCCAAACTCACATTTCTTCACATTAACTGTTAAACCAGATTCGTTTAATCGTTTAATCTGAGTACTTTTTCTAATCTTTGGTCATGCTCTGCTTTATTGTTTCCAAAGACAATAATATCATCACTAAAATTTAGTACTCCTTCCAAACCAGCAAGTACTTGTTCTATTGTCTTTTGGAATATTTCAGCAGCAGCATTAATTCCAAAATTTAGCCTCTTATATTGAAAAATACCAAGATGCGTGCAAAAAGCCGTGATGTATCGAGAGCACTCACTTAACATTAACTGGTGGTATCCAGACTTGAGGTCAAATTTTGATATGTACTTTGCGCCGTTTAGTCTAACTGCCAAGTCCTCCACTGTGGGACATGTGTGTCGTGTCCTCAAAATTGCTTTATTAGCCTCACGTGCGTCAGTGCAGATTCGGACCTCATTAGGTCTATCTGGTTTTGGCACCGGGACGATTGGTGACACCCATGGTGTCGGACCATTTACAGGCTCAATTATGTCGTCTTCTAACATTTTCTTAACCTCGGCTTCAACCAGTGGTCTCATGTGAAATGGTATTGGTCTAAGTTTACCTTGTACCGGCTTAATCGATTCGTCTATGTGTAGCTTTACCGTATGATTTTTTAGCAGTCCCACTTTGCCTGAAAACAAATCTTGGTAGACTTTGGCAAAATTCTCACAACTTGTGTCTGTTTTCTCACCTTGAACATTGTTAATTTTGACCATTATACCTAACTCTACTGAGCTCTGATAACTTAACAGATTCCCACAGTTTCCTTTTGTTACCGTAAAATGTATTGACCTGTGTTGCCCATTGTATAATACTCTTGTTTTAAAAGCTCCCAAAGTATCAATACACTTGCTATTACCATTACCGTATAACCTTGTGTTGGACTTGTACAACTTCGGTTTGAATTTCAATCTATCATAACTTTTTTCGTCCATAATGTTTACCTGGGCACCAGTGTCCACCGTGAACGCTAGACTCATGCCACACATTAACAGTGTTACCATCGGCATGAACCAATTTTTTACGGCTAAGACCAAACTCTTTGCTCTCGCCTTTATTCTCCAAACACAGTAATCCTGATCTTCTTCGGAGTCTCTTGATTCATGAATATGTTTCACATTCTTGCTTGTGCAACAGCTTTCGAAATGGTCATATTTCTCACACTTTCGACATTTCTTTCCTTTGGCTGGGCATGTCTTTTCATGTGGATATTTACGTCCACATCTAAAGCATTTCTTTTCTTTTGTTTCACCTCTTCCTTGCTGACTATTGGTTCTAGTAGTTTGATGCTTCTTTTGATTGACCTGATTTACCTCATTTCGTTCTTTGGTCATTTCGTTACGTTTTTTAAACTCGCTTAATTGAACATTCACGGTTTCTTCAAGTTTGCCAATCTTAATTAGTTCATCTAGACTCAAGTCCTTTTCAGACTCTAGTGCTTTACGCTTGAGTGTGTTTGACTGGCATCTATGGATTATTTGTATTGCTACTTCACTATTTGGATTAGTGAATGCACATAGCTTAGCTTTTTCTTTAAGTCTCGTTACAAACTCCTCAAATGGTTCACCTTGATGTTGATAGATGTCCCTGAAGTGTAAGATGTTCAGTTTCACGTTAAACTTAGACTTAAAATGCGTGTCAAGTTTAGCTTTAATGGCATCATACTCCTCTTTCTCATCCCCAATGTCCTTGAATAAACGCTCTAGCCCAACGCCACCAAAAAAAAAAGATAATCTCTCTTAACTTTTTTGTCAGTGACTGTCTTAATTGACATTAACCTTTCGAGTCTGGTGATCCATTCGTCCCATCTCTGGCTAACATCGTCTTCGTTGTTCACGTCGAATGGTTGTACCATTTGCTCTTCCATTCTAATAATTTGTTTTTGTTCCTCGTCGCCAATGAAGTATTCTCAAATGAATAAAAGATGTTGTGTTTCAATAAATAAGTTTATTTAAAGTTTCTAAATAGAAAGTGGCCACTCTGTGGCAAAGCTTATTAAATTTTGTTCTAATAGAAAAAACAAAGAGAATAATTACATAAAGAAAAATAAATGTGGTTCTTATTGAAAAAAGCTTCTAAATATAAAAGCTTACAAATGGTGCCGTGCGCAAAATGTTGTTTGTTTTAACTACATTTAGGATCGGCACCTAAATGTAAAAATATGAAACATTAATCATCACTAGCTAACAGTATGTTAGTCACGTGACGACACTTTAATTATTGACCAAGCTTACCTTTTCTATTCCATTCACTAGTTTGTACATTTCAATCAAGTCCCCTCTCACTCATCTTTCACTCAGCTTTGTCAGTCCTAATTTTGTCAGCCTCTTTTCATACGGCATGTTTCTTACAGACATAGGTTTTTTTGTTGCCCTCTCTTGCACCTTTTCCAACGCATTCACGTCCATTTTCATACTTGGATTCCAAACCTGCACTGCGTAATCTAGGTGGGGTCTCACCATGGATTTATACAATCTTACCCACAGTCTTTCCTCTCTACTTGTAAACGTTCGCTTTAGCATTCCAAGCACCCTACTCGCTTTCGCACAAGAACTTTTCACTTGGCTGGTCCACTTCAAATCTGATGAAACCATCACTCCAAGATCCCTTTCACAATCTTTGGTCGCTAGTATAACATTCCTGTTGCTTTTTTGTGTATATTTATGCCTTTCATTTAGTCTGCCGAAATGCATTACTTTACATTTGTTAGCACAAAGTCCCATACGCCAAACCTCTATCCATTGACATACTGCATCCAGATCTATCTGTAACATCGCTCTCTCATAAACATTATTAACTATACCGAGTATTTTTGAGTCATCTGCATACAATTCCATTTTATTTGAAACGCAGTCAGGTTTAATTAAATTGAAATTAAATTATTTTATCCTGATAAATGAAAAAAAAATTCAAAAAAAGGGTATTAAATTAAAAAAAATATTTTTACAAATTGTTTTGACTATTGATCAAAATTTCATTTGAAGTCTTACCAAATTTTCTTACCTCATCTCTATCAGTCTCAGAGCCAACAAATTTTAGAACATGGATAGACTAAAATTTACAAAAACTGAACCAAATTGCTCAAAAATGTTGAGTCTAATTTAAAGAATAAAAATTTAAAAATTTATTTTAAATAAAACTTAACATAAAATTTTTTTTAATTGGTATTTAAATCTAATAATTTTAATAAATATTAACAATATTTAATACAATATTTGTTTTAGAATCCCCAAATAAAGTCCAAGTCATTTAATTAGAAGTCATAGACCGCATTTTTGAATTTTTAAAAAAAAAACCGGAAAACATGAATTTTTTGCCGTTCCAGGAAGTTAATGTTGAGGTCTAGTTAAAGTTAAGTCACTTAAATTAAAGTCAAAATCCGGACTTAAAAAAAATGAAGAAAATTCAGAATGTTTAAAAGTCATAAGTCTCAAGTCAAGTTCAAGTCCGGACTTTTTTTTCTTAATATTCATCCAAAAAATTAACTCCGGGCTTTAAAATTTTGAATTTTTAAGAAGAATTGTGAAGTGACTTTTTTCTACAATAGCAAAAAATTTCTAAAATATAACAAATAAATTAACCAAGATAGCCCAGAGTAACTTGGACTTAAAAAAAATATAAAGTTAGGACTTTAAAACAACTCTGAAAAATTTAAAGGTCCTGACTTCGACTTTTTAAAAAAAATGTTTTAATTTTGAATTAAGAGAACAAATACACACTTTTTATTGAATAAAATCAATAATTGAATGTCCTTACCAATTGCAGAAGTTCATGAACTCCGGAAAGCATTGATTTAGATCCATAAAAAAAGGCCATATCTTTGACAAAATCACGAGCTAAAATTTGAATTTTGCTAAAATATTTTTAATTAACTTGTTTTTTTAATAAATTTTCTACAATAAAAACTAAATTTATAAGATGATTAAGATGATCAGGAGGCATTATTCCTCAAATAATGGTAGTGTAAAATTTATTAAGAAAACTAGAAACTAATTTGCTTTCCAATATTTTAGATCATCAATGTCTCTTGGAAGTCTAGGAACAAATTTAGGCACACGAAATTCTTTTAAGCTCCTATTTATTTTTTCCAGATAAGGTCTGAGGGAGAATGATTCTTTAGAAAAAGATGGGTAGAAAAAAAATGTTTGTTTTTTTAAATAAATAATTTAATAAAAAATACACCAAAGTATCTCTCAACCATGCTTCAATATTGTTAACTTTGAGCGTATGCTTAAATAGCGTAATCACGCGTTTAGGTGACAAGAAATTTTAGAATCATTATTTCAAAATAATGCAAAGATGATTTGGAAATTTAACTTTGATCATCAAAATGTGGATGAAAAAAATTGAAAAAATAAATTCCAAAATAAATCACACTAAAGCTATTTTTATGATAAGAGTCAAATTCTGCCTTGAGACCTACTCTCATTCATGTTCTAAATTTAATCATTCTTATCTTCGAAAATTAAAAAAAATTAAACACTGAAAGATAAATTTGTTTTTAAAATAAAATTCAAAAACTGGTCTAAATGGTTCATTTCCAAAAGATGTGAACTTGAAGTTTTCCTAATTTATACGGCGGTGAACCGTAACCAGGATTGACCGAATTTATTTGGATTTTAGTCCATGTAAAATATCGTAAAAACCTTAGAGTGAAAAAAAAAAGAACAAAACCAGCTGTAATTTAGCTTAATTTTAGAAAAGAAAAAAATTTTTTAAATTAAATTTTGAATATAATGCAAAATATTTAAATTTTTTTCTTTGATAAAATAATGGACAAAAATGGACATTTTAGCTAAATTAGTCAAAAATCTTTTTCCAAATATTAATTATTTAATATTATTATTTAATTTTTTCCAAAACAATATTTTTCAAAAAATTTTGGTAAATTTTTATTTTTACTTCAATTAAATTGAAAAAGAGTGAAATCACGATTTTGCGTGTCATCCTTGCGCAGGGGCCATGCTAATCATCTCTGTATCGTTCCAATTTTAGTATCTGTACCACCGAAGTGGTACAGATAGATTAGCAACAAAACATGCTTATTTAAACTTGATTTCTTTAAAAAAATAGCATACAGAATTTTCATCAGCTAAAAATTATAAAAAAATATATTCAAAAAATCAAGCCGACATCTTTCCAATTTAACAAATATTTTTTATATTTTGATCATTTTGTTAACTCACTTTATTTCACTCAACAATATTATCTAATTATTAAATAAATAAAAAAATAATAGAAAATATTTTCATATTCATATTTCATAATCACTTTGCTAAGAAAAAAATTTTTTTTTTATTAATCAAAAAAGAGAGCATTTCAGCTAATTATTTGTCTCTATTTGGCTCCCAACTTAAATAACATTTGCCATTATTTTTATCTAAAAAAACTTCATTTAACAAAGTATAAGCAATTTTTAGATTTTGTTTGATATTTTTTTTAAAAATTTAAAATTTACGAGATGCAATTATGAGTTTTAATTTTTAGGAAAATGAAAGAAAAATGCCTTGAAATTTATTTTAATTTTTTTTTAGCTTTTTTTCAATCAAGAAAAACAAAAAATTCAAATCTAAATTAACATACAATTTGATAAAAAGCGACCAGTTTAATGAAATATTATCTTTCAAATTTTATTTAACAGATATTGATAGTGTGATTTATATTTAGTTTATTTAGGCTAAACAATTTCAAAAAATAAAAAAAAGTCCTAACCTAATGACTAAGTAAATATCCTGACTTCAATTACAAAACAAATTCTAAAAATTTAAAGAACCTTACCGGATTACCATTAATATTGTGCCCCCTTTTACAAAGTTCAAATTTTCTTTTAAATTAACAAAAATTATATAATCCGAAAGCTTTTTTCGTGAGAAATTGACTTTTTTGTCAAAATTTTCAAAAAGAACAGTTTTAAAGTCTCCAAATTTATTAATAGAAAAGTATTTTCTCTCAAATCGAATTTAACATTTTTTTTTAATTTTTTTCATAAACAATAAAATTAAGCTTAAATGTTTAAAAATTGAATCTTAGTTATTTAAATATTAGAGATTTAGCGTCGTTTACTTCATATTTTGTTTTCATTTAAGTATTCTAGAAAAATTTTGATAAGCCAACTAAGATGCGGATAAGTTTTATGGATTATTTAAAATTGAATTTACGTAAATTTATAAAAGTAAAAAATCATAAATTTAACAAATTTAGACGTCTGATTTTACGTTAAGAGCTTTGGCGTCTTTTGAGTGAGTTAATTGTAAAATGTAATGTGAGTAATTGAGTACAAATCAATAACTAAAAAAAAATAGATAAAAAAAGAAAAAAAGAAAATTGTTATTTTATTTATTTTTTTCTATATTTGTATTTTACTTGACAAATTTTATTATTACTTTTGTGCAATTGTAAATATACTAGTAATTTTAATAAGAGTACTGGAGGTCCACGATTGACGCTCCAACTCCCAAAATCGCCCTATTTGCGACTTTCTTATTTAAATAAATAAATAAATAAATAAAATTTAAATTTACTTTGTGTTTCATAAATTTTGAATAAAACAAAAAGCGGAACATTACTTTATTTTTATTACAAAATTTAGGTACTTTTTTTAAAATTTTAACATTTTCTAGTAAAAAGTGCTATTTTTTAGTAAAAAGTGTAAATAAGTTAAAAATATTAGTCACCCAACACTAATTTTCCTAAAATTACATAATTTAACACAATATTTTCTTAGGTCTTCTTTCTAATTATTTTAGCAATGCATCTCAAATGCTTAGTCAAGGGAATGTAAAATCTGCTTCACCAAAAGGCTCAGTGTTAAATTATCTTATTTTTGTCAATTTT
Organism: Brachionus manjavacas; assembly: GCA_019054805.1. Lineage (NCBI taxonomy): Eukaryota > Metazoa > Rotifera > Eurotatoria > Ploima > Brachionidae > Brachionus > Brachionus manjavacas. Next base: position 244,137 of record JAHQIY010000029.1, on the reverse strand, counting down.
ATTTTACTTTTTTTTAATTTTTCAATGACATACTTCAATAAAAAACTTTCTAGAAAAATATGGCTTACTTGATTTCAGCATAAAACTCGATTGAATACTATCTTTTTTGTTTAACAAACACTCTTTTCTCATAATTTAGGTACTTTTTCTTAAATTTGTTATCATTTTTTAATAAAAAGTGCTATTTTTTAAAGAAAAGTGTCAATAAGTTAAAAATAGTGGATTTCTATTTAATTTAGTGTAAATTAATTTTTTTACGTATAAACTCAGTAATTGGCGAGTTTATTTGATATTTGGGGAAAAAAATAAAAAATTTGGGCTATTTTATTCAAAATTTGTGGAACTTAAACTAAATTTCTCTACATTTAGTGTTTTTCAGACTTGAAGAGTATTGCAGGGACTAAATTTGGCTGATACAAAATTTATATCAGCTGATACATTTTTCAGAACAATATTTAGGGCCCAAAGTAAAAAAGATGTTTCATTTTAAAATTTTTGTTCTCGTTCTTTGTTCCAAAATTCACAATGCTTCCAAAACAGCCATTTATAATGGATCAGTACATATGAAAATTTCAATGCAATAAATTGTAGCATTCAGCTCATTTTCCAAATTTAAACCGACCAAAATAAGTACCCGGCACATAAAACCTACCCGCTCCAACCAAACCATTAGTCTCTTCTTATAGTTTAGTCTTTGAATAACTGAAAGTGAAACATATTTTCATAGCTGCTGTAGAAACCACTAGCTTTTTGTTATAACTTTGGATAAAACATATACAATCAAACAGTTAGTTTTTATTTAGTTTCCCACATTTAAGAAAAAGAATTGCTTTATATAGAAAAAAAAATCTTTAAATGATAATAAATTATAAATTTAATTTTTATCTATTCATTTTAAATTTTTATTATAATAATTTTGACAATAAATAATTATTCAACAAAAATTTTTTTTCTAGTATCCAAATAATTAATATAAATACCCATTTAATAATAATCCAAAAAGTGTTGTCTTAAAATCTTTGAAATATTTTTTTATAAATTAATAAAAAAAGTGTTTTTTTTATAAATTTTTAAACATATAAAATTTTGTACATTAACACTAGAAGCACCAACGAGTCAAAAGGACTCTTTTTCGAAGTCAATTTTTTGCTATTTGAGCACATTTTTTTTGTTCAGCATAAAAACAAGAATAACTTTTCAAATTAACTAAATTCAAATAAAAAAATATTTCCTTTGTACAAAATCAAGTATATACTACTAGAAGCACCAAAAAGAGTCATTTTGACTCGTTATTTAAATAAATTTTGGATTTATCTACAAAATCAATAGATGAGTCATAAAATATTTATAAAAAGTATACAAATCTTCAAAAACTGACTTAAATCCTAATACTTGAACGAAGATAAGCAAATTTAAAAAATGCAAAATTAAAGCTTGCGTATTTTACATGAAATACGAAAAATTGGTTCAAAAAGGAATGAATCCAGTAGAAAATAAAAATTTTTCAAGATACTTTTTTATAGCCAAATTTTTATTTTTACTCAATTAAAATTAAGAATTGAATAGATTTATCCAAAAAAAAATTATTATCCATTTTTATCCATTAGATTCTATCAAAACAAGTCATTTTGACTCGTTTTGGTGCTTCTAGTGTTAAAAAAATGAAAATAATTTTCTCCATTCTCCATTTTTTTTTTAACATTTAGTTTGAGCTTTAAAAAAGTCAGACCCCATTCGTTTATTCCGGAATTAGATTTTAACCCAAACATTACTTTAAAAAATAAAAACATCAAGGAGAATTAAAAAAATCTTGAAATTGATGATTTAAGGATTTTTTTAAGAAAAAAAAAAAAGTGTGCAGAATCTTTCAGATTATTGGACCAGAGCGATACTTGTTGAATTTTGATATTTTAAATTTATAAATATTAATAGTTTACAAATATCTGGTTGGATTATCTTAACTTAACAAGTATGCGATCGGGAGTCTTAAGAAGATGTTTAAATAATTAAAAAAAATTTTAGCTTTTTTAGAGTCCTATAGTCAGAGTTGGTCAAAAGTCAAACTTTAAAGTCAGAATCGTTAAAAGTCAAAGACAAAGTCCGACTTTGACTTGAGTCTAAAATAATTTCAAAGCCAAAGAAAATGAATATTTATATATGTTGCTGATGTATGTATCAAAACTTTTGATATTGCAACATTTAATTTTTGTTAATATCAAATATACTATTTATTTCTTGCTTTATGAAAAAAAAATATATCAAGCTTTAGAGACTGTTAAACAGCTTCATTAGAATTGATGCTTCTGTATTTTCGATTTGAAAAGGGAACAGATAATGATTTATTTATCTTTTATTTTCAATATTTAAATAATTTTCTATCTAATTATTCATTAATTTAGTTCAAAATATCATTTTATTTATTTAACTATTAGATGGAAAACTCAGCACCTCCTAACTCCATGCATTTTTCTAAAATTTTTCAAAAAAATAAAATTTAAAGTCAAAGTTCAGACTTGACTTTGACTTCATGAATTGACTTTTGACCAACTCTGCCTTTAGTAATAATTTAAAATGATGATCGATGCACGTAAATTTACGAGAATTGTACTTTAATAATACTGTTATTATTTTATTTTACTATTTTTTACCACTTTTTTCTGTAAAAAAATGTTTTTACGTAATTTTTTATTAGAACAAAAACTCTTCTCTTTCCCCGATAATTCACAAAATCTTCAAAATACTTCGAAAATTATATAAAAAAATTATGGTTCTTTTTACTAAAAAAAAGGTTCAACCTAATAAAAAAAAAAACAGTATTTAGAAAAAAAAATTCAAAATTTGAATTGAAGGACTTTTTTTTGCTTCGTCGCCAGTACTAAATCTGTTAACAAATATTAAGCTTTTGTTAGATAAATAACAATTATTTGGAAAATTTTTATAAATTTATTTTTTATCAATAATTAAATTTTTTGTTTAAAAATAAAGCAGCGCCACTTTTTTAAATTGAGCTGAGCATGTGGCCCCTCTCATAGACTTAAATAAAGTCGTTCTTTAATTAAATAGAAAAAAGACAACAATACAACTAAGGAAATGAAAACATTGTTCCAGAAAATGCAAACCAAACAATCCACAAAAAACCGATTACATAAGAAAAATTTATTTTGTTATTTTTTCTTTGTGACTTGTAAAAATATATAAACTTTAAATTCATATCTAATTTGTACCGAATTTCAAATTCAAATTGAACAAAATTTTTTCATTTTTTAATAAATTTAAATTAAAGATAATGAAAAATATTAGAAAAAATACTGCAACAGAGTGCAACATACCTTGTTGCACCTTATCTGACCTTTTTTAAAAAAATTAATTTTTCCGCAATTAATTAAATGATTAGTATTTTTTTATTTCTAAAAGTAAAAAAATATTAAAAATTCTTCTTTAAAACTTATAAATAATTCATTTACCCAGTAAAATTGATCATCGAAAATTTTCGACAATTTACGTAAAAAATGTTTTTTTCGAAATATTAGCGATTTATTCAGAATTTTTATTTATTAAATTTTATTATTTACATGAGAATAATTAGCTTAGGAAAAAAGTTAAGAAAAAGTATTCTGCACTATGTTGCAGTATTTTTGTATATTTATTTTTATTTGGCTTAAGAACACCAAGCTTAAACTTCTTTAGTATAAAATAATAAAAAATTTAAAAAAATAATAATAAAGAAAAATGTAATAAATAAAAAATCAAACAAAACATTAATTTGTATAACTATATCGAGCTATTGCTCCTTCAGATTAAAAACAAAAAAAAAATAAAAAAATAAAAATGAAAATTTTAAAATAAATAAGTAAAATAGAAAATGTAAATAAAATTGTAAGGTAAATTCAAAATTCTTATCAAAATTTTTCTTCTGTAATTATTTAATATTTTTTTTTCAATGTCCAAGTACGGACTTGAATTTTTTTTTTTTTAAAAGAAGTTCAAGTCCAAACTTTTTTTTAAATTTGCTAGATTAGTCTTAAATCAAATAATAGATGACTTGAATGTAGAAGCTTGACTTCAAAATTTTATAAATTAAGCATATAAATCTAAATCAGTTAAAAAATATATTTAAATCAAACAACCATTTTATCAAATTAATAAATTCTGACATTTACTCAAATGTATCGATGGACCAAAATAGTGATTTTTTTACTTTTACATTAAACACAGATGGCATATCACCATTTAAATCTTCTAAATTAACTATTTGGCCAGTTTATTTAGTTGTGAACGAAATTGATTTAAAATATAGGTTCAATTTTTCAAATTTGATTTTAGCTGGTAATTCAATCAGACGGAAAAAACCTTCAATTTTTGATTTTTTAAACCAATATTAAAAGAGCTAATTAGTTTGGAGAGAGGCGAAATAATGGACATAAATAACAAACCTCAACTAATTAAGTTTATCCTTTTATTTTCAGTTTTGGACAAACCGGCACGTGCTTTAATGCTCATTATGAAACAATTTAATGGTCAATTTGAATGCAGTATATGCTATCAACTAGGGAGTCTATCTGGACTGTGAAAAATGGTCATTTCCGGGTGTATCCATACAAAATTTTTAACCCGGAAGGACTCCTGCGAAGTCAGGGTAAGTAAAATAATGACTTAATTAACAGCTTACAAAGAGACTGTTTTGTAAGTGGGGTAAAGGGTTTAAGTGTACTAAATGATCTTTAGTATTTTCTTCCTATTGAGTGTACCATGATTGATTAAATGCACTGAATTTTAGAAGGAGTTGTTAAAAAATTATGTGAATATTGGTTTGACCCATCTTTTTCTAAAGAATCATTCTCCCTCAGACCTTATCTGGAAAAAATAAATAGGAGCTTAAAAGAATTTCGTGTGCCTAAATTTGTTCCTAGACTTCCAAGAGACATTGATGATCTAAAATATTGGAAAGCAAATTAGTTTCTAGTTTTCTTAATAAATTTTACACTACCATTATTTGAGGAATAATGCCTCCTGATCATCTTAATCATCTTATAAATTTAGTTTTTATTGTAGAAAATTTATTAAAAAAACAAGTTAATTAAAAATATTTTAGCAAAATTCAAATTTTAGCTCGTGATTTTGTCAAAGATATGGCCTTTTTTTATGGATCTAAATCAATGCTTTCCGGAGTTCATGAACTTCTGCAATTGGTAAGGACATTCAATTATTGATTTTATTCAATAAAAAGTGTGTATTTGTTCTCTTAATTCAAAATTAAAACATTTTTTTTTTAAAAAGTCGAAGTCAGGACCTTTAAATTTTTCAGAGTTGTTTTAAAGTCCTAACTTTATATTTTTTTTAAGTCCAAGTTACTCTGGGCTATCTTGGTTAATTTATTTGTTATATTTTAGAAATTTTTTGCTATTGTAGAAAAAAGTCACTTCACAATTCTTCTTAAAAATTCAAAATTTTAAAGCCCGGAGTTAATTTTTTGGATGAATATTAAGAAAAAAAAGTCCGGACTTGAACTTGACTTGAGAGTTGTGACTTTTAAACATTCTGAATTTTCCGGATTTTGACTTTAATTTAATTGACTTAAACTTTAACTAGGCCTCAACATTAACTTCCTGGAACGGCAAAAAATTCATGTTTTCCGGTTTTTTTTTTAAAAATTCAAAAATGCGGTCTATGACTTCTAATTAAATGACTTGGACCTTATTTGGGGATTCTAAAACAAATATTGTATTAAATATTGTGAATATTTATTAAAATTATTAGATTTAAATACCAATTAAAAAAAATTTTATGTTAAGTTTTATTTAAAATAAATTTTTAAATTTTTATTCTTTAAATTAGACTCAACATTTTTGAGCAATTTGGTTCAGTTTTTGTAAATTTTAGTCTATCCATGTTCTAAAATTTGTTGGCTCTGAGACTGATAGAGATGAGGTAAGAAAATTTGGTAAGACTTCAAATGAAATTTTGATCAATAGTCAAAACAATTTGTAAAAATATTTTTTTTAATTTAATACCCTTTTTTTGAATTTTTTTTTCATTTATCAGGATAAAATAATTTAATTTCAATTTAATTAATCCTGACTGCGTTTCAAATAAAATGGAATTGTATGCAGATGACTCAAAAATACTCGGTATAGTTAATAATGTTTATGAGAGAGCGATGTTACAGATAGATCTGGATGCAGTATGTCAATGGATAGAGGTTTGGCGTATGGGACTTTGTGCTAACAAATGTAAAGTAATGCATTTCGGCAGACTAAATGAAAGGCATAAATATACACAAAAAAGCAACAGGAATGTTATACTAGCGACCACAGATTGTGAAAGGGATCTTGGAGTGATGGTTTCATCAGATTTGAAGTGGACCAGCCAAGTGAAAAGTTCTTGTGCGAAAGCGAGTAGGGTGCTTGGAATGCTAAAGCGAACGTTTACAAGTAGAGAGGAAAGACTGTGGGTAAGATTGTATAAATCCATGGTGAGACCCCACCTAGATTACGCAGTGCAGGTTTGGAATCCAAGTATGAAAATGGACGTGAATGCGTTGGAAAAGGTGCAAGAGAGGGCAACAAAAAAACCTATGTCTGTAAGAAACATGCCGTATGAAAAGAGGCTGACAAAATTAGGACTGACAAAGCTGAGTGAAAGATGAGTGAGAGGGGACTTGATTGAAATGTACAAACTAGTGAATGGAATAGAAAAGGTAAGCTTGGTCAATAATTAAAGTGTCGTCACGTGACTAACATACTGTTAGCTAGTGATGATTAATGTTTCATATTTTTACATTTAGGTGCCGATCCTAAATGTAGTTAAAACAAACAACATTTTGCGCACGGCACCATTTGTAAGCTTTTATATTTAGTAGCTTTTTTCAATAAGAAACACATTTATTTTTCTTTATGTAATTATTCTCTTTGTTTTTTCTATTAGAACAAAATTTAATAAGCTTTGCCACAGAGTGGCCACTTTCTATTTAGAAACTTTAAATAAACTTATTTATTGAAACACAACATCTTTTATTCATTTGAGAATACTTCATTGGCGACGAGGAACAAAAACAAATTATTAGAATGGAAGAGCAAATGGTACAACCATTCGACGTGAACAACGAAGACGATGTTAGCCAGAGATGGGACGAATGGATCACCAGACTCGAAAGGTTAATGTCAATTAAGACAGTCACTGACAAAAAAGTTAAGAGAGATTATCTTTTTTTTTTGGTGGCGTTGGGCTAGAGCGTTTATTCAAGGACATTGTGGATGAGAAAGAGGAGTATGATGCCATTAAAGCTAAACTTGACACGCATTTTAAGTCTAAGTTTAACGTGAAACTGAACATCTTACACTTCAGGGACATCTATCAACATCAAGGTGAACCATTTGAGGAGTTTGTAACGAGACTTAAAGAAAAAGCTAAGCTATGTGCATTCACTAATCCAAATAGTGAAGTAGCAATACAAATTATCCATAGATGCCAGTCAAACACACTCAAGCGTAAAGCACTAGAGTCTGAAAAGGACTTGAGTCTAGATGAACTAATTAAGATTGGCAAACTTGAAGAAACCGTGAATGTTCAATTAAGCAAGTTTAAAAAACGTAACGAAATGACCAAAGAACGAAATGAGGTAAATCAGGTCAATCAAAAGAAGCATCAAACTACTAGAACCAATAGTCAGCAAGGAAGAGGTGAAACAAAAGAAAAGAAATGCTTTAGATGTGGACGTAAATATCCACATGAAAAGACATGCCCAGCCAAAGGAAAGAAATGTCGAAAGTGTGAGAAATATGACCATTTCGAAAGCTGTTGCACAAGCAAGAATGTGAAACATATTCATGAATCAAGAGACTCCGAAGAAGATCAGGATTACTGTGTTTGGAGAATAAAGGCGAGAGCAAAGAGTTTGGAGTTTGGAACAAAAGGAAACTGTGGGAATCTGTTAAGTTATCAGGGCTCAGTAGAGTTAGGTATAATGGTCAAAATTAACAATGTTCAAGGTGAGAAAACAGACACAAGTTGTGAGAATTTTGCCAAAGTCTACCAAGATTTGTTTTCAGGCAAAGTGGGACTGCTAAAAAATCATACGGTAAAGCTACACATAGACGAATCGATTAAGCCGGTACAAGGTAAACTTAGACCAATACCATTTCACATGAGACCACTGGTTGAAGCCGAGGTTAAGAAAATGTTAGAAGACGACATAATTGAGCCTGTAAATGGTCCGACACCATGGGTGTCACCAATCGTCCCGGTGCCAAAACCAGATAGACCTAATGAGGTCCGAATCTGCACTGACGCACGTGAGGCTAATAAAGCAATTTTGAGGACACGACACACATGTCCCACAGTGGAGGACTTGGCAGTTAGACTAAACGGCGCAAAGTACATATCAAAATTTGACCTCAAGTCTGGATACCACCAGTTAATGTTAAGTGAGTGCTCTCGATACATTACGGCTTTTTGCACGCATCTTGGTATTTTTCAATATAAGAGGCTAAATTTTGGAATTAATGCTGCTGCTGAAATATTCCAAAAGACAATAGAACAAGTACTTGCTGGTTTGGAAGGAGTACTAAATTTTAGTGATGATATTATTGTCTTTGGAAACAATAAAGCAGAGCATGACCAAAGATTAGAAAAAGTACTCAGACGATTAAACGAATCTGGTTTAACAGTTAATGTGAAGAAATGTGAGTTTGGCCAGAAGAGTCTAAAGTTCTTTGGTTTACAGTTTTCCGAGAATGGGATTTCAATTGAGACAAAGAAATACGATGCACTGCTAAATGCCGCAGCTCCATCAACTGTTGGAGAGGTTAGAAGTCTGTTAGGTCTTGCAAACTATTGCTCAAGATTCATACCAGACTTTGCAACGATAACAGAACCTTTAAGAAATTTGACAAAAAAAGGTGTAAAATGGTCTTGGGAAAAGAATCATGATGAGTCACTAAACAAGTTGAAAAAAGCGCTTTGTAAAAAGGCATTATGCTATTTTGATCCAAGTCTTAGGACAGAGATCACAGTAGATGCAAGTCCAGTCGGAATCGCCGCAGTAATGGCTCAATACCATCATGATACACCAGACAAGAAGAACATTGTCATGTATGCAAATAGAAGTCTTTCAAGCGTTGAACAAAGGTACTCACAAGTTGAGCGTGAAGCTCTAGCGTTTGTATGGGCTTGTGAAAAATTTCATTTGTACCTCTATGCAAAAGAGTTCGACATAGTCACCGACAACAAGGCTGTAGAGCTGATTTTCGGAAATCCGAGGTCAAAACCGAAGGCAAGAATCGAGAGGTGGTGCCTTAGACTGTTGCCATATAAATTTATTGTCAAGCATAGGCCTGGTGCTGATAACATTGCTGACTACATGTCAAGAAACCCAACGGAACCAGCAGATAAAAATTATGAGAAATTTACAGAGAGTTACTTGAATATGGTTTCAAGTCGTTCGATTCCAAAAGCCATCACGCGTAGTGAATTAATAGAAGCTACAAGTTGTGACAATGAGTTAATTGAAGTCTCAAAAATGATTCAAGGTCTAGAGTACAAACGGATTGATAGCTTTGAACGAGTCAAAGATGAACTATCATTGACAAAAGACGGGTTGGTCCTACGGGGAACAAGAATCATCATACCGGGAAGTCTACGTGAACGCATAGTTAAAATTGCCCATAGGTGACACATGGGCATTGTAAAGACCAAGTAATTGGTAAGATGCAACGTTTGGTTTCCTGGTATAGATTCAGAGGTGGAAAACTTGGTGAAGAAATGTGAAAAATGCTAAATCAACACAGACTCAACGAAGTATGAACCATCCATACCCTCTGAAATGCCAGATGGACCATGACAAATTGTCAGTATTGATTTCTATGGACCACTCAAATGTGGCAAGTATTTGATGGTTTTGATGTGCGAGTGTTCTAGGTACCCATTGGTGAAGGTGATATCAAGTACTTCGTCAACGGTAGTAATAGCTATGCTAAATGAAAAATTCAGTGTGTTTGGTATACCTGAGTTGGTTAAGTCCGATAATGGACCGCCATTCAATTCGTTTAAATTCAAAGAGTTTTCTAAAGAACAAGGGTTTAAACATCGTAAGATTTGCCCACTTTGGCCAAGAGCAAACGGCATGTGTGAACGGTTTATGAAGAACCTTGGAAAAGTAATGCAAAATAGTTCATATGCCCAAAACGACTGGGAAATAGAGTTGATTGAGTTCTTACGTAACTACCGTGATACACCTCATGCATCTACTGGAGTACCACCAAATCAATTGATGTTCAAAACAACCTCAAAAACATCAAAATTGCCTAAAATTGATAAAAAAGCGCCAGGGATTGATGATCTAATGATTAAAGCCAGAACTCATGACTCTAAAGCTAAAGCTAAAATGAAGTTAGGTAACGACAAGAGACTTAAGGCTAAACAAGTTAAGTTTAATATTGGTGAACAAGTTTTGTTAAAATGGAAGCGTTCAAATAAGTCCGATTCGCTTTATGATCCTAATCCATTTAAAATTGTGAAAATTAACGGAACTATGGTTACACTTGAAAGAGCTGGAAAGGTCTTGTGCAGAAATTCATCATTTATAAAGCCATATGTTAGTACAAGTGATGATAAAAAGTCAAAAAACACCATATTAAGCAACTGGCTGTTTGACGAGGATAAAGTTAAAATTGAAAGCGATGCAAAAACTGAGCTAAGTGACTCATTAGAATCAGGTGGTGTTATTCAAAATGAAAGTGTACAAAAATCAAATGACACTGAAAGTTTTAATGCGGTTGAGGAAGTTGAGGCTGAGGACTCATTAGAGGAAGCATTTAATGCAAATGAACAAGAGGAGGGTGAAGATATGAGTGATTCAGGTGATGTGGATAATGATAGTAAAGGTCGAGACACTGGAAGACCGAAGAGGAATAGGACTAAACCAGACCGCTATGGTAATCCAATCCCACATTAATAAAAATGACAATCAAAAGAAGAATCAGTTATATCAATCAAAAAAAAAATTTTTTTTAGAATTGACAATTTAATCATTTATTTAAATCTTCTCTTTCATTTCGTCCATTTAAACTATTTAATTATATGGTCAATTATTGTCATTAATTTTTTTTAAACCATTAAAGTTTAAAAGTAAAAGTTTAGGGAAGATGAAGTGTCGTCACGTGACTAACATACTGTTAGCTAGTGGTGATTAATGTTTCATATTTTTACATTTAGGTGCCGATCCTAAATGTAGTTAAAACAAACAACATTTTGCGCACGGCACCATTTGTAAGCTTTTATATTTAGTAGCTTTTTTCAATAAGAAACACATTTATTTTTCTTTATGTAATTATTCTCTTTGTTTTTTCTATTAGAACAAAATTTAATAAGCTTTGCCACAGAGTGGCCACTTTCTATTTAGAAACTTTAAATAAACTTATTTATTGAAACACAACATCTTTTATTCATTTGAGAATACTTCATTGGCGACGAGGAACAAAAACAAATTATTAGAATGGAAGAGCAAATGGTACAACCATTCGACGTGAACAACGAAGACGATGTTAGCCAGAGATGGGACGAATGGATCACCAGACTCGAAAGGTTAATGTCAATTAAGACAGTCACTGACAAAAAAGTTAAGAGAGATTATCTTTTTTTTTTTGGTGGCGTTGGGCTAGAGCGTTTATTCAAGGACATTGTGGATGAGAAAGAGGAGTATGATGCCATTAAAGCTAAACTTGACACGCATTTTAAGTCTAAGTTTAACGTGAAACTGAACATCTTACACTTCAGGGACATCTATCAACATCAAGGTGAACCATTTGAGGAGTTTGTAACGAGACTTAAAGAAAAAGCTAAGCTATGTGCATTCACTAATCCAAATAGTGAAGTAGCAATACAAATTATCCATAGATGCCAGTCAAACACACTCAAGCGTAAAGCACTAGAGTCTGAAAAGGACTTGAGTCTAGATGAACTAATTAAGATTGGCAAACTTGAAGAAACCGTGAATGTTCAATTAAGCGAGTTTAAAAAACGTAACGAAATGACCAAAGAACGAAATGAGGTAAATCAGGTCAATCAAAAGAAGCATCAAACTACTAGAACCAATAGTCAGCAAGGAAGAGGTGAAACAAAAGAAAAGAAATGCTTTAGATGTGGACGTAAATATCCACATGAAAAGACATGCCCAGCCAAAGGAAAGAAATGTCGAAAGTGTGAGAAATATGACCATTTCGAAAGCTGTTGCACAAGCAAGAATGTGAAACATATTCATGAATCAAGAGACTCCGAAGAAGATCAGGATTACTGTGTTTGGAGAATAAAGGCGAGAGCAAAGAGTTTGGTCTTAGCCGTAAAAAATTGGTTCATGCCGATGGTAACACTGTTAATGTGTGGCATGAGTCTAGCGTTCACGGTGGACACTGGTGCCCAGGTAAACATTATGGACGAAAAAAGTTATGATAGATTGAAATTCAAACCGAAGTTGTACAAGTCCAACACAAGGTTATACGGTTATGGTAATAGCAAGTGTATTGATACTTTGGGAGATTTTAAAACAAGAGTATTATACAATGGGCAACACAGGTCAATACATTTTACGGTAACAAAAGGAAACTGTGGGAATCTGTTAAGTTATCAGAGCTCAGTAGAGTTAGGTATAATGGTCAAAATTAACAATGTTCAAGGTGAGAAAACAGACACAAGTTGTGAGAATTTTGCCAAAGTCTACCAAGATTTGTTTTCAGGCAAAGTGGGACTGCTAAAAAATCATACGGTAAAGCTACACATAGACGAATCGATTAAGCCGGTACAAGGTAAACTTAGACCAATACCATTTCACATGAGACCACTGGTTGAAGCCGAGGTTAAGAAAATGTTAGAAGACGACATAATTGAGCCTGTAAATGGTCCGACACCATGGGTGTCACCAATCGTCCCGGTGCCAAAACCAGATAGACCTAATGAGGTCCGAATCTGCACTGACGCACGTGAGGCTAATAAAGCAATTTTGAGGACACGACACACATGTCCCACAGTGGAGGACTTGGCAGTTAGACTAAACGGCGCAAAGTACATATCAAAATTTGACCTCAAGTCTGGATACCACCAGTTAATGTTAAGTGAGTGCTCTCGATACATTACGGCTTTTTGCACGCATCTTGGTATTTTTCAATATAAGAGGCTAAATTTTGGAATTAATGCTGCTGCTGAAATATTCCAAAAGACAATAGAACAAGTACTTGCTGGTTTGGAAGGAGTACTAAATTTTAGTGATGATATTATTGTCTTTGGAAACAATAAAGCAGAGCATGACCAAAGATTAGAAAAAGTACTCAGACGATTAAACGAATCTGGTTTAACAGTTAATGTGAAGAAATGTGAGTTTGGCCAGAAGAGTCTAAAGTTCTTTGGTTTACAGTTTTCCGAGAATGGGATTTCAATTGAGACAAAGAAATACGATGCACTGCTAAATGCCGCAGCTCCATCAACTGTTGGAGAGGTTAGAAGTCTGTTAGGTCTTGCAAACTATTGCTCAAGATTCATACCAGACTTTGCAACGATAACAGAACCTTTAAGAAATTTGACAAAAAAAGGTGTAAAATGGTCTTGGGAAAAGAATCATGATGAGTCACTAAACAAGTTGAAAAAAGCGCTTTGTAAAAAGGCATTATGCTATTTTGATCCAAGTCTTAGGACAGAGATCACAGTAGATGCAAGTCCAGTCGGAATCGCCGCAGTAATGGCTCAATACCATCATGATACACCAGACAAGAAGAACATTGTCATGTATGCAAATAGAAGTCTTTCAAGCGTTGAACAAAGGTACTCACAAGTTGAGCGTGAAGCTCTAGCGTTTGTATGGGCTTGTGAAAAATTTCATTTGTACCTCTATGCAAAAGAGTTCGACATAGTCACCGACAACAAGGCTGTAGAGCTGATTTTCGGAAATCCGAGGTCAAAACCGAAGGCAAGAATCGAGAGGTGGTGCCTTAGACTGTTGCCATATAAATTTATTGTCAAGCATAGGCCTGGTGCTGATAACATTGCTGACTACATGTCAAGAAACCCAACGGAACCAGCAGATAAAACCTATGAGAAATTTACAGAGAGTTACTTGAATATGGTTTCAAGTCGTTCGATTCCAAAAGCCATCACGCGTAGTGAATTAATAGAAGCTACAAGTTGTGACAATGAGTTAATTGAAGTCTCAAAAATGATTCAAGGTCTAGAGTACAAACGGATTGATAGCTTTGAACGAGTCAAAGATGAACTATCATTGACAAAAGACGGGTTGGTCCTACGGGGAACAAGAATCATCATACCGGGAAGTCTACGTGAACGCATAGTTAAAATTGCCCATAGGTGACACATGGGCATTGTAAAGACCAAGTAATTGGTAAGATGCAACGTTTGGTTTCCTGGTATAGATTCAGAGGTGGAAAACTTGGTGAAGAAATGTGAAAAATGCTAAATCAACACAGACTCAACGAAGTATGAACCATCCATACCCTCTGAAATGCCAGATGGACCATGACAAATTGTCAGTATTGATTTCTATGGACCACTCAAATGTGGCAAGTATTTGATGGTTTTGATGTGCGAGTGTTCTAGGTACCCATTGGTGAAGGTGATATCAAGTACTTCGTCAACGGTAGTAATAGCTATGCTAAATGAAAAATTCAGTGTGTTTGGTATACCTGAGTTGGTTAAGTCCGATAATGGACCGCCATTCAATTCGTTTAAATTCAAAGAGTTTTCTAAAGAACAAGGGTTTAAACATCGTAAGATTTGCCCACTTTGGCCAAGAGCAAACGGCATGTGTGAACGGTTTATGAAGAACCTTGGAAAAGTAATGCAAAATAGTTCATATGCCCAAAACGACTGGGAAATAGAGTTGATTGAGTTCTTACGTAACTACCGTGATACACCTCATGCATCTACTGGAGTACCACCAAATCAATTGATGTTCAAAACAACCTCAAAAACATCAAAATTGCCTAAAATTGATAAAAAAGCGCCAGGGATTGATGATCTAATGATTAAAGCCAGAACTCATGACTCTAAAGCTAAAGCTAAAATGAAGTTAGGTAACGACAAGAGACTTAAGGCTAAACAAGTTAAGTTTAATATTGGTGAACAAGTTTTGTTAAAATGGAAGCGTTCAAATAAGTCCGATTCGCTTTATGATCCTAATCCATTTAAAATTGTGAAAATTAACGGAACTATGGTTACACTTGAAAGAGCTGGAAAGGTCTTGTGCAGAAATTCATCATTTATAAAGCCATATGTTAGTACAAGTGATGATAAAAAGTCAAAAAACACCATATTAAGCAACTGGCTGTTTGACGAGGATAAAGTTAAAATTGAAAGCGATGCAAAAACTGAGCTAAGTGACTCATTAGAATCAGGTGGTGTTATTCAAAATGAAAGTGTACAAAAATCAAATGACACTGAAAGTTTTAATGCGGTTGAGGAAGTTGAGGCTGAGGACTCATTAGAGGAAGCATTTAATGCAAATGAACAAGAGGAGGGTGAAGATATGAGTGATTCAGGTGATGTGGATAATGATAGTAAAGGTCGAGACACTGGAAGACCGAAGAGGAATAGGACTAAACCAGACCGCTATGGTAATCCAATCCCACATTAATAAAAATGACAATCAAAAGAAGAATCAGTTATATCAATTAAAAAAAAAAATTTTTTTTAGAATTGACAATTTAATCATTTATTTAAATCTTCTCTTTCATTTCGTCCATTTAAACTATTTAATTATATGGTCAATTATTGTCATTAATTTTTTTTAAACCATTAAAGTTTAAAAGTAAAAGTTTAGGGAAGATGAAGTGTCGTCACGTGACTAACATACTGTTAGCTAGTGATGATTAATGTTTCATATTTTTACATTTAGGTGCCGATCCTAAATGTAGTTAAAACAAACAACATTTTGCGCACGGCACCATTTGTAAGCTTTTATATTTAGAAGCTTTTTTCAATAAGAAACACATTTATTTTTCTTTATGTAATTATTCTCTTTGTTTTTTCTATTAGAACAAAATTTAATAAGCTTTGCCACAGAGTGGCCACTTTCTATTTAGAAACTTTAAATAAACTTATTTATTGAAACACAACATCTTTTATTCATTTGAGAATACTTCAATAATCTAGTGAATAAATCAGAAAACAAGGGACCAGCCGGGGCGTTAAGAGGAAATAGCATCAGAGTCCAGAGAGAAAGTTTCCCAGCTAAAATTAGAAACGATTTTACGGCTGCAGTAAATGCCAGACATGTATTTATCTCAAACAGAGTAGTTCCGCATTGGAAAAGGTTGCCAGAAAACGTGGTGAAATCCAAGTCAACCGCTAATTTTATAATGGCTTTAGATAAGTTCAATGGAATCGGCTGCTACAGCTCTACACGGCCAATTGGCGGTGATCGGCTTACACAATCTACATGTTAGGTGTCGCAGCAAGAACTACTACTACTACTACTACTAATAATAATAATTTTTGTATAATCTAAATATTAATGGTTTTACTTTCTGTCCTCTTTTATTCGTATATATAGACTAAAAAATTCTTTTTGAACAATTTTTATTTTATTACCAAATAAATTGGAGTATCAGAAATTTAATTTTTTTATTTTATAAATAAAATAAAATAGTATTCTAAGGAAGGCATTGCTAAAAATATGGGATTTTAATTCAAATATAAACAATGAACTGATTATTTATTTTTCGATTTGAATCGATTTTAATTTACAAATAAATTTCGTTTGAATTTTTCGAAAAATTAACAGAAAATATGTCCATCTTCGGCGTTTTTTTACGCTGGCTTTTTTCGAATATTTTTCATTTTTCGGTTTTTAAATATACTGGGTAGATTTAAATTAAAATTCAATCTTTGAAAAATTTTGTTTTTTTATTCTAAATTTTGGCATTAAATAAAAGCGTTGTGTTTTTTATTTTTTATTAATACATCAAACGAACGACAATTATCACTAAAGTAATTCAAACACTAAAAAGTCAAAATTTACAAAAAAAGTTTTACAAAGACTGAACTTAAATTTAAATCAAATGATTAAAATTTCTGTCCTTACAATTAATAACTTATTCTTTTTTTAATTTTTCCTTTAGTTTTTTAAATCAATAATTTTCCTCTATTTATTTTAAACAAAAACGAATCCAAATATCACTTTGCATTTCTTTGATTTTTAGAAATAAAATTATGTAGCATACATTAGGTTTTTATTATGTCTCTATTTTAATACTTCTGCTCATTTGTCGTCGAGAAAACTCGCGGTGACGACCACTTCGCCAGAGATCCCAGATGAAGCTCTGGTTGTGATGAAGCTCTCATTGCAGAATATTGACCATGCTCAACTGCTCAAAGTTGACCTGCCTCAAGAACAATTGAACGACTTGTGCAATTTAGCCTCGAATGATACATATTCAAAATTAAATTTTGATTAATTTTATTTTATTTTTTTCTGTCCAAGAATCGGGTTTTTCAATTTTAGTTTTTTTTTTTCATCTGAATCGAATTTGTAATGAGGTTAATTTTGGCAATGAGACGTCCTCGTGGCGTTAATGGTCCAATTTTTGTTAGTTTTGTCTGTTTTTTATTTGATTTTATTTTTAGTTCTCGAACTCATTTTTGGAGAAATTTATTCTAGTCATTCGATTTTAATAAAAATTTTGCCTCATTTTATTTAATTAGAAGTTGATTTTTTATTTCTTTTTAAAACAATTTAAAATAGAAAAAATATGGCACAAAATTTTTTAATTAAAAAAAATATTTTTTAAATTTTTTCTTTCCCCTGGAAATTGTCTGTAAGACTCAGCTGTCACTAAAACAAGCGCTCGGATTCAAAATTATTAAAATTTTAACTCGAAAAAAATAGAAAAATATATATTTTAGAGACAAGGTCATAAAAAAATCCTCAATAGACTCAATTCTTATCATAGGAGAATTTTTTTTATTCAAATTAAAATGTAGAACAAATATTGAAAATTTAAACTAATGTGAAAAAAATTTTAAAAGTTCAAGTCTATATTTTTACTTGACAAAAAAAAACTTTTAGAAAAAATAAAGAATTGAACTTTTAAATTTTTTTTCCCATAAATTTAAATTTTTAAAATTTGTTTTGTAATTAAAGTCAGGATATTTAACGTAAAATTAAATTTTACTTTTGTAACTTTCCGTAAATTACTAAATCCGGGACAACACTTTACTAAATCTAATAATTGTTCACCAAATCTGTAAAATTGTTGTCTTAATTAAAAATTGATCACCTAGTTTAAAGTGAATATTTAAAAAAAATAAATAAAATTACAAAATTTGAGAAATTGAGGAATTTGAGGAAAAAAAAGTAATTCATTTGATAAATACTGTGTACACATTCTTTATATTTAGATAAGATTTACTAACACATTAATTTTTTAGTATTTAAAGTTCATTCAATTGCGTAACTTTCTTTTAAACTTTCCTTGGATAAAGGCATATGGACAATTTATTCTAGGAGGTGATTTAAATGGGTGTCTAGTTGGTAATGTTATCAGTTAGTACCACACCGGTTTTTTTTAACAACCTGATAGCTAAATTGTTATCAGCGTTTTAAGTAATCAAAGATGATACCAAAAATTAACCTTTGATAACAAAAATTCAACTATATTTTTTGTGTAAAATTTTTTTTTCCTTTTGATCTTTTTGTTAAAATAGTTATGGAAATATCAAAAATATTTTGAGGAATTTTTATTTTCAAATCTTTCTAAATGTACGGATCCTTAATTTTTTGAAAATGTAATCTTGTTAAATGATTGTTAAATTGTGAATTAATTAATCAAATTTTTATTCAGCTATTTTTTCTATATTTTTCGTTTCATTTACTTTAAAAAAAATAGTTAAATTTAACTCTTTCGGGTTAAATCTTGTAAAAATTCTATAACGATAGACTTTATTTTTTAAATTCTATAGAAAGAATCTTTTTGTGAATTGTTTTATTCGAAATCGCATTTGAAATTCAAAAATTTTTAATTTGAAAAATTTAAATTTTTTTTTTATTTAATTTAAATATTTTTCAGTGTTGCTCGACAGTTAATTGATTTTGAAAATTTTGAATTGTTTATTTGAAGTTGAGAATAATTTTTAGAAAGAAGAAAAAGAAAGCAAAAATTAAAATACAATTTATTTGCTTTTGTGTGAATTAATGATTATTTACATTTCTTTCACATTTTTTTCACCTTTTTTCTAAAAAAGTAAATGAATTTTTTTCTTGACAGAAGCAATTTAAATTTTTTAATAAACAGATTTAAGAACAGCCGAATCTGATTCTTCCCAAATCTCTGATTCCCAAATCATCTTTTTGAGTCTTTTGTTCTGTGCACGTTTGACCTCAGTGCGGCATGAAACCCATATCAGCTTATTGGAGGCTTGGCAATTTAAAATCATCAACTGCTTGATTCAACCAATACTTGATGTAAATGTTGTATATTTCACTCTTTTGCTCCTCGTCAACATAAGGCTTTGCCAAAACTAGTTGACAATTTTTTAAATTTTCCTCTAGTTCTTTTTGTTACGTTACGTTACCCGGTAGCGCTTTATTTTTTCACTCCGGTCATAAGCTTGCTTGATCAAATTTTGCTCAAAGGCAGCTTGTCGTACATAATGGGTTTCTGAGAATACATGTAGATCTGTATTCTGTCCAAAATGGCCAAATTGTTTTATATCAATTCGATGTATGCCATAATTAAAAGTCAAAGTTAAATAGTTGATATAGTATTTTTTTGATTTTTCGAGGGCAGGTATTATTCAGGTAAGCGTTCAGAAGGCCTAGATGATGGTGTTTTTTGAAAAAGCCAGCCCAAGCCAGCCCAGAGTGCGTCATTAATGAAATAGCGAAGCTCGTTAGATGACACTTCATCTAGACACTTATCCCAGTTCACCTAACATGTATTCACATTTTTGAAGAATTTCGATGACTTTGTTGCGCTTTTGGTCAAAATTTGCTGAAGATTGGTCCGGTCCGGTGTAAATTTCAGCTCTTGCTGAAATTTCCATCCAAAGTCAAATAATGTACTTGCGGTCGAGTTTTCAAGGTCAATGCTGTCAAAATTTAAGGACATTTTGATATATGTTTTACAATTAGTTATCAAAAATTTTTTAAATTTTTTGTAAATTTTCTTTTTTATATTTTTTTTTCTTGAGTGTGATTATACAAATGTTGAGATGTTCATAAAATTTTTAACAAAATTTTTTTTAATTATTGGAAAAAATTCCAAATTTAAAGTTAGCATAATTATTTTTAGAGCTTTTTTTTCTTTAAAATTATTTTTAATAAAAACAAAATTTAAATTTTTTGCTAAAATTTATTATCATCAAAAAAATAAATTAGAAGCTAATAATCATTTGGTATTCTTATGTTATTGAATTAGGAATTTTTTTGTTTTAGTTGAAAGACAAAAAAATAAGTTTGATATTAAGTCATTAATCACTATCACTAGAATCTTTTTTAAAATTAAAATAAATACTCTCAAAATGTTTTATGTATTAATTTTAACAAGCAAATATAATTCGATATTCAAAAAAAATCATGATTTATTTGTTTTTTTAAATTTATTTTTGCAATTATTACTTTCTTTGAAGATTCTCAATGATAAAATAGCGATTAAATTTACTGTAAATATGTGATAAAGTTTTGATTTTTATTTCATATTCATTTTTTTTTATTATATTTTATGAGCTTTTTTTTAATTTTTTTAATTTTATTATCTCATAAGATTTCAAATTAGACAATATTTCTAAGTCTGAAATCAAAAATTCTATAATCCGTATTCAAAATAATTCCAAAAATGGAAATGAAAATCAAAGTGATTTATCAATCAAATTAAATAAATTAAAACTTTATTTACGAAAAAATTAGATCCTGAAGAAGGCCACTTTTGGTCGTAACGCGTCGATCGTTATATATTAGAAAGAAAATTTTTTATTAGTTTTTTATAAATTAAAAATTATTTTATAAAAAAGGCCCATTAAAATCGTTCACACAAATTTTTAATTGAATACCACAATTTTTTAAAATTATTTTATTTATTTATTTATTATTTATTTGTATATCTGTGTCGAGCTAAGGCTCCTCCAGATTAAAAAAAATAAAAAAAAAAACCAAAATAAAATAAAGTTTAAAATAAGAAAAAAAATACAGATAAAAAAAACAAAAAATAAAATAAGTTAAAATAGAAGAAAATTAAAATTAGAAATATTGATATAGAGAATAACAGCATACATATTTTTGAATGTCTGATTTTTCAGGAAAAAAAGAAGAAATAGTAAGGTAGCAATTACACAATGGAGTTGGGTATTCAATATATCTTGCTTCGAAACCTTCTTTGTATTCCTCCACAAGTCTGACAATCAATGGAAGAGAATGACTCAGTTCTGCCCTAACATATCTCTCACTCAACTCAAAAAGCCGATTCGAGACTGTTAGTAATTTAAGTTTATTATCGTGATTTGTGATTTTTATCTAATTAAATAATAATATTAATTTTTTAATAACAAAATTTAATATTTTTATCACAAAAATTGACTTGATTTGATCTCGATCATTTTTTTTAAATAAAATTTATGCTGTTCATCAATTTTTTTTAAAGTGTTATAACAAAAAACCTCTTCAAAGTTAATTATTGTATTATTATTTGTTTTTCAAAGCTTAAAAAAAAATCAAAAATTAAGTCTCTAATTTGCATAATCCAACTATTTGAAAATTTAAATCTCCCCTTAGGAATGAATTTTTAAAAATGACTAATAATAATCCAGTATCAAGCTTTCTTCACATGGCAGATGTGATCTCTTTGTACACCGAGGGTCTTGGGTCCGGCTTTATCAATTCTCTTGGTCTAGTGGACACACGATGCGTTGTTCAGCCATTGTCAACGTTGTTTGAATTGAATGACACAACTACAATTACCCGGCAAAATTCTTTTATTCCCAATACCTCGTACATAAGGCTTAAACACTCTAAGACAAAATCATGGGTGCATAGTACGTCCATTCCGATTGACAAAGAATATTGACAAAGGATGTTGCGGCATTCTCAGCAGTCTAAGCGGAAAAATCAGGTATTTTTTTTTAGAATAATTTTGTGATAAGTAGTCTCTAAAATTATTAAAGTTAAATGTATGATGTATGATACCAGATTTTCGACTTTTTTAAAAATGAATTTTAAAAATAATAGAATATAATTTTAAAGAGTGTTTTTGATTATTTTTAAACGGTCCTAAGTGCAATGAGAAGCGACAAAATTTTTTTTGAAAAATTCTTTTTTTGATATATTGATATATTGAGATAAATGATATATTTTTTTCTGGTTATAAGCTAACAATCAATTATCAATAGGATTCAAAAAAGTCTTATTCTTTTTAGTCATTTGTCATAAAGTCCAATTTTGGATTATTAAATTGTTAAATATTTAGATCACTATTAAATTACCATTCAAATAATTCAGTTTATTTTAGAGAGATTGAATTAAGGAAATTAAATTTTAACCTTTATTTTGATTTAATTATAAAATAAAAAAAAATGAAAAAAATTTAATAATTTTATTTTTTCATTTATGTATGTTAAGGTATCTTTTAGATTTCATGTTATTTTATAAGATATTAAAATTTTGGAAAAAACGCTTTATAATTTGTTGAAATAATTTTGTTCCTTAATATATTACGCTGATTTACAGCAAATTCTTGAAAAAATTATTTTAGCCGAATGATTTTCGACTTTGAATGTGGGAAAAGTCTCCAAACAGGAAAATGTGAGCGACGATTCGGCAATAGGTCGAACAAATCTGAATTTAAATCTTTTCAATCTTTATTATGTGCCGAAAAAATGAAAAATAGCATTCAAAATGAACTAAATCGCCTTGTTGCCACTGATTTGGTCATCGATCTATTTACATCAGAAGTTTCAAAAAGTTTTTTCATCACATAGAAGTGGCCCACAAGGAAATAAAAAATAACTTAAATTTTCTTCCCAATGATTATAATGATGGTAAAAATAATCACTCAAAACTTTTCTTTTTTAGTTTGAAAATTAATTCAAGTTCTTAAAATAAAAAGTTCTTTGTCCAGCGACACAGATATATTAAAAACCTCTGAGCTTAATAAAAAATTTCAAAGCTTGGACTCTAAGTCAACTTTTTCAGTCATAGATTCGGTTTAAGCTTCAAGCCCAAGTCGTATCTCAAAGAACTGAGTCCTAGCTCTCTGGTTTTGGCCGGACCATGTCAAAATGACAGTTTGGGAGCTAAAATAGACACCAATTTGGTCAAACAAAATAATTTGCTAGAAGATATAGCAATTGTTGAAATTATACTCAGGTTTTTGAAGTTATAATGTGAAAATCACAACTCAGATCTTCAGAATTTCCTTCGATACCAGTCCAGTAACAAGTCAAGCTATAACTAGGTCTGTGAGACGCTGCAGTTTTTGGACAGTTTGCGCGGGTCGACCACAGGCGGTCTTGGACTTCTGGGCCTTTGGATAAGTGAAAATAACTTTCATCTGGTTAATCAAACTTTGGAAACTTTGACCGAGTATTGCCAGAGTCCTTGTAGGGTCAATCAATCTTCAATAATCAACCATGAATCAAGCGGAATTTATATCATCATTGCTCTTATCCTAAATGACATTCAGCCTTTATCCAGAAATAATTTGGAAATTTTCTACTCACTTAAGCTAAATGCTTCAAAATTGTTGCTGGCCTTGTTGGAGAGCAATGATGATACGGCCAATGCCGAGCGCATTTTGTACAACATAAAGCCTAGTGAATTAATTGAGTTGATTCAGGAAATGTTTGCTTTGAGCAAAAGAATGGAACAGTTGGAAAATTTGAATGGATCTGATGCAAGTTTGAACTTTGATTTATCAATTTCGTGTGATCAATCAGCAATTTTTCAGACAGCTATTGACAGTGATTACTCAAATGATGACTTTTCTTTGGATCAGACAACTGCAAGATCCATTGTGTCACAGATCGACCCGGTAAATGAGGAAAAAGTTTGTTTTGTTCGTGAAGTTGGTCACAACATTTACATCCTAGCTCACAAGCTGGCTAAGTTTAACAAGGAATTGAGGGATTTGTTAAAATCAAGTGACAATGAGGCTAGTTTGTATTACGGAGAGCATACAGCTCAAATTGAAGTATTTTTTATTTGAAAATTTTTAAAAAAATTTTTAAAAAATTTATTTAAATATTAGATAATTAGAGAGGATAAATCAATGGAACAAGTGGTATTTGCTGTGCCGAGTATTTGTCAATTTTTAACTTTGGAAACAAGACAAAAAGTTTACTTAACAACTGATAAAGACGAACAGAATAGTAAAATAAGTGGTTTGTTGAGCAAGTGGAACCCATGTGGAATGAAATGAAGTGGCAACAAAAAAATTAAGTCAACTCAGCAATTTATATTGGTTCAGTTCAAATATTAGCTATTGGAATAGCATCACATTCAAGCTTGCAGTTATAATTAATTTGGTTGTGGCCTTTTTTTTCCTTTTCAAAATGAGATAAATGGTATGTGTGTTTTTTATTGAATTATTCGATGAATTTTTTGCAAGGTATTGTGAATTTCAAATACAAATTGAACAAAAAATGTTCATTTTTTGATAGATTAAAATTAAAGTTAATAAAAAATATAATCAAAATACTGCATTATAGTGCAACATACATTGTTGCACCTTTATTACCTAAAGTAATTTTTTTCATGTAAAAAATGACAATAAATAAAGAATCAATAGGATTTAAATAGATTGTTGATTTGATTTACAAAAAAAAAGAAAAAAAAATTATTTTGGGTAAAAAAAGTAGCAATAAAGTTTGTTGCACTATGTTGCAGTATTTTTTCTAGTATTTTTTATTAAATTAAATTTTAATAAATCAAAAAATGAACAATTTTTGTTCAATTTTGTATTTGAAATTCACAAAATCTTTTTTTTATCTAAAAAATTGAACAAAATTCTGTTGTAAAGAATTGAATAAAACTGACTGGATTTATAGACTAAGAAATTGATGAAATTAAACGTCCACAAAAATTTACTAAAAAAAACCTTTTTAATTGGAAACGATAACGATATTTTTATTAAAAAGGATTTTCTAAGATTTAGAAATTTAGAAATTTAATTAACAAAAAAAACTTAAAAATTGATTAAAATTTTTCAAAAAATAAATCAATTTTTGAATTAAATGATAAAATTATTTTAATTTTTTGAATCATTTATTTATTTTGATTTTTGATATTTAAACAAATAAAATTTTTAAGCTTTTTTTAAAATTAATTTTTTTAATTATATTTTAAGAATATATTAGAATTTTTATGCAACCTATTTCAAGAACATAATTATTTACAATATTATTTAAAAGAAAAATCAGAATAATGCTTAAAACCTTTTACAAAATACAATCGGCTATATAGAATTTTCAAAAAAGAATATTCAAACGTTTTGATAAGTTAAAAAATATTTTTCTATTGACCCGATTTAACCAAATTTTGTACAAATATTTAATAAAATTTAACAATTAAGAAAATAAAAAAGTCTAGTTGTTACAAAATAAAAAAGTCATCTAGCGCAGCTTAACCTGTGAATCACATTAGTCCTCTAAATTTTATTCAGTTAACAAGGAAATAAATTTTTTTAATACTTGATGCAAAGGTTGAAAAAATTTAATAAAATTTTACTTTAAATTTTAATTTTTTAATTTAATCCATTAAATGTCAAAAGCTTGGGTTATTTTTTTTAATTCTTTTTTAAAAACTAAACTCAAAAAAATTATCTGTTTATTATTTTTTACTTTTTAATTTGAAAAAATAAGTAAAAATTTTTTCTATTAGATCTTGATATTAGATTGAATGTAATCTTATGGATGTTATTTTTGATCTCAACGCTATGTCTCTACAATTTACCAAATAGAATAAGTTCAAATTTATTTTATTTTATCACACTGATCAGATCAATTTATACATTTGGAATAGAGCTGACTCTGAATTTTTTGGGTTTAATAAACGTAGTTCTTTGTTTCAAATGAAAACATAATAGTAAAATATTTTTTTCTAACCAGTTAATCAATAAAGCAGTGTTTATGGCAAGCTTTTTTGGCAACAAAGGTCTCTTTTCCTTTAATTCTAGGGAGAAACGAAGATTTTTGAACAAAGATTTTGAATTAATTTATCACATTGGATACTTTAGTTTATGTTTTTTGGGCTTATTTGTTTACGAATTATTTTACAGTCTTTTGTTAAGATTCTTTTTTCCATTTTGAAATAAACAAAAAACTCAATAGAAAATTTTAGTTATTGGACGTGGTTTATTAGAAACTTTGAAACAGAAACTTTGTTAAATGTGATAAGATGTGTAGCTAAAAATGCCAAGTCTGTCCTTTTAACTGCGGTATTTGCTGTCATTTTGATTTATCTGTTTTCAATTTGCGGATTTTTGTTCATCCACGACGATTTTTTAGTCGAAATTCAGCCCAAAGGACAAGAATCGGACAGTGTGGAGAAATCATGTGAAACTTTGTACATGTGTATAATTACAACTCTTAGTATGGGCTTGAGAAATGGAGGTGGCAAAGGCGATATGTTGAGAAAACCAGGCACCACTGTAAACTTAAAAAAATTAAATAAAAAATTTATAAAATTAATTTTATTAGGAAACTTTGTTTTTTTACGAGTCTTTTACGATTTACTATTTTTTTATATAGTAATCATAATAACTTTGAACTTAATTTTTGGAATAGTTATAGACACTTTCGGTGATTTAAGACAAGAAAAACAAGAAAAAGACTTTACTTTAAAAAATACATGTTTTATTTGTGGTAAAAAATATTCAAAAAAAAATTATTTAAATTTATTTATATATTTTTAATATTTTTTTAATTAGGACTAGACCGGTCAAAATTTGATAAAAAGTCAATATCATTTGAGGATCACATCTTTATTTTTTGATTCTATTGAAAGTAAAAGACCAAAGTTTCTTTTACGTGAGAAATTGACTTTTTTGTCAAAATTTTCAAAAAGAACAGTTTTAAAGTCTCCAAATTTATTTATAGAAAAGTATTTTCTCTCAAATCGAATTTAACATTTTTTTTTAATTTTTTTCATAAACAATAAAATTAAGCTTAAATGTTTAAAAATTGAATCTTAGTTATTTAAATATTAGAGATTTAGCGTCGTTTACTTCATATTTTGTTTTCATTTAAGTATTCTAGAAAAATTTTGATAAGCCAACTAAGATGCGGATAAGTTTTATGGATTATTTAAAATCGACTGATTCTTCAATCAAAGATACCCCAATACCAATTTTATCTCCAAAAATTATAACAAGTACTGGTGCTACTGACTCCAAAAAGTTTGTTAATTCTTCTCATTTAATATATAATAACTGTGGCATTTATTAAACCATATATACAACTTAACATTAGGCTCATATGAAAGATAAATAAAAAAACACAATCTTAATAATTTCAAAATTAGACAAAATAAATGAATTAGATACCAGTTCAAAATAGGCATTGTGAATTTTGGAACAAAGAACGATAACAAAATTTAGGAATGATTAAAGTCACCACAAAATTTGAATAAAATGGCCCAAATTTTTTATTTTTTTCCCCAAATATTAAATAAATTCCCCAATTATTAAGTTTATACATAAAAAAATTGATTAACACTAAATTAAATAGAAATCCACCATTATTAAAAAATGATAACAAATTTAAGAAAAAGTACCAAATTTTGTAATACTAATACAGTAATGTTCCTCTTTTTTTCGTTAAAATTTACGAAAAATAAAGTGAATTTACGTAAATTTATAAAAGTAAAAAATCATAAATTTAACAAATTTAGACGTCTGATTTTACGTTAAGAGCTTTGGCGTCTTTTGAGTGAGTTAATTGTAAAATGTAATGTGAGTAATTGAGTACAAATCAATAACTAAAAAAAAAAATAGATAAAAAAAGAAAAAAAAAGAAAATTGTTATTTTATTTATTTTTTTTTCTATATTTGTATTTTACTTGACAAATTTTATTATTACTTTTGTGCAATTGTAAATATACTAGTAATTTTAATAAGAGTACTGGAGGTCCACGATTGACGCTCCAACTCCCAAAATCGCCCTATTTGCGACTTTCTTATTTAAATAAATAAATAAATAAATAAAATTTAAATTTACTTTGTGTTTCATAAATTTTGAATAAAACAAAAAGCGGAACATTACTTTATTTTTATTACAAAATTTAGGTACTTTTTAAAATTTTAACATTTTCTAGTAAAAAGTGCTATTTTTTAGTAAAAAGTGTAAATAAGTTAAAAATATTAGTCACCCAACACTAATTTTCCTAAAATTACATAATTTAACACAATATTTTCTTAGGTCTTCTTTCTAATTATTTTAGCAATACATCTCAAATGCTTAGTCAAGGGAATGTAAAATCTGCTTCACCAAAAGGCTCAGTGTTAAATTATCTTATTTTTGTCAATTTTATTTTCTTTTATTTAATTTTTCAAAACTTACTTATAGAACATTTTTCTAGCTAACTACATCCGTAAAAATAAACTCATTTATTTTGCTATATTTTGTTTATTCTTCCACTCTTGAATGTTATTTTTTAAAATACAATTAAAATACAATAATCAAACTTGCTAAAAATCATTATTTTTCGATTTTTAAATTGTTTAAATTTATAATTGAAGCTAATAACTTCAATGACATACTTCAATAAAAAACTTTCTAGAAAAATATGGCTTACTTGATTTCAGCACAAAACTCGATTGAATACTATCTTTTTTGTTTAACAAACACTCTTTTCTCATAATTTAGGTACTTTTTCTTAAATTTGTTATCATTTTTTAATAAAAAGTGCTATTTTTTAAAGAAAATTGTCAATAAGTTAAAAATAGTGGATTTCTATTTAATTTAGTGTAGATTAATTTTTTTACGTATAAACTCAGTAATTGGCGAGTTTATTTGATATTTGGGGAAAAAAATAAAAAATTTGGGCTATTTTTTTCAAAATTTGTGGAACTTAAACTAAATTTCTCTACATTTAGTGTTTTTCAGACTTGAAGAGTTTTTGCAGGGACTAAATTTGGGTAATACAAAATTTATATCAGCTGATACATTTTTCAGAACAATATTTAGGGCCCAAAGTAAAAAAGATGTTTCATTTTAAAATTTTTGTTCTCGATCTTTGTTCCAAAATTCACAATGCTTCCAAAACAGCCATTTATAATGGATCAGTACATATGAAAATTTCAATGCAATAAATTGTAGCATTCAGTTCATTTTCCAAATTTAAACCGACCAAAATAAGTACCCGGCACATAAAACCTACCCGCTCCAACCAAACCATTAGTCTCTTCTTATAGTTTAGTCTTTGAATAACTGAAAGTGAAACATATTTTCATAGCTGCTGTAGAAACCACTAGCTTTTTGTTATAACTTTGGATAAAACATATACAATCAAACAGTTAGTTTTTATTTAGTTTCCACATTTAAGAAAAAGAATTGCTTTATATAGAAAAAAATCTTTAAATGATAATAAATTATAAATTTAATTTTTATCTATTCATTTTAAATTTTTATTATAATAATTTTGACAATAAATAATCATTCAACAAAAATTTTTTTTCTAGTATCCAAATAATTAATATAAATACCCATTTAATAATAATCCAAAAAGTGTTCTCTTAAAATCTTAATATTATATTTTTGATTATTTTTTCACTTTATTTCATTATTTTCAAGTTTTAGTTTTTTTATTCAGACAAATTTTTTTTACTCAATATTAGAAAAGAAAAGGTCATTTGAAACCAAAATTCAAATTTCCCCAAAAACCATTAAATTAATAGAACTTCAGAGTTACGATTTTTTTTCTAAATTAGCATTTTACAAAATCTTAAAATGAGTGAACACAAAGATCGAAAAGCTCTTTTCAAGCTCCTCAAGTCCTCTAATGTGGGGCGCACCAAGCCACCATCCGGATCTTTTTCTCAAACAAAATTCACGACCAGCGCAACTTCGAGCGCAAAGAACAACGGGACAAATTGATCAATCAAAACCGAGTGCGCACCAACTCTGTCCTGTCATCCACTGGCACCCGCACAAACTCTTCCCAACCACCTAACCCAAGCTCTAGCAAAAACCAAATTCTAAACGTGATCAAAACCAGACCGGTGACCAAAACAGTAGCCACTCGCGCAGCTTCTGCCAACATCTAATCCAAAAACAAGTCCAACGACTCTCTAAGCACTACGTACAGCATTGATCAGTCACAGACTGGCGCCAACCTGAGCCGCTCATCGACCATCTCGAGCGCCAATCGAAAACTCCTGGAAGAATGGAGATTGAAAAAACAAGAGGAAGAAAAGTCAAAGCCCAAAAAACCAGTTTTCAAGGCCGGAATTTCTTCCCAAACTAGCTGCAAATCTTCAGTGCCCACGAGCAGCACATTCGACTTTGCTCTCTCAATTTCCGCTTCAAGCATGTCCAAGCCGGTCACTTCCACTGCCAAAAAAACCCTGCCTCCTTCTTCAAGCCGCCCGGTCAGCTTAAGACCTCCGCTCAGATCCCAATCAGTTAGGCAAACAACCACCAAAGAAACACCCAAAGTGGCACCCATTAAGCCCAAGTCCAAGCAATTTCCGATCACTACAAACAAGCCTCTTAGTCGCAAAAATACCGAGCCTGGCAAAAAAACATCCAAACCAGCCGATTTTACCAAAGAGCTGGACATAATCACCAGCAAAATGAACACGTCCATTTGCCTCAATGCACTCAAGGTTGATGCACTGAACGAGACACATTTGAGCACTCAGCCAAACCACACCTCGTCGCAAATCAAAACCAAATTCACCCAGGAATACTTTGACCAACTTGAGCTAGACAAACGTGACGTCAAATACTACAGGGATTTGGTTCGATTCAGCACGGACAAACTGACCAAGCTGAGCGATCAATGGACTAGAGAGAACGAGGCCCCGAGGAGTTTCAGGGCGACATAAGATCTGCATGTGGCCTGGCCAAGTTGCTCATTGACGAAAGATTCTCCCAATTCAGCGACTTGATCAACCAGTGTGAAGAGACCAAGAACGCTCAGACTGGACTTGTGGTCAAGTGCTCTGACCTGCAAGGATTTTGGGACATGGTCGATGTTCAAATAAAGGACGTTGGTAGAAAGTTTGATTTTTGAAAAAATTGAAATCTAATGGTTATGTGAAAATGGCGGACATGGTCGACACTCAGCCAGAGAGTGTTGCGCCCAAGGTGTTCAAACCGAACAAAAATTACTTGCGAAAAAAAGACCAAAAGGACAGAGAGGAGAACCAAGAGTGCTGCAAAGGTGAAGAGATGGTGGTGGCGGAAAAGAAGCCCAAGGCTAGAACTAGCAAATTGGCCGAGTTTAAAGCCAAAATGAAAGCGATGAAAGGCCTGTCGGCCGAGATTGAGATTCAAATCGCTGAAAAGAGCGACGTGCCCAAGGAAGAAGTTAAACAAGAGGCCGAAGAGGCGCACGAATCGGACAAAAAGCCACGCCGCTCAGTCAGAAAATCACTGGTGGTCAATGACGCGGTTGTTGAGAAAAAATATAATTTGAGATCGCGGCCCAGCGATCTGATTAAATTTGATAGTCCTGTCATGAACAATTTTGAGCATGCTGCCGAAGAGAGTAATGTTTTGGCGAGTTCGCTCAAATTTCAGTCGCCGGTGGTGGCTGAGAAAAAGTCCAAGAAAAAGTCCATTTATCCAGTGATAAGTGGAGAAGATGATGACAAGGAAAATGATGATTTTTTTAGTCTTGACGATTGTCCCAAAGTAACTTGGAAAACTAGACCTTCTATTTACCCGAATGCACCTTTCACTCCTGCTAGACAAACACCTAAAAGAGTCTCAGCGGTCAGAGAAAGCTTTGGTGTGGCCAGTTCACCATTGCTCAAGTTGTCACTCATTGCCGCTCAAAGTAAGCGATTTTCTATCAATTCTCTCAATAGAATATTTGATAAATTAGAATAATTTTTTTAATCAAAATTGTAATATTTTTATCTTATTTTTTTTTATTTGCTCAAGTGATAAATTTAATTTTTAGGAAAAATAGATTTTTTTTAGACTTGGTAATAAAATTTTCCAGAAAAATTATATCTTATTTTGATTTTTTAATTTATCTTGTCTAGATGAAATTAAGAATTTCAATTAAGACATAAATTTAGACAACTTTAATTTTTAAAATGATCTTTATTTTTCGGTAATTAATTGTGCTCATTTTAGACGGATAGTAATAAAAAATCAGGACCTTAAAATTAAATGAATTAATTTTTTTATTTTTTGTTAAACATAAAAAGAAAATTTGAACAGAAAATTTCATATTTTTATTTAAAAATAAGAATAAGACAAATGTTTCAAGATGCTAACGTGTCCTACACAATGGCTCTAAAAGAGCAATTTGATCACGATGACGACTTAAAGTCCACTCTTCATCAGAACCGAGCAGCAGCGCATTATCATTTAAAAAACTATCGTTCCTCATTGAGCGATTGTGTTTTTGCGCGAAAATTCAATCCAAAAAACATGAAGCCGATTTACAGAGGCGCCGAGTGCTCTTATGAGTTGAAGAAGTTCGATGACTGTGTCAAATGGTGTGATAGATTCAGAAGATGCCAGGCTCAGAAACCTGAGGTCGAAGGCTGAGAGCGAAAAGAAATCACACGAAAAAGAAAAGCGCAAAAAGAAATGATTGAGCGCAAAAGAAACCAGACATTTGGAAAAATTTGGAACTTGATAAAAGCCAAAGGCATTGAGGTTCAGGTAAGTGAAAAAGCGTTTTTTTCACTGCTAGAAAATCCGGCCAACTCTCAGCAAAAAAGTGTCTCTATTAGCAGCCAAAATGACTGTGAGCTCAATTGAAAAAAAGAAAGAATATGAAACTCAAATAGAAAAACTTACGTTTCAGAATAAAGATTATGTGACTCAATTTCATGAAATTCAGCGAAAAAATTGGACTCTTCAAAATGAGTTAAAAACAGTATTAATCATTTTTCTTTTAATTTTCATTAATTTAAAATTTTTAAATAAAAGGCAATCGAGTACAGAGACATGGCCTTAAAGCATAGTGAGAAAATGGAAGAAAAACTAGAGTCTTTTGAATTCGCTTTGACTGATGAATACAAGAAATCGATGAAGGAATTTTATAGAGAGCTAAACATGTGCATAGACACTTTGGTAAAATTAGTCAATTATAGTCATGACGTATTTAACAACAAAAGCAAGTCAATAATGGACGTATCAGCTCTTAACACACCGACAATATGTAATAACATTTTAAAAGTTTTAAATAATTTTATTATGATTATTTATTTAAGTTGATGAAAAAAAATGGGATCCAAATTTATTATTTAAGAAAGAATTTTGGTCGAGCGAAACTAAAAAGCTTCGAGATTTAAAACGAAACTATATAGATCTAAAAATAAAGTGTCATTTAATTGCACTAACAGGTTAGTGTCTATCATTTTAAGGCATGATTTTTTAAATATTAAAATTTATATTCTCTTTAAGATATAGACTGAACAAGAAGCTCTTTTTGATGAATATAATTAAAATTTTTAAAAACTTAGACTAAATTTGCCAAGTCAAGATTTTTTTGCTTTTTGAAGTGTATTTATTTTTCACTTGATTTTTATGATATTTTTAGGAAAATGGCTCTTTTACAACCAAAAAAAAAACGACACATTGCATAATATTTTAATTTTATAAAAAAAAATGTAAAATAAATAAAATGAACTCAAAATATTGTATATTTTTTACATGGAAATGAAGTATCTTTAATAAAAAAATTTCACTTTTTAAATTTAAATTTTTTTGTTTTTATTGAAAAATTTCAACTTATACAATTTGAGTGTTGAGCTTTGTTCACTGAAAAACAAGTGCGCAGTTATCTTTGTTCTCTTCAGTTAATTCATTAATTTAAATTATGAGCTTTCAATGTTGTATTCATCTTGTTAGAAAACCAGAATTTAAATTTTATCTTTAGTTTTTAAACGAGTGGGACCAAATTAAAAAAGTTCAAATAAATTATTACTAATTTTTAAAATGCCGCGAATTCGGAAAGAACAAGCTTTTTAGAATTATCCGCAAGCAGTTTTATCTTTTTTATCTGAAGCTCAAATTTGTATTCATGATAGAGTAATCTTTTTTTTCAGATCAAATTACTCTGGGTTAAACCTTTCATTGAAAAAAGATTCCTCGAGTCGAAACTCACCAAAATTCTTAATTCGAAAATAATTATTTTACTTTGTTTAAAATTCAATTCTATAGACACTTAATTTTATTTATAAAAATAAAATTTAAATTTTTAATCAAATTTTTTTAGTCAACTGCATTTTTTTAAAGTATTTTTCAAGTCTTTAAGCAATTAAAGAAATAACTAGTCTCATGACCGATTTTATAAGGTTTAATTTTGTATTGACTGAAAATTGCGTACATTAGTCGAGTACTTGGCTTAAAAAGCTCAAGCGATCTTAAGCGATTAGTTTTCTGCTTAAATAGGAACATATTTAGCTCAGACTGGGTCTTATTCGAGCACAAATCTTGATCAAATGCTCCCAAGCATTAAAATTTTCTCCAGGCTTTTTGGATGAGCTAAACTTTTTCTATCAACAGAAGTTTTTTTGTTGAAATGTTTGCAGCTTCGCTTGATTGATATTTTGAAATTAAAATTTTTTTAAAAAATATGCATAAAACAAGAGAAAAATTTCCTGAGTTAAAAATCGTTGTAAAAGAGCCATTTTCCTAAAAATATCATAAAAATCAAGTGAAAAATAAATACACTTCAAAAAGCAAAAAAAATCTTGACTTGGCAAATTTAGTCTAAGTTTTTAAAAATTTTAATTATATTCATCAAAAAGAGCTTCTTGTTCAGTCTATATCTTAAAGAGAATATAAATTTTAATATTTAAAAAATCATGCCTTAAAATGATAGACACTAACCTGTTAGTGCAATTAAATGACACTTTATTTTTAGATCTATATAGTTTCGTTTTAAATCTCGAAGCTTTTTAGTTTCGCTCGACCAAAATTCTTTCTTAAATAATAAATTTGGATCCCATTTTTTTTCATCAACTTAAATAAATAATCATAATAAAATTATTTAAAACTTTTAAAATGTTATTACATATTGTCGGTGTGTTAAGAGCTGATACGTCCATTATTGACTTGCTTTTGTTGTTAAATACGTCATGACTATAATTGACTAATTTTACCAAAGTGTCTATGCACATGTTTAGCTCTCTATAAAATTCCTTCATCGATTTCTTGTATTCATCAGTCAAAGCGAATTCAAAAGACTCTAGTTTTTCTTCCATTTTCTCACTATGCTTTAAGGCCATGTCTCTGTACTCGATTGCCTTTTATTTAAAAATTTTAAATTAATGAAAATTAAAAGAAAAATGATTAATACTGTTTTTAACTCATTTTGAAGAGTCCAATTTTTTCGCTGAATTTCATGAAATTGAGTCACATAATCTTTATTCTGAAACGTAAGTTTTTCTATTTGAGTTTCATATTCTTTCTTTTTTTCCGTAAAATTTGCTTCTGTTTTATTTAAAATTCTTTTTTGAGAAAAAAAAATCTAAATTTGAAAAAAATAATTTTTAATTCGGTATAAAAAAATTGAAGAAAAAATTACGTTGATTAAAGATTTGTATTTACTAATGAGATATTCATGATCTTGATCATTCAATTCATCATAAAACATAAAATCAGAATTTTCCTTGTCAATATCATTGAGCGCTTCAAAAATTAATTTGTTCTTAAAAATTCGGTTTAGATCAAATCAATTATATTCAAATTTTTATTAAAACCTCATTCTCTATGTTAAAATATTTTGAATAGTTAAAATTCAAATCATCTATCTTTGAGTTTAACTGAATATTAATTGTATTCAAATGATTTATCTTAAATAAAAATTAAATTAAATTAAAAAAATCCTTTTATTTACATTATTTTCCATTTCGGCCAAATTATTTTCCAGAACTGATTTATCTAATTCTAGTTTGGAAATGTATTTCTCTTGCTCAGTTATCTTGAATTAATTTATTAGACTTCAAGACTTTTATTCGATAAAATACCCTCTCAACAAAATTGAGTCGCAAATTTTTTTCTCTTTCAGATTCATTGTCTTTAAGCCTAGAAGTAAAATTTATTCGATTTATTTTTCAGTTATAAAAATTAAATTTCTAACCTTAGTTTCTCTTCCAAAGTGACAATTTGTTGTATCAGATTAGAGCAAATTTCTTCATTTTGAAAAGCGAGAAATTTGTTCTCTAACTCATAATAAAGCAATTGATTCTGAAGGAAATTAATTTTTTTCTGGTATAAAAACTCAATGCTAAATTTCATAAAAAAATTAGTCAAATAATTATAAGATTGTTTTAATTATAAAAAGATACTTCTGTCTTTCGATTTTATTATTTAATAATTCGAGATCCTGTATAGAATCCTTTAAATAATTCATTTTGTTTATTTTCAAATCTTAGTAATTCAATGTTTACATAGTGGGAAGCTGTGCAATTGAATGTCTCATTATTATTTTCATCCATTTTTTACTCAAATTTTAATCAAATATTATTTTCAATTTTTCGATTCAATTACAAAAAAAAACATAAATTTAAAATTTTTTTTTCAAATCTTATTTTTAATTCAAGTCAATCATGGTTAAAAGCAAAAGTTTTTGAAGATTTGTATACTTTTTATAAATATTTTATGACTCATCTATTGATTTTGTAGATAAATCCAAAATTTAACAAAGGAAATATTTTTTTATTTGAATTTAGTTAATTTAAAAAGTTATTCTTGTTTTTATGCTGAACAAAAAAAATGTGCTCAAATAGCAAAAAATTGACTTAGATTTTAGCGGCCAAAAATCGAAAAAGAGTCCTTTTGACTCGTTGGTGCTTCTAGTGTTAATGTACAAAATTTTATATGTTTAAAAATTTATAAAAAATTTACAATTTTTTTTTATTAAAAAAAACACTTTTTTTATTAATTTAGTTTATAAATTTAAAAATTGTCATGTGATTCTTTATTTACAGGCACAGCCTGGTCTGATTTTTTGTCAACACCAATTACAATTATCTCAGCAAAGTAATCTTCTTCCTCCTCTTGCTTGATCCGATTGTATTCTTCGATTTCGTACAAAAACTTGGGCTCGGTAATACCGAACCACCACGCTAGCTTTTTGCCGATAGTGTCGCACACTTCGACGCTTTTGTTGGCACTTTTTTGTACCAAGTAACCCATCCACGGCAACCAAGTCAAATTTTTCTTTTTGTCTAAAATTAAGACCATTTTTTAAGCTATTAAAAAAAAAATCTCACTGTTTCCAGGTCCATTTTGAGGCGCGCCTCGGCCTACTGGCGCCTTTTTTCCTCTTTGGCGCGCTCTTTCTCTTCTTCGTCCTCACTGCACTCTTACACAATGCCATGCGATCTTAAGCGATTAGTTTTCTGCTTAAATAGGAACATATTTAGCTCAGACTGGGTCATATTCGAGCACAAATCTTGAGCAATCCAGGTAATTTGGCGGTAAATGATTTTTTGAATTTTTTTTTTTTTAAAGTCTGGACTTGAACTTTTTTTAGGCCTTATTCAAACGAAGAAAAAACAAAGGCATTAATTACTTGTAAAATTTTCTAATATTTTTTCTAATTATGATATTAATTTCAAAAAACTAATATTTTTTGATTATTTTTTGAATTTTTTAAGTTTTTTAAGATTGTCATCCCTTTATGGATTTTGACCTTTGGTCTCTTTGGTTGAGTTGACTAGTAATAAGGAATGTGCTACGTAAAGATAAAATAACCCTTCATACAAGTTCAATGGAATTTGAAAAAACAATCTTTACATACGAGAAAAATTTCTGATGCCAAATTTCCGCAGTTTTTATTATCAAGTCTTGCTTTCTTTTTTTGAGTTGATTCGATCTCTTTATTTTTTCCTTTTTCATTGAGTTTTTAAAGGGTTAATGAACTAAATTAAAGTTTATTGAAGCTAAAAAAATCTTTTAATACTAAGCCAAAAATTATCAAAGTGTCTTTTCATAGTTTATTCCTCAAGAAGATAAATTATCTGTTCTAAGACTTAGCTGCATAAAGGTAAATTATCTTTCTGTGCTCATGCTCTTTTTTTTAAACAAAAACCAGAGTCTTTGGCTCAAACTTTTGAAAAAAAAAATTTAGTCCGGACTTGGACATTCGATGATTCATGCCATCATGTCAACATTGTAAACATGTCAGCTTGAATGCTTATTTTGCCAAAAAAAAATTTAAAGTCAAC
This sequence comes from Brachionus manjavacas, assembly GCA_019054805.1. NCBI lineage: Eukaryota > Metazoa > Rotifera > Eurotatoria > Ploima > Brachionidae > Brachionus > Brachionus manjavacas. The sequence goes on along the minus strand of JAHQIY010000029.1, from coordinate 205,786 downwards.
AAATAAAAAACTTCTAGAGATTATTATTTTTTCAATTTATTAAAGGAAATGGAGAAGCATCCTTTTTTTATGACAAAACTTGCGGAAGATGATCAGGAGCTACCTCCAGCTGTAGAAGGGAAATAAATTCTTATTTAGAATCAAATACTTAAAAACATCTGCTAGCTATTCGACAGCTGAAATGGGACACACCAAGAAGACACACCAAAGGGTGAGCCAAAATTTTCCATCAAATTTTGTTAATTATTCAAAAAAGTAAAGGCCATAAAGCTCAAGGATGAGGGAAATCTTTATTTCAAAGCCAAAAAATACTCCCAAGCTGTCGTGTCCTACAAAATGGCTCTAAAAGAGCAATTTGATCACGATGACGACTTAAAGTCCACTCTTCATCAGAACCGAGCAGCAGCGCATTATCATTTAAAAAACTATCGTTCCTCATTGAGCGATTGTGTTTTTGCGCGAAAATTCAATCCAAAAAACATGAAGCCGATTTACAGAGGCGCCGAGTGCTCTTATGAGTTGAAGAAGTTCGATGACTGTGTCAAATGGTGTGATATGGGTCTAGTGATAGATTCAGAAGATGCCAGGCTCAGAAACCTGAGGTCGAAGGCTGAGAGCGAAAAGAAATCACACGAAAAAGAAAAGCGCAAAAGAAATGATTGAGCGCAAAAGAAACCAGACATTTGGAAAAATTTGGAACTTGATAAAAGCCAAAGGCATTGAGGTTCAGGTAAGTGAAAAAGCGTTTTTTTCACTGCTAGAAAATCCGGCCAACTCTCAGCAAAAAAGTGTCTCTATTAGCAGCCAAAATGACTGTGAGCTCAATTGGCCGGTTATTTTCCATTATCCTGAGGTAGGCCAGACAGATTTTATTGAAGAATTCAGCGAAAACTCAATTTTTAGCGACCATTTGAATGCTATGTTCAGTCAATCTCCTGATTGGGATGGCCAAAAATTGTATAATCCTAGTTCGATTCAGATCTACTATGATAATAGAAAAAAAGGATAGCTCATGAAAATTGATCATCATATGACTTTAATTTTGAAAAAAATTTTGAAAAAATTAATTTAAATATTAGATAATTAGAGAGGATAAATCAATGGAACAAGTGGTATTTGCTGTGCCGAGTATTTGTCAATTTTTAACTTTGGAAACAAGACAAAAAGTTTACTTAACAACTGATAAAGACGAATTGTTCACCAAATCTGTAAAATTGTTGTCTTAATTAAAAATTGATCATCTAGTTTAAAGTGAATATTTAAAAAAAATAAATAAAATTACAAAATTTGAGAAATTGAGGAATTTGAGGAAAAAAAAGTAATTCATTTGATAAATACTGTGTACACATTCTTTATATTTAGATAAGATTTACTAACACATTAATTTTTTAGTATTTAAAGTTCATTCAATTGCGAAACTTTCTTTTAAACTTTCCTTGGATAAAGACATATGGACAATTTATTCTAGGAGGTGATTTAAATGCATGTCTAGTTGATAATGTTATCAGTTGGCACCATACCGGTTTTGTTAACAACTTGATAGCTAAATTTTTATCAGCGTTTTAAGTAATCAAAGATGATACCAAAAATTAACCTTTGATAACAAAAATTCAACTATATTTTTTGTGTAAATTTTTTTTCCTTTTGATCTTTTTGTTAAAATAGTTATGGAACTATCAAAAATATTTTGAGGAATTTTTTTTTTCAAATCTTTCTAAATGTACGGATCCTTAATTTTTTGAAAATGTAATCTTGTTAAATGATTGTTAAATTGCGAATTAATTAATCAAATTTTTATTCAGCTATTTTTTCTATATTTTTTTCGTTTCATTTACTTTAAAAAAAATAGTTAAATTTAACTCTTTCGGGTTAAATCTTGTAAAAATTCTATAACGATAGACTTTATTTTTTAAATTCTATAGAAAGAATCTTTTTGTGAATTGTTTTATTCGAAATCGCATTTGAAATTCAAAAATTTTTAATTTGAAAAATTTAAATTTTTTTTATTTAATTTAAATATTTTTCAGTGTTGCTCGACAGTTAATTGAATTTGAAAATTTTGAATTGTTTATTTGAAGTTGAGAATAATTTTTAGAAAGAAGAAAAAGAAAGCAAAAATTAAAATACAATTTATTTGCTTTTGTGTGAATTAATGATTATTTACATTTCTTTCACATTTTTTTCACCTTTTTTTCTAAAAAGTAAATGAATTTTTTTCTTGACAGAAGCAATTTAAATTTTTTAAAATATTTACTTACATGACTTTGATAAAGAATGTAAATGATCTTTTTGGAAAGGTCTGAATTTTTTTTATCTCTAGCAATATTTTCTAAAAACTAGATTTTGACTTTTTTTTTTATTTCTTTTTTTATTCAAGAAATTTTCAAATAATTGTTGAATATTTAATATGTTCAAGTTAATCCCCCCAACTAGCTCAGCTATTATATAAAAGTATTCATCTTTTTCTGTAAATCGATTTCGGTCAATTAGTTCTCGATTGTGAATAATCAAAAATCTTAACTACTTCCTAGTTCACTTTATAATCTAGTCATATTCATTTTTTAATTAAAGATTTTTGGTATCTATCTTCCAATTTCTATATCCAATTAATAAATGAAAAGACTCAAGATTAAACTTTCTCAATAATTTGCTACAGATATTTAAATCAATGTTATTTAATTATTTTTTCTAAATTTGTTTAATCATTTTTTTAAAAAAATTCAATTTAGACTGGTGTCAACCCTCCAATTCAAATCAAAAACGTAAGAATCATTCGGAATAAAATAAAATTTATAATTGCTATCTCCTTTCTATAAAGGTTGATTCAAATCTTGATATTCCAGGTATTGAAATAGGAAATGAAGCACCATCCAGAGTTAAGCGAAATACTAGCTCCACCGAGAACCCCTCAAAACATAAATATACTGAAGTAAATTTTCTTTATAATTCTAATAAAATATTTTTTTTATTATTTTGTTTTAATTTTTAATTTTTTTCTAAGTTTGATTCTATAGCCCATACTTGGCAAGATGGAGTTTACCTTGTCGTTCTTAATACGCAATCAGTTGATAAAAAAAGAGTATTCGCTGAAACTTACTGTTTCATTAAAGTACAAAAATGAGTACTTGTCTGCCAATTACTGGCCATTTTTACCAGTAGGCTCTATAAAAAATTTATTTTTTTATTCTAAAAATAATTCCATTTTTTTCTATCTAGTTTTATAGCGTAATGTGTGTCATTTACTTATTATTTGCTATCTACTGGTTTGCTATTTCGTTCCTTTACTGGAGGGACCTTTTTTACGAGTCCAAATATGGATAGATGGTGTAATCATTTTGGGTCTGATGGAAAAAGCAGCCTACCTTGCTGAATATAATTCAGTGAACCGAAATGGATACACTCGTAAGCTAAATTTAGTTAAAATTCTAAAATTAAAAATTTTTTTATTTTAAATTTTTACAATAATAGTTCAATTCGGCATCATTGTAGCTGAAGTGATATCTTGTTTTAAAAGAAGTCTTGCAAGAATGTTGGTCATAATAGTAAGTAAGGGATTTGGAATCGTCAAGTATATTTTAGGTCTATTTTATAAAAAAAAAAATAATTAATAATAAAAATAATAAATAATTAAAAATAATAATTAGGTTGGGGCCAATGATGCAAAAAATAGTGACTGTCGGTGCTCTCTACTTTGTATTTTCACTTATTGATGGAATGTTCAGAATTTTTGATGTTATTTAAAAAAAAAAAAAAAAAAATTTTTCTAATAGAACAATTAATTTTATCAATAGAGAAAAGAAGAAGATATAGATAGTGAAGGAATTTTTGCCGGTGTAACATTATTGTTCATACACTCATCTTTTATGTTATTGGTAATAAACTGTTTACCTTGTATTTAAATAAAAATTTTATTAAATTTTTTTTAGCTATTACTGTGTTTATTTTATGGTCTCATCATCATTGGCACGACACAGATTTGTTCATTGCTTAAGAGTACATTTGTGAATTTATTTTAAAATTTGATTTTAAATTTTTAAAAGGACTGGAAAGAATTATGGTTAGATGAAGGATTCTGGCACATTTTGTTTTCATTTATTTTATTAATTATCATTATACTTTGGAGGCCGTCAAATGATAAAATTTTTTTTTTTTTTTGAAATTTTAATTTAACAAACTACACAAGTTTTTTTTAAAATTCTACCTAAATCTTCAGGAAATTTATTGTTAAATATAAAATGAGCAATTTGATATATAGTTTTGATCATAAACTTCAACATGCCTTTTTTTAGATATTTTTTTATATATTTTTTTGTTTTGATGTTAACAAATGTATTTTTGGCTAAATTTAAGTAATAATTACAACTTGAATTCTTCTAATTACTAATTATCTTAAAAATGCATTTCAAAAAATTTTTTAAATTCATCAAATTAATTTAATTTTTTTTCATACCTTGAGCAAAACTGTTAAATATGAATTGTTTTGTATTTTTAAAAATAAAACGGAAACAATTAAATTACTCAACAATTTAAGAAAATTTTGACAATTTGAAGTTGATCAAATGAGAATTTTAAATCGAAATTTTTTATTTTAGATTCAAAAAAATAAATATTTATAATTATATTTTAATAATTTTTATTAATTTATATTTAATAAATATGAATATTTTAGAAAAATCAACTAAAGAAAAATTAGAAAAAAAATGTTTGTTTTTAAAAAAAATAATTTAATAAAAAATACACCAAAGTATCTCTCAACCATGCTTCAATATTGTTAACTTTGAGCGTATGCTTAAATAGCGTAATCACGCGTTTAGGTGACAAGAAATTTTAGAATCATTATTTCAAAATAATGCAAAGATGATTTGGAAATTTAACTTTGATCATCAAAATGTGGATGAAAAAAATTGAAAAAATAAATTCCAAAATAAATCACACTAAAGCTATTTTTATGATAAGAGTCAAATTCTGCCTTGAGACCTACTCTCATTCATGTTCTAAATTTAATCATTCTTATCTTCGAAAATTAAAAAAAATTAAACACTGAAAGATAAATTTGTTTTTAAAATAAAATTCAAAAACTGGTTTAAATGGTTCATTTCCAAAAGATGTGAACTTGAAGTTTTCCTAATTTATACGGCGGTGAACCGTAACCAGGATTGACCGAATTTATTTGGATTTTAGTCCATGCAAAATATCGTAAAAACCTTAGAGTGAAAAAAAAAAGAACAAAACCAGCTGTAATTCAGCTTAATTTTAGAAAAGAAAAAAATTTTTTTAATTAAATTTTGAATATAATGCAAAATATTTAAATTTTTTTCTTTGATAAAATAATGGACAAAAATGGACATTTTAGCTAAATTAGTCAAAAATCTTTTTCCAGATATTAATTATTTAACATTATAATTTAATTTTTTCCAAAACAATATTTTTCAAAAAATTTTGGTAAATTTTTAATATTACTTCAATTAAATTGAAAAAGAGTGAAATCACGATTTTGCGTGTCATCCTTGCGCAGGGGCCATGCTAATCTTCTCTGTATCGTTCCAATTTTAGTATATGTACCACCGAAGTGGTACAGATAGATTAGCAACAAAACATGCTTATATATACTTGATTTCTTTAGAAAAATAGCATACAGAATTTTCATCAGCTAAAAATTATAAAAAAATATATTCAAAAAATCAAGCCGGCATTTTTCCAATTTAACAAATATTTTTTATATTTTGATCATTTTGTTAACTCACTTTATTTCACTCAACAATATTATCTAATTATTAAATAAATAAAAAAATAATAGAAAATATTTTCATATTCATATTTCATAATCACTTTGCTAAGAAAAAAATTTTTTTTTTATTAATCAAAAAAGAGAGCATTTCAGCTAATTATTTGTCTCTATTTGGCTCCCAACTTAAATAGCATTTGCCCTTATTTTTATCTAAAAAAACTTCATTTAACAAAGTATAAGCAATTTTTAGATTTTGTTTGATATTTTTTTGAAAAATTTAAAATTTACGAGATGCAATTATGAGTTTTAATTTTTAGGAAAATGAAAGAAAAATGCCTTAAAATTTATTTTGATTTTTTTTAGCTTTTTTTCAATCAAGAAAAACAAAAAATTCAAATCTAAATTAACATACAATTTGATAAAAAGCGACCAGTTTAATGAAATATTATCTTTCAGATTTTATTTAACAGATATTGATAGTGTGATTTATATTTAGTTTATTTAGGCTAAACAATTTCAAAAAATAAAAAAAAGTCCTAACCTAATGACTAAGTAAATATCCTGACTTCATTTACAAAACAAATTCTAAAAATTTAAAGAACCTTACCGGATTACCATTAATATTGTGCCCCCTTTTACAAAGTTCAAATTTTCTTTTAAATTAACAAAAATTATATAATCCGAAAGCTTTTTTCGTGAGAAATTGACTTTTTTGTCAAAATTTTCAAAAAGAACAGTTTTAAAGTCTCCAAATTTATTTATAGAAAAGTATTTTCTCTCAAATCGAATTTAACATTTTTTTTTAATTTTTTTCATAAACAATAAAATTAAGCTTAAATGTTTAAAAATTGAATCTTAGTTATTTAAATATTAGAGATTTAGCGTCGTTTACTTCATATTTTGTTTTCATTTAAGTATTCTAGAAAAATTTTGATAAGCCAACTAAGATGCGGATAAGTTTTATGGATTATTTAAAATCGACTGATTCTTCAATCAAAGATACCCCAATACCAATTTTATCTCCAAAAATTATAACAAGTACTGGTGCTACTGACTCCAAAAAGTTTGTTAATTCTTCTCATTTAATATATAATAACTGTGGCATTTATTAAACCATATATACAACTTAACATTAGGCTCATATGAAAGATAAATAAAAAAACACAATCTTAATAATTTCAAAATTAGACAAAATAAATGAATTAGATACCAGTTCAAAATAGGCATTGTGAATTTTGGAACAAAGAACGATAACAAAATTTAGGGATGATTAAAGTCACCACAAAATTTGAATAAAATGGCCCAAATTTTTCATTTTTTTCCCCAAATATTAAATAAATTCCCCAATTATTAAGTTTATACATAAAAAAATTGATTAACACTAAATTAAATAGAAATCCACCATTATTAAAAAATGATAACAAATTTAAGAAAAAGTACCAAATTTTGTAATACTAATACAGTAATGTTCCTCTTTTTTTCGTTAAAATTTACGAAAAATAAAGTGAATTTACGTAAATTTATAAAAGTAAAAAATCATAAATTTAACAAATTTAGACGTCTGATTTTACGTTAAGAGCTTTGGCGTCTTTTGAGTGAGTTAATTGTAAAATGTAATGTGAGTAATTGAGTACAAATCAATAACTAAAAAAAAAAATAGATAAAAAAAGAAAAAAAAAGAAAATTGTTATTTTATTTATTTTTTTTCTATATTTGTATTTTACTTGACAAATTTTATTATTACTTTTGTGCAATTGTAAATATACTAGTAATTTTAATAAGAGTACTGGAGGTCCACGATTGACGCTCCAACTCCCAAAATCGCCCTATTTGCGACTTTCTTATTTAAATAAATAAATAAATAAATAAAATTTAAATTTACTTTGTGTTTCATAAATTTTGAATAAAACAAAAAGCGGAACATTACTTTATTTTTATTACAAAATTTAGGTACTTTTTTTAAAATTTTAACATTTTCTAGTAAAAAGTGTAATTAAGTTAAAAATATTAGTCACCCAACACTAATTTTCCTAAAATTACATAATTTAACACAATATTTTCTTAGGTCTTCTTTCTAATTATTTTAGCAATACATCTCAAATGCTTAGTCAAGGGAATGTAAAATCTGCTTCACCAAAAGGCTCAGTGTTAAATTATCTTATTTTTGTCAATTTTATTTTCTTTTTTTTAATTTTTCAAAACTTACTTATAGAACATTTTTCTAGCTAACTACATCCGTAAAAATAAACTCATTTATTTTGCTATATTTTGTTTATTCTTCCACTCTTGAATGTTATTTTTTAAAATACAATTAAAATACAATAATCAAACTTGCTAAAAATCATTATTTTTCGATTTTTAAATTGTTTAAATTTATAATTGAAGCTAATAACTTCAATGACATACTTCAATAAAAAACTTTCTAGAAAAATATGGCTTACTTGATTTCAGCACAAAACTCGATTGAATACTATCTTTTTTGTTTAACAAACACTCTTTTCTCATAATTTAGGTACTTTTTCTTAAATTTGTTATCATTTTTTAATAAAAAGTGCTATTTTTTAAAGAAAAGTGTCAATAAGTTAAAAATAGTGGATTTCTATTTAATTTAGTGTAGATTAATTTTTTTACGTATAAACTCAGTAATTGGCGAGTTTATTTGATATTTGGGGAAAAAAATAAAAAATTTGGGCTATTTTTTTCAAAATTTGTGGAACTTAAACTAAATTTCTCTACATTTAGTGTTTTTCAGACTTGAAGAGTTTTTGCAGGGACTAAATTTGGGTAATACAAAATTTATATCAGCTGATACATTTTTCAGAACAATATTTAGGGCCCAAAGTAAAAAAGATGTTTCATTTTAAAATTTTTGTTCTCGATCTTTGTTCCAAAATTCACAATACTTCCAAAACAGCCATTTATAATGGATCAGTACATATGAAAATTTCAATGCAATAAATTGTAGCATTCAGTTCATTTTCCAAATTTAAACCGACCAAAATAAGTACCCGGCACATAAAACCTACCCGCTCCAACCAAACCATTAGTCTCTTCTTATAGTTTAGTCTTTGAATAACTGAAAGTGAAACATATTTTCATAGCTGCTGTAGAAACCACTAGCTTTTTGTTATAACTTTGGATAAAACATATACAATCAAACAGTTAGTTTTTATTTAGTTTCCCACATTTAAGAAAAAGAATTGCTTTATATAGAAAAAAAATCTTTAAATGATAATAAATTATAAATTTAATTTTTATCTATTCATTTTAAATTTTTATTATAATAATTTTGACAATAAATAATTATTCAACAAAAATTTTTTTTCTAGTATCCAAATAATTAATATAAATACCCATTTAATAATAATCCAAAAAGTGTTCTCTTAAAATCTTAATATTATATTTTTGATTATTTTTTCACTTTATTTCATTATTTTCAAGTTTTAGTTTTTTTATTCAGACAAATTTTTTTACTCAATATTAGAAAAGAAAAGGTCATTTGAAACCAAAATTCAAATTTCCCCAAAAACCATTAAATAAATAGAACATCAGAGTTACGATTTTTTCTAAATTAGCATTTTACAAAATCTTAAAATGAGTGAACACAAAGATCGAAAAGCTCTTTTCAAGCTCCTCAAGTCCTCTAATGTGGGGCGCACCAAGCCACCATCCGGATCTTTTTCTCAAACAAAATTCACGACCAGCGCAACTTCGAGCGCAAAGAACAACGGGACAAATTGATCAATCAAAACCGAGTGCGCACCAACTCTGTCCTGTCATCCACTGGCACCCGCACAAACTCTTCCCAACCACCTAACCCAAGCTCTAGCAAAAACCAAATTCTAAACGTGATCAAAACCAGACCGGTGACCAAAACAGTAGCCACTCGCGCAGCTTCTGCCAACATCTAATCCAAAAACAAGTCCAACGACTCTCTAAGCACTACGTACAGCATTGATCAGTCACAGACTGGCGCCAACCTGAGCCGCTCATCGACCATCTCGAGCGCCAATCGAAAACTCCTGGAAGAATGGAGATTGAAAAAACAAGAGGAAGAAAAGTCAAAGCCCAAAAAACCAGTTTTCAAGGCCGGAATTTCTTCCCAAACTAGCTGCAAATCTTCAGTGCCCACGAGCAGCACATTCGACTTTGCTCTCTCAATTTCCGCTTCAAGCATGTCCAAGCCGGTCACTTCCACTGCCAAAAAAACCCTGCCTCCTTCTTCAAGCCGCCCGGTCAGCTCAAGACCTCCGCTCAGATCCCAATCAGTTAGGCAAACAACCACCAAAGAAACACCCAAAGTGGCACCCATTAAGCCCAAGTCCAAACAATTTCCGATCACTACAAACAAGCCTCTTAGTCGCAAAAATACCGAGCCTGGCAAAAAAACATCCAAACCAGCCGATTTTACCAAAGAGCTGGACATAATCACCAGCAAAATGAACACGTCCATTTGCCTCAATGCACTCAAGGTTGATGCACTGAACGAGACACATTTGAGCACTCAGCCAAACCACACCTCGTCGCAAATCAAAACCAAATTCACCCAGGAATACTTTGACCAACTTGAGCTAGACAAACGTGACGTCAAATACTACAGGGATTTGGTTCGATTCAGCACGGACAAACTGACCAAGCTGAGCGATCAATGGACTAGAGAGAACGAGGCCCCCGAGGAGTTTCAGGGCGACATAAGATCTGCATGTGGCCTGGCCAAGTTGCTCATTGACGAAAGATTCTCCCAATTCAGCGACTTGATCAACCAGTGTGAAGAGACCAAGAACGCTCAGACTGGACTTGTGGTCAAGTGCTCTGACCTGCAAGGATTTTGGGACATGGTCGATGTTCAAATAAAGGACGTTGGTAGAAAGTTTGATTTTTTGAAAAAATTGAAATCTAATGGTTATGTGAAAATGGCGGACATGGTCGACACTCAGCCAGAGAGTGTTGCGCCCAAGGTGTTCAAACCGAACAAAAATTACTTGCGAAAAAAAGACCAAAAGGACAGAGAGGAGAACCAAGAGTGCTGCAAAGGTGAAGAGATGGTGGTGGCGGAAAAGAAGCCCAAGGCTAGAACTAGCAAATTGGCCGAGTTTAAAGCCAAAATGAAAGCGATGAAAGGCCTGTCGGCCGAGATTGAGATTCAAATCGCTGAAAAGAGCGACGTGCCCAAGGAAGAAGTTAAACAAGAGGCCGAAGAGGCGCACGAATCGGACAAAAAGCCACGCCGCTCAGTCAGAAAATCACTGGTGGTCAATGACGCGGTTGTTGAGAAAAAATATAATTTGAGATCGCGGCCCAGCGATCTGATTAAATTTGATAGTCCTGTCATGAACAATTTTGAGCATGCTGCCGAAGAGAGTAATGTTTTGGCGAGTTCGCTCAAATTTCAGTCGCCGGTGGTGGCTGAGAAAAAGTCCAAGAAAAAGTCCATTTATCCAGTGATAAGTGGAGAAGATGATGACAAGGAAAATGATGATTTTTTTAGTCTTGACGATTGTCCCAAAGTAACTTGGAAAACTAGACCTTCTATTTACCCGAATGCACCTTTCACTCCTGCTAGACAAACACCTAAAAGAGTCTCAGCGGTCAGAGAAAGCTTTGGTGTGGCCAGTTCACCATTGCTCAAGTTGTCACTCATTGCCGCTCAAAGTAAGCGATTTTCTATCAATTCTCTCAATAGAATATTTGATAAATTAGAATAATTTTTTTAATCAAAATTGTAATATTTTTATCTTATTTTTTTTTATTTGCTCAAGTGATAAATTTAATTTTTAGGAAAAATAGATTTTTTTTAGACTTGGTAATAAAATTTTTCAGAAAAATTATATCTTATTTTGATTTTTTTAATTTATCTTGTCTAGATGAAATTAAGAATTTCAATTAAGACATAAATTTAGACAACTTTAATTTTTAAAATGATCTTTATTTTTCGGTAATTAATTGTGCTCATTTTAGACGGATAGTAATAAAAAATCAGGACCTTAAAATTAAATGAATTAATTTTTTTTATTTTTTGTTAAACATAAAAAGAAAATTTGAACAGAAAATTTCATATTTTTATTTAAAAATAAGAATAAGACAAATGTTTCAAGATGCTAACGTGTCCTACACAATGGCTCTAAAAGAGCAATTTGATCACGATGACGACTTAAAGTCCACTCTTCATCAGAACCGAGCAGCAGCGCATTATCATTTAAAAAACTATCGTTCCTCATTGAGCGATTGTGTTTTTGCGCGAAAATTCAATCCAAAAAACATGAAGCCGATTTACAGAGGCGCCGAGTGCTCTTATGAGTTGAAGAAGTTCGATGACTGTGTCAAATGGTGTGATAGATTCAGAAGATGCCAGGCTCAGAAACCTGAGGTCGAAGGCTGAGAGCGAAAAGAAATCACACGAAAAAGAAAAGCGCAAAAAAGAAATGATTGAGCGCAAAAGAAACCAGACATTTGGAAAAATTTGGAACTTGATAAAAGCCAAAGGCATTGAGGTTCAGGTAAGTGAAAAAGCGTTTTTTTCACTGCTAGAAAATCCGGCCAACTCTCAGCAAAAAAGTGTCTCTATTAGCAGCCAAAATGACTGTGAGCTCAATTGAAAAAAAAGAAAGAATATGAAACTCAAATAGAAAAACTTACGTTTCAGAATAAAGATTATGTGACTCAATTTCATGAAATTCAGCGAAAAAATTGGACTCTTCAAAATGAGTTAAAAACAGTATTAATCATTTTTCTTTTAATTTTCATTAATTTAAAATTTTTAAATAAAAGGCAATCGAGTACAGAGACATGGCCTTAAAGCATAGTGAGAAAATGGAAGAAAAACTAGAGTCTTTTGAATTCGCTTTGACTGATGAATACAAGAAATCGATGAAGGAATTTTATAGAGAGCTAAACATGTGCATAGACACTTTGGTAAAATTAGTCAATTATAGTCATGACGTATTTAACAACAAAAGCAAGTCAATAATGGACGTATCAGCTCTTAACACACCGACAATATGTAATAACATTTTAAAAGTTTTAAATAATTTTATTATGATTATTTATTTAAGTTGATGAAAAAAAATGGGATCCAAATTTATTATTTAAGAAAGAATTTTGGTCGAGCGAAACTAAAAAGCTTCGAGATTTAAAACGAAACTATATAGATCTAAAAATAAAGTGTCATTTAATTGCACTAACAGGTTAGTGTCTATCATTTTAAGGCATGATTTTTTAAATATTAAAATTTATATTCTCTTTAAGATATAGACTGAACAAGAAGCTCTTTTTGATGAATATAATTAAAATTTTTAAAAACTTAGACTAAATTTGCCAAGTCAAGATTTTTTTTGCTTTTTGAAGTGTATTTATTTTTCACTTGATTTTTATGATATTTTTAGGAAAATGGCTCTTTTACAACGAAAAAAAAAACGACACATTGCATAATATTTTAATTTTATAAAAAAAAATGTAAAATAAATAAAATGAACTCAAAATATTGTATATTTTTTACATGGAAATGAAGTATCTTTAATAAAAAAATTCACTTTTTAAATTTAAATTTTTTTGTTTTTATTGAAAAATTTCAACTTATACAATTTGAGTGTTGAGCTTTGTTCACTGAAAAACAAGTGCGCAGTTATCTTTGTTCTCTTCAGTTAATTCATTAATTTAAATTATGAGCTTTCAATGTTGTATTCATCTTGTTAGAAAACCAGAATTTAAATTTTATCTTTAGTTTTTAAACGAGTGGGACCAAATTAAAAAAAGTTCAAATAAATTATTACTAATTTTTAAAATGCCGCGAATTCGGAAAGAACAAGCTTTTTATAATTATCCGCAAGCAGTTTTATCTTTTTTTATCTGAAGCTCAAATTTGTATTCATGATAGAGTAATCTTTTTTTTCAGATCAAATTACTCTGGGTTAAACCTTTCATTGAAAAAAGATTCCTCGAGTCGAAACTCACCAAAATTCTTAATTCGAAAATAATTATTTTACTTTGTTTAAAATTCAATTCTATAGACACTTAATTTTATTTATAAAAATAAAATTTAAATTTTTAATCAAATTTTTTAGTCAACTGCATTTTTTTAAAGTATTTTTCAAGTCTTTAAGCAATTAAAGAAATAACTAGTCTCATGACCGATTTTATAAGGTTTAATTTTGTATTGACTGAAAATTGCGTACATTAGTCGAGTACTTGGCTTAAAAAGCTCAAGCGATCTTAAGCGATTAGTTTTCTGCTTAAATAGGAACATATTTAGCTCAGACTGGGTCTTATTCGAGCACAAATCTTGATCAAATGCTCCCAAGCATTAAAATTTTCTCCAGGCTTTTTGGATGAGCTAAACTTTTTCTATCAACAGAAGTTTTTTTGTTGAAATGTTTGCAGCTTCGCTTGATTGATATTTTGAAATTAAAATTTTTTTAAAAAATATGCATAAAACAAGAGAAAAATTTCCTGAGTTAAAAATTGGCACAATCGGCAACCAATTTGTTAAATATCAACCAAAGGATTCAAGCAAAGCAAAGCAAAGCAAAATCTAAGCGTCAATTAGTTAGATAACAGTTTCTGGATTAACTTAAATCTCACCAATTTTAGTTAAGAATTCATTAGATCTTATCATAAGATCTAATGAATTCTTAATTGGCTTTAAATTTCGAACTCACTTTTTTCGTCTATAATTAATCTGTAGAATGCAAAAAAACAAAAAGCTGTTAAATAGTTAGTAAGATTTATTTATTGATCAAGTGGTTAAATAAAAATAAAAATTAGTTTAAAAAGAATATACAATTAATATTTTTTTGCTACTTAAAAATTAATGATGTGGAATTGGCTGAGGGAGGTCCCTGGGTAGCTGGGACAAGGATCCCATTTGGGCAATAGGCATGATCATGCCAACATCGACACACTTCTTCAGTCGGCAATGTCGGCAATTTTTGCGCGTCTCGCGGTTTATTATACAATTTTTGTCTTTCTTACATGAGAAGGACTTAAAAGCACTTCGCTTAAAAAAGCATTTGCATCCTTCGCATGTAAGGACGCCATAGTGAAAGCCTGATGAACGGTCGCCACAAACAAAGCAAGAAACCACTTGAGCAGATTTTGGAACTGGGCTCTGGGTTTCTTGCTGCTGGACCGATAATAATTCAACAGTTGATAAATCTTCCTGGAGAAGCTGGAAGATCTCCCTGGATGGAGGATCTTCCTCTTCCATCCTCTTTCTTCCTCTTTCAACTTCCTCTTCTATCATGCAATCCATGTCACAGTGCATCGACTCGTCCTCATTTTTGGTCGATTCGTCGAACAGTCTGAGCTCAAATTCCCCGTCGGCCATTGTTGACTTTTCTGAGTCGTTGTCGAATTCAACGTTCTCCATATTTTCTTGGTCGTCGCGCTTCTCTTCTTCCTCGGGGTCAAACACTTTGTCGCTGTTGAGTTCTTGAGTGATCCGCGTCGATTTAAATTTGACCGATTTGAACACGCTCGGACGGATGCGCTTGATGTGATTGGGGAGAGGCGTGAAGGCCTTTCGCTTTTTAAAGTTAAACTCAATGACCTCGCTACTGGGCGCTTCAGACGACACAATGTTTGCCAATCTAGATGCACTGTGTGTGTGTAGACTTGAAAGCGCTGAAGATTCATTAGACTTTAACAATTGGATATCTTTTTCCAATGTTTCGATTTGGCGCTCTCTCTCATCTAACTTAAAATTGAATTATTTAATAAAACTTTTGTAAAAAATAAAAAAAAATTATCTACTTTTTTTACAAACTCAAGAATTTTAGCTTTATAATCAGCTGATGATAATGCTTGTTCATGTTGAATAGAAGCTAATTTTGATTTCAAATTTGAGTTTTCGGTCTTGAGTTCGTCGTTCTAATAAAAAATTTTAATTTTTACTAATCGACACACTTCTTCTTCAAAATTTATTTTAAATAGCAAATATTTTTCTTAATTTTTCATCAGGAATTTCAAAATTTTTTACTTGGACTCATACATTCCGACACGAAAAATCGACGTGTATGTGTACTGGTACTGTACACGTACTCGAACACGTCGATTTTTCGTGTCGGAATGTATGAGTCCAAGTAAAAAATTTTGAAATTCCTGATGAAAAATTAAGAAAAATATTTGCTATTTAAAATAAATTTTTTTTAAACTTAGTCTGATAAATTTTCTTACTAGATTCAAGTCGTTGATTACACACTCATTTTCGTCCTTTTTTTTTTCACTTTCTTTATTGCAGAAGCATGGTTCTCTTTTAAATTAGCTTTTTCGGCATTTAGCATATTTTTCTGATTCTGCAAAACTGCGTTGTCATTTGTCTAACTTTCAATTTTTTTGATCTAGCTCCATTTTTTTATTTTTGTATTTTTCTTTTAGTTCAATCAATGGAGCATCTAGCTGACTCTTCTGGCTTAGTAGGTCAAAAATTATGTCCTCTTTTTTCTGGTTTGATTTCGTCATTGACGAAAGGTCTGCATCCACTAATCTTAGGCGCTGTAATTCTATCTGGTTGTAATTGTCTCTCGTTTCCATTAAAGTCTTCTCATGGGTCAATCCTGCTATTTCGTTCTCTAATTTTTCCTTCGCAGCTCTCAATATCTTTAAATCATCTAAGTCTTTGAAATATTTCTTACATTTTTCCTCTTAATAAACTCTTTTTCTATAATTGAATACTTTTCTTCTAGTATCTCATATTCATAAGCTTTATGTTCAAAATGTTGGGCTTCAACATACTTTCGCTTAAATTCTTCCAGATTATTATTTAGTTCTTCTAGTTTGTCACTTTTTTCTCTAACTTGATCCTGTAAATCGTAGATTAGAAACTCTTTTTGTTGCCAACGACTTTCCAGTTTCTTTTTTTCAATCAATATTTTGTCATCGTTTGGTTTCTTTTGTTGTTGTTTAGGTGAATTTAATGTTGCTTTTTGTAATGGTGAAATAAAATAGCTGGCTGAATGGGCTGCTGAATTGCTTTGTAATGATTTTAGTGGAGTGCGAAGAACACTTGGCGTTTTAGCTTTAAAAAAGGCTGAAAGAATAAAAAAAATTAATTTAATTTTTTATTAAAAACTTACTTATTGATGTCTGTTTATTTTCGGAAATTGTCAGATATTCGGCATAGAACTCAATCGGAACTATTGGCAGGTTAATTTTTTTGGCAGCCGCCATCGGGTAAAAATTGGCGACTATTTCATAATGATGGTTATCAAGTCTGTCAGAGGCTTCTGTAATTTCTCTTACTTCATTGAATATGCCATTCATTAAAATAATAAAACTTATCTTGTTGAAAAAAATACAAAATGTTTAATTTTTTAGAAAATTTATTAAATCTTACTTTGGCCAGTTCAAATTCGTTGCCAATCCTTGCCGATTCGTAGTTAATTCCATCAGTTATTTTGAAATTATTCTCAAAAATTATCCGCACCAAGTCATAGCTTTCTATTTCACTAATTCCAATATCCTTGAGCATTTTCCTATTCTCATCATTAAAATTTTGAATTATGATTTGGATTAGTTTTTTAAATAAGACGCCATCTGAAAGTTCTTTAAGTCCATTATATGATTCTTGCTCGAGTATTATATTAATCTTATTAAATAAATAATAAAAAAGAATTTTAAATTTAATTATTTCAATTTACCCAAGTTAGAATCATTTGAATGATTGAACCGCTGAGCTTTTTCTTTATGACAGTTGTGCTTCCATCAGAATTCATGTCTGTTAAATGGAAAAAATAGGAATTAAATCTTTTAAAAATCAAATGAAAGAAAAAGTTTGATTAAATAATTTCATTTAATTAATATTTTATTTAAATTCATTTTTTTGAAAATTTCTCACGCTTTAAATGTTAGTGTTGAGTTAAAAAAAAATTCAAAATTTTACAAAAATTAATTAATTTTTTTTTATTTTTTGCAAAAGTTTTAATAAATAATTCAATTTAAGTTAGATTTCTAGTCTACACACACCATTAAATTAATAGAACTTCAGAGTTACGATTTTTTTTCTAAATTAGCATTTTACAAAATCTTAAAATGAGTGAACACAAAGATCGAAAAGCTCTTTTCAAGCTCCTCAAGTCCTCTAATGTGGGGCGCACCAAGCCACCATCCGGATCTTTTTTCTCAAACAAAATTCACGACCAGCGCAACTTCGAGCGCAAAGAACAACGGGACAAATTGATCAATCAAAACCGAGTGCGCACCAACTCTGTCCTGTCATCCACTGGCACCCGCACAAACTCTTCCCAACCACCTAACCCAAGCTCTAGCAAAACCAAATTCTAAACGTGATCAAAACCAGACCGGTGACCAAAACAGTAGCCACTCGCGCAGCTTCTGCCAACATCTAATCCAAAAACAAGTCCAACGACTCTCTAAGCACTACGTACAGCATTGATCAGTCACAGACTGGCGCCAACCTGAGCCGCTCATCGACCATCTCGAGCGCCAATCGAAAACTCCTGGAAGAATGGAGATTGAAAAAACAAGAGGAAGAAAAGTCAAAGCCCAAAAAACCAGTTTTCAAGGCCGGAATTTCTTCCCAAACTAGCTGCAAATCTTCAGTGCCCACGAGCAGCACATTCGACTTTGCTCTCTCAATTTCCGCTTCAAGCATGTCCAAGCCGGTCACTTCCACTGCCAAAAAAACCCTGCCTCCTTCTTCAAGCCGCCCGGTCAGCTTAAGACCTCCGCTCAGATCCCAATCAGTTAGGCAAACAACCACCAAAGAAACACCCAAAGTGGCACCCATTAAGCCCAAGTCCAAGCAATTTCCGATCACTACAAACAAGCCTCTTAGTCGCAAAAATACCGAGCCTGGCAAAAAAACATCCAAACCAGCCGATTTTACCAAAGAGCTGGACATAATCACCAGCAAAATGAACACGTCCATTTGCCTCAATGCACTCAAGGTTGATGCACTGAACGAGACACATTTGAGCACTCAGCCAAACCACACCTCGTCGCAAATCAAAACCAAATTCACCCAGGAATACTTTGACCAACTTGAGCTAGACAAACGTGACGTCAAATACTACAGGGATTTGGTTCGATTCAGCACGGACAAACTGACCAAGCTGAGCGATCAATGGACTAGAGAGAACGAGGCCCCCGAGGAGTTTCAGGGCGACATAAGATCTGCATGTGGCCTGGCCAAGTTGCTCATTGACGAAAGATTCTCCCAATTCAGCGACTTGATCAACCAGTGTGAAGAGACCAAGAACGCTCAGACTGGACTTGTGGTCAAGTGCTCTGACCTGCAAGGATTTTGGGACATGGTCGATGTTCAAATAAAGGACGTTGGTAGAAAGTTTGATTTTTTGAAAAAATTGAAATCTAATGGTTATGTGAAAATGGCGGACATGGTCGACACTCAGCCAGAGAGTGTTGCGCCCAAGGTGTTCAAACCGAACAAAAATTACTTGCGAAAAAAGACCAAAAGGACAGAGAGGAGAACCAAGAGTGCTGCAAAGGTGAAGAGATGGTGGTGGCGGAAAAGAAGCCCAAGGCTAGAACTAGCAAATTGGCCGAGTTTAAAGCCAAAATGAAAGCGATGAAAGGCCTGTCGGCCGAGATTGAGATTCAAATCGCTGAAAAGAGCGACGTGCCCAAGGAAGAAGTTAAACAAGAGGCCGAAGAGGCGCACGAATCGGACAAAAAGCCACGCCGCTCAGTCAGAAAATCACTGGTGGTCAATGACGCGGTTGTTGAGAAAAAATATAATTTGAGATCGCGGCCCAGCGATCTGATTAAATTTGATAGTCCTGTCATGAACAATTTTGAGCATGCTGCCGAAGAGAGTAATGTTTTGGCGAGTTCGCTCAATTTTCAGTCGCCGGTGGTGGCTGAGAAAAAGTCCAAGAAAAAGTCCATTTATCCAGTGATAAGTGGAGAAGATGATGACAAGGAAAATGATGATTTTTTTAGTCTTGACGATTGTCCCAAAGTAACTTGGAAAACTAGACCTTCTATTTACCCGAATGCACCTTTCACTCCTGCTAGACAAACACCTAAAAGAGTCTCAGCGGTCAGAGAAAGCTTTGGTGTGGCCAGTTCACCATTGCTCAAGTTGTCACTCATTGCCGCTCAAAGTAAGCGATTTTCTATCAATTCTCTCAATAGAATATTTGATAAATTAGAATAATTTTTTTAATCAAAATTGTAATATTTTTATCTTATTTTTTTTTATTTGCTCAAGTGATAAATTTAATTTTTAGGAAAAATAGATTTTTTTTAGACTTGGTAATAAAATTTTTCAGAAAAATTATATCTTATTTTGATTTTTTTAATTTATCTTGTCTAGATGAAATTAAGAATTTCAATTAAGACATAAATTTAGACAACTTTAATTTTTAAAATGATCTTTATTTTTCGGTAATTAATTGTGCTCATTTTAGACGGATAGTAATAAAAAATCAGGACCTTAAAATTAAATGAATTAATTTTTTTATTTTTTGTTAAACATAAAAAGAAAATTTGAACAGAAAATTTCATATTTTTATTTAAAAATAAGAATAAGACAAATGTTTCAAGATGCTAACGTGTCCTACACAATGGCTCTAAAAGAGCAATTTGATCACGATGACGACTTAAAGTCCACTCTTCATCAGAACCGAGCAGCAGCGCATTATCATTTAAAAAACTATCGTTCCTCATTGAGCGATTGTGTTTTTGCGCGAAAATTCAATCCAAAAAACATGAAGCCGATTTACAGAGGCGCCGAGTGCTCTTATGAGTTGAAGAAGTTCGATGACTGTGTCAAATGGTGTGATATGGGTCTAGTGATAGATTCAGAAGATGCCAGGCTCAGAAACCTGAGGTCGAAGGCTGAGAGCGAAAAGAAATCACACGAAAAAGAAAAGCGCAAAAAAGAAATGATTGAGCGCAAAAGAAACCAGACATTTGGAAAAATTTGGAACTTGATAAAAGCCAAAGGCATTGAGGTTCAGGTAAGTGAAAAAGCGTTTTTTTCACTGCTAGAAAATCCGGCCAACTCTCAGCAAAAAAGTGTCTCTATTAGCAGCCAAAATGACTGTGAGCTCAATTGGCCGGTTATTTTCCATTATCCTGAGGTAGGCCAGACAGATTTTATTGAAGAATTCAGCGAAAACTCAATTTTTAGCGACCATTTGAATGCTATGTTCAGTCAATCTCCTGATTGGGATGGCCAAAAATTGTATAATCCTAGTTCGATTCAGATCTACTATGATAATAGAAAAAAAGGATAGCTCATGAAAATTGATCATCATATGACTTTAATTTTGAAAAAAATTTTGAAAAAATTAATTTAAATATTAGATAATTAGAGAGGATAAATCAATGGAACAAGTGGTATTTGCTGTGCCGAGTATTTGTCAATTTTTAACTTTGGAAACAAGACAAAAAGTTTACTTAACAACTGATAAAGACGAATTGTTCACCAAATCTGTAAAATTGTTGTCTTAATTAAAAATTGATCATCTAGTTTAAAGTGAATATTTAAAAAAAATAAATAAAATTACAAAATTTGAGAAATTGAGGAATTTGAGGAAAAAAAAGTAATTCATTTGATAAATACTGTGTACACATTCTTTATATTTAGATAAGATTTACTAACACATTAATTTTTTCGTATTTAAAGTTCATTCAATTGCGAAACTTTCTTTTAAACTTTCCTTGGATAAAGACATATGGACAATTTATTCTAGGAGGTGATTTAAATGCATGTCTAGTTGATAATGTTATCAGTTGGCACCATACCGGTTTTGTTAACAACTTGATAGCTAAATTTTTATCAGCGTTTTAAGTAATCAAAGATGATACCAAAAATTAACCTTTGATAACAAAAATTCAACTATATTTTTTGTGTAAATTTTTTTTTTCCTTTTGATCTTTTTGTTAAAATAGTTATGGAACTATCAAAAATATTTTGAGGAATTTTTTTTTTCAAATCTTTCTAAATGTACGGATCCTTAATTTTTTGAAAATGTAATCTTGTTAAATGATTGTTAAATTGCGAATTAATTAATCAAATTTTTATTCAGCTATTTTTTCTATATTTTTTTCGTTTCATTTACTTTAAAAAAAATAGTTAAATTTAACTCTTTCGGGTTAAATCTTGTAAAAATTCTATAACGATAGACTTTATTTTTTAAATTCTATAGAAAGAATCTTTTTGTGAATTGTTTTATTCGAAATCGCATTTGAAATTCAAAAATTTTTAATTTGAAAAATTTAAATTTTTTTTTATTTAATTTAAATATTTTTCAGTGTTGCTCGACAGTTAATTGATTTTGAAAATTTTGAATTGTTTATTTGAAGTTGAGAATAATTTTTAGAAAGAAGAAAAAGAAAGCAAAAATTAAAATACAATTTATTTGCTTTTGTGTGAATTAATGATTATTTACATTTCTTTCACATTTTTTTCACCTTTTTTTCTAAAAAGTAAATGAATTTTTTTCTTGACAGAAGCAATTTAAATTTTTTAATAAACAGATTTAAGAACAGCCGAATCTGATTCTTCCCAAATCTCTGATTCCCAAATCATCTTTTTGAGTCTTTTGTTCTGTGCACGTTTGACCTCAGTGCGGCATGAAACCCATATCAGCTTATTGGAGGCTTGGCAATTTAAAATCATCAACTGCTTGATTCAACCAATACTTGATGTAAATGTTGTATATTTCACTCTTTTGCTCCTCGTCAACATAAGGCTTTGCCAAAACTAGTTGACAATTTTTTAAATTTTCCTCTAGTTCTTTTTGTTACGTTACGTTACCCGGTAGCGCTTTATTTTTTCACTCCGGTCATAAGCTTGCTTGATCAAATTTTGCTCAAAGGCAGCTTGTCGTACATAATGGGTTTCTGAGAATACATGTAGATCTGTATTCTGTCCAAAATGGCCAAATTGTTTTATATCAATTCGATGTATGCCATAATTAAAAGTCAAAGTTAAATAGTTGATATAGTATTTTTTTGATTTTTCGAGGGCAGGTATTATTCAGGTAAGCGTTCAGAAGGCCTAGATGATGGTGTTTTTTGAAAAAGCCAGCCCAAGCCAGCCCAGAGTGCGTCATTAATGAAATAGCGAAGCTCGTTAGATGACACTTCATCTAGACACTTATCCCAGTTCACCTAACATGTATTCACATTTTTGAAGAATTTCGATGACTTTGTTGCGCTTTTGGTCAAAATTTGCT
Organism: Brachionus manjavacas; assembly: GCA_019054805.1. NCBI lineage: Eukaryota > Metazoa > Rotifera > Eurotatoria > Ploima > Brachionidae > Brachionus > Brachionus manjavacas. The sequence goes on along the minus strand of JAHQIY010000029.1, from coordinate 182,893 downwards.
GAAGATTGGTCCGGTCCGGTGTATTGGCCAGCTCTTGCTGAAATTTCCATCCAAAGTCAAATAATGTACTTGCGGTCGAGTTTTCAAGGTCAATGCTGTCAAAATTTAAGGACATTTTGATATATGTTTTACAATTAGTTATCAAAAATTTTTTAAATTTTTTGTAAATTTTCTTTTTTATATTTTTTTTTCTTGAGTGTGATTATACAAATGTTGAGATGTTCATAAAATTTTTAACAAAATTTTTTTTAATTATTGGAAAAAATTCCAAATTTAAAGTTAGCATAATTATTTTTAGAGCTTTTTTTCTTTAAAATTATTTTTAATAAAAACAAAATTTAAATTTTTTGCTAAAATTTATTATCATCAAAAAAATAAATTAGAAGCTAATAATCATTTGGTATTCTTATGTTATTGAATTAGGAATTTTTTTGTTTTAGTTGAAAGACAAAAAAATAAGTTTGATATTAAGTCATTAATCACTATCACTAGAATCTTTTTTAAAATTAAAATAAATACTCTCAAAATGTTTTATGTATTAATTTTAACAAGCAAATATAATTCGATATTCAAAAAAAATCATGATTTATTTGTTTTTTTAAATTTATTTTTGCAATTATTACTTTCTTTGAAGATTCTCAATGATAAAATAGCGATTAAATAGAAATTTACTGTAAATATGTGATAAAGTTTTGATTTTTATTTCATATTCATTTTTTTTTATTATATTTTATGAGCTTTTTTTTAATTTTTTTAATTTTATTATCTCATAAGATTTCAAATTAGACAATATTTCTAAGTCTGAAATCAAAAATTCTATAATCCGTATTCAAAATAATTCCAAAAATGGAAATGAAAATCAAAGTGATTTATCAATCAAATTTAATAAATTAAAACTTTATTAACGAAAAATTAAATCCTGAAGAAGGCCACTTTTGGTCGTAACGCGTCGATCGTTATATATTAGAAAGAAAATTTTTTTATTAGTTTTTTATAAATTAAAAATTATTTTATAAAAAAAGGCCTATTAAAATCGTTCACACAAATTTTTAATTGAATACCACAATTTTTTAAAATTATTTTATTTATTTATTTATTATTTATTTGTATATCTGTGTCGAGCTAAGGCTCCTCCAGATTAAAAAAAAAAAAAAAAAAAACCAAAATAAAAAAAAGTTTAAAATAAGAAAAAAAATACAGATAAAAAAAACAAAAAATAAAATAAGTTAAAATAGAAGAAAATTAAAATTAGAAATATTGATATAGAGAATAACAGCATACATATTTTTGAATGTCTGATTTTTCAGGAAAAAAAGAAGAAATAGTAAGGTAGCAATTACACAATGGAGTTGGGTATTCAATATATCTTGCTTCGAAACCTTCTTTGTATTCCTCCACAAGTCTGACAATCAATGGAAGAGAATGACTCAGTTCTGCCCTAACATATCTCTCACTCAACTCAAAAAGCCGATTCGAGACTGTTAGTAATTTAAGTTTATTATCGTGATTTGTGATTTTTATCTAATTAAATAATAATATTAATTTTTTAATAACAAAATTTAATATTTTTATCACAAAAATTGACTTGATTTGATCTCGATCATTTTTTTTTAAATAAAATTTATGCTGTTCATCAATTTTTTTTTTAAAGTGTTATAACAAAAAACCTCTTCAAAGTTAATTATTGTATTATTATTTGTTTTTCAAAGCTTAAAAAAAAATCAATAATTAAGTCTCTAATTTGCATAATCCAACTATTTGAAAATTTAAATCTCCCCTTAGGAATGAATTTTTAAAAATGACTAATAATAATCCAGTATCAAGCTTTCTTCACATGGCAGATGTGATCTCTTTGTACACCGAGGGTCTTGGGTCCGGCTTTATCAATTCTCTTGGTCTAGTGGACACACGATGCGTTGTTCAGCCATTGTCAACGTTGTTTGAATTGAATGACACAACTACAATTACCCGGCAAAATTCTTTTATTCCCAATACCTCGTACATAAGGCTTAAACACTCTAAGACAAAATCATGGGTGCATAGTACGTCCATTCCGATTGACAAAGAATATTGACAAAGGATGTTGCGGCATTCTCAGCAGTCTAAGCGGAAAAATCAGGTATTTTTTTAGAATAATTTTGTGATAAGTAGTCTCTAAAATTATTAAAGTTAAATGTATGATGTATGATACCAGATTTTCGACTTTTTTAAAAATGAATTTTAAAAATAATAGAATATAATTTTAAAGAGTGTTTTTGATTATTTTTAAACGGTCCTAAGTGCAATGAGAAGCGACAAAATTTTTTTTGAAAAATTCTTTTTTTGATATATTGATATATTGAGATAAATGATATATTTTTTTCTGGTTATAAGCTAACAATCAATTATCAATAGGATTCAAAAAGAGTCTTATTCTTTTTTAGTCATTTGTCATAAAGTCCAATTTTGGATTATTAAATTGTTAAATATTTAGATCACTATTAAATTACCATTCAAATAATTCAGTTTATTTTAGAGAGATTGAATTAAGGAAATTAAATTTTAACCTTTATTTTGATTTAATTATAAAATAAAAAAAAATGAAAAAAAATTTAATAATTTTATTTTTTCATTTATGTATGTTAAGGTATCTTTTAGATTTCATGTTATTTTATAAGATATTAAAATTTTGGAAAAAACGCTTTATAATTTGTTGAAATAATTTTGTTCCTTAATATATTACGCTGATTTACAGCAAATTCTTGAAAAAATTATTTTAGCCGAATGATTTTCGACTTTGAATGTGGGAAAAGTCTCCAAACAGGAAAATGTGAGCGACGATTCGGCAATAGGTCGAACAAATCTGAATTTAAATCTTTTCAATCTTTATTATGTGCCGAAAAAATGAAAAATAGCATTCAAAATGAACTAAATCGCCTTGTTGCCACTGATTTGGTCATCGATCTATTTACATCAGAAGTTTCAAAAAGTTTTTTAATCACATAGAAGTGGCCCACAAGGAAATAAAAATAACTTAAATTTTCTTCCCAATGATTATAATGATGGTAAAAATAATCACTCAAAACTTTTCTTTTTTAGTTTGAAAATTAATTCAAGTTCTTAAAATAAAAAGTTCTTTGTCCAGCGACACAGATATATTAAAAACCTCTGAGCTTAATAAAAAATTTCAAAGCTTGGACTCTAAGTCAACTTTTTCAGTCATAGATTCGGTTTAAGCTTCAAGCCCAAGTCGTATCTCAAAGAACTGAGTCCTAGCTCTCTGGTTTTGGCCGGACCATGTCAAAATGACAGTTTGGGAGCTAAAATAGACACCAATTTGGTCAAACAAAATAATTTGCTAGAAGATATAGCAATTGTTGAAATTATACTCAGGTTTTTGAAGTTATTATGTGAAAATCACAACTCAGATCTTCAGAATTTCCTTCGATACCAGTCCAGTAACAAGTCAAGCTATAACTAGGTCTGTGAGACGCTGCAGTTTTTGGACAGTTTGCGCGGGTCGACCACAGGCGGTCTTGGACTTCTGGGCCTTTGGATAAGTGAAAATAACTTTCATCTGGTTAATCAAACTTTGGAAACTTTGACCGAGTATTGCCAGAGTCCTTGTAGGGTCAATCAATCTTCAATAATCAACCATGAATCAAGCGGAATTTATATCATCATTGCTCTTATCCTAAATGACATTCAGCCTTTATCCAGAAATAATTTGGAAATTTTCTACTCACTTAAGCTAAATGCTTCAAAATTGTTGCTGGCCTTGTTGGAGAGCAATGATGATACGGCCAATGCCGAGCGCATTTTGTACAACATAAAGCCTTGTGAATTAATTGAGTTGATTCAGGAAATGTTTGCTTTGAGCAAAAGAATGGAACAGTTGGAAAATTTGAATGGATCTGATGCAAGTTTGAACTTTGATTTATCAATTTCGTGTGATCAATCAGCAATTTTTCAGACAGCTATTGACAGTGATTACTCAAATGATGACTTTTCTTTGGATCAGACAACTGCAAGATCCATTGTGTCACAGATCGACCCGGTAAATGAGGAAAAAGTTTGTTTTGTTCGTGAAGTTGGTCACAACATTTACATCCTAGCTCACAAGCTGGCTAAGTTTAACAAGGAATTGAGGGATTTGTTAAAATCAAGTGACAATGAGGCTAGTTTGTATTACGGAGAGCATACAGCTCAAATTGAAGTATTTTTTATTTGAAAATTTTTAAAAAAATTTTTAAAAAATTTATTTAAATATTAGATAATTAGAGAGGATAAATCAATGGAACAAGTGGTATTTGCTGTGCCGAGTATTTGTCAATTTTTAACTTTGGAAACAAGACAAAAAGTTTACTTAACAACTGATAAAGACGAACAGAATAGTAAAATAAGTGGTTTGTTGAGCAAGTGGAACCCATGTGGAATGAAATGAAGTGGCAACAAAAAAATTAAGTCAACTCAGCAATTTATATTGGTTCAGTTCAAATATTAGCTATTGGAATAGCATCACATTCAAGCTTGCAGTTATAATTAATTTGGTTGTGGCCTTTTTTTTCCTTTTCAAAATGAGATAAATGGTATGTGTGTTTTTTATTGAATTATTCGATGAATTTTTTTGCAAGGTATTGTGAATTTCAAATACAAATTGAACAAAAAATGTTCATTTTTTGATAGATTAAAATTAAAGTTAATAAAAAATATAATCAAAATACTGCATTATAGTGCAACATACTTTGTTGCACCTTTATTACCTAAAGTAATTTTTTTCATGTAAAAAATGACAATAAATAAAGAATCAATAGGATTTAAATAGATTGTTGATTTGATTTACAAAAAAAATTATTTTGGGTAAAAAAAGTAGCAATAAAGTTTGTTGCACTATGTTGCAGTATTTTTTCTAGTATTTTTTATTAAATTAAATTTTAATAAATCAAAAAATGAACAATTTTTGTTCAATTTTGTATTTGAAATTCACAAAATCTTTTTTTTATCTAAAAAATTGAACAAAATTCTGTTGTAAAGAATTGAATAAAACTGACTGGATTTATAGACTAAGAAATTGATGAAATTAAACGTCCACAAAAATTTACTAAAAAAACCTTTTTAATTGGAAACGATAACGATATTTTTATTAAAAAGGATTTTCTAAGATTTAGAAATTTAGAAATTTAATTAACAAAAAAACTTAAAAATTGATTAAAATTTTTCAAAAAATAAATCAATTTTTGAATTAAATGATAAAATTATTTTAATTTTTTGAATCATTTATTTATTTTGATTTTTGATATTTAAACAAATAAAATTTTTAAGCTTTTTTAAAATTAATTTTTTAATTATATTTTAAGAATATATTAGAATTTTTATGTAACCTATTTCAAGAACATAATTATTTACAATATTATTTAAAAGAAAAATCAGAATAATGCTTAAAACCTTTTACAAAATACAATCGGCTATAAAGAATTTTCAAAAAAGAATATTCAAACGTTTTGATAAGTTAAAAAATATTTTTCTATTGACCCGATTTAACCTAATTTTGTACAAATATTTAATAAAATTTAACAATTAAGAAAATAAAAAAGTCTAGTTGTTACAAAATAAAAAAGTCATCTAGCGCAGCTTAACCTGTGAATCACATTAGTCCTCTAAATTTTATTCAGTTAACAAGGAAATAAATTTTTTTAATACTTGATGCAAAGGTTGAAAAAAATTAATAAAGTTTTACTTTAAATTTTAATTTTTTAATTTAATCCATTAAATGTCAAAAGCTTGGGTTATTTTTTTTAATTCTTTTTTAAAAACTAAACTCAAAAAAATTATCTGTTTATTATTTTTTACTTTTTAATTTGAAAAAATAAGTAAAAATTTTTTCTATTAGATCTTGATATTAGATTGAATGTAATCTTATGGATGTTATTTTTGATCTCAACGCTATGTCTCTACAATTTACCAAATAGAATAAGTTCAAATTTATTTTATTTTATCACACTGATCAGATCAATTTATACATTTGGAATAGAGCTGACTCTGAATTTTTTGGGTTTAATAAACGTAGTTTTTTGTTTCAAATGAAAACATAATAGTAAAATATTTTTTTCTAACCAGTTAATCAATAAAGCAGTGTTTATGGCAAGCTTTTTTGGCAACAAAGGTCTCTTTTCCTTTAATTCTAGGGAGAAACGAAGATTTTTGAACAAAGATTTTGAATTAATTTATCACATTGGATACTTTAGTTTATGTTTTTTGGGCTTATTTGTTTACGAATTATTTTACAGTCTTTTGTTAAGATTCTTTTTTCCATTTTGAAATAAACAAAAAAACTCAATAGAAAATTTTAGTTATTGGACGTGGTTTATTAGAAACTTTGAAACAGAAACTTTGTTAAATGTGATAAGATGTGTAGCTAAAAATGCCAAGTCTGTCCTTTTAACTGCGGTATTTGCTGTCATTTTGATTTATCTGTTTTCAATTTGCGGATTTTTGTTCATCCACGACGATTTTTTAGTCGAAATTCAGCCCAAAGGACAAGAATCGGACAGTGTGGAGAAATCATGTGAAACTTTGTACATGTGTATAATTACAACTCTTAGTATGGGCTTGAGAAATGGAGGTGGCAAAGGCGATATGTTGAGAAAACCAGGCACCACTGTAAACTTAAAAAAATTAAATAAAAAATTTATAAAATTAATTTTATTAGGAAACTTTGTTTTTTTACGAGTCTTTTACGATTTACTATTTTTTTATATAGTAATCATAATAACTTTGAACTTAATTTTTGGAATAGTTATAGACACTTTCGGTGATTTAAGACAAGAAAAACAAGAAAAAGACTTTACTTTAAAAAATACATGTTTTATTTGTGGTAAAAAATATTCAAAAAAAAAATTATTTAAATTTATTTATATATTTTTAATATTTTTTTAATTAGGACTAGACCGGTCAAAATTTGATAAAAAGTCAATATCATTTGAGGATCACATCTTTATTTTTTGATTCTATTGAAAGTAAAAGACCAAACTGAATTTACCTGGCAGGAAAGCTTTGTATGTCAATGCATCAAAGTAAAAAATAACTAATTTAAAAAAATTTATATTGAAAAAATATTTATTTCAAAGGATAAAAGCTTAGAATGGTTTCCGCGATTGAGAGCCATGTCTTTGGACAAATTAAACCGGATTGATGAGGAAAATGAAATAAAAATAAACTCGAAGAGACTAATAGCATGATGAATAGTCTAAATAAACAACTAGAAGAGATAAAAGAATCGGTATTGAGGATTTAAATCATCAACGTGAGAGTTTAATTATTTTTTTATTTTAGCTTCGGGACAAAAGAAAGCCAAATGAAGATTTGAGTTTTCGTGTCACACTTGATCCTTGAAATGACCGAATTATTTTTTTGTCTTTTTTAAATACTTTTTTAATTATTTTTCCATATATATCTAATTTTATTTTTGTAGATTAATTTTAAATTTCAAATTTTTAAGACACTTGCGATGACAGTTCTAAAATAAAAAATTTTTAAATAAGAAGTTAAGTTCAAGTTTAAAAGTAAATCGACAGGCTAGTGCCCTTGTCCATAAAAGACCGATTAACACTTCATTTATTCAAAATAAAATTTAAATTTAAAACATTTTTAATAAAAAGAATAAAATTTAAATTTAGTTTTATAGTGTTTAATAAAAAAGAAGAAAAAATAGCTAAAAAAATTTAACATTTTAATGTTTGAATTAAAATTTTGAATTGTTTTTTCAAAATCTGTAAAAATTTAGTTAATATTATAGAATATTGAAAGCTAAAATTTAGAAAATTTTAACATTGATCTCTTGATGACAAAGCTATTAATTAATCTCGAATAAAAATATCCAAAAGTTTTTTTTCCTTTTTTTAATTGTTTTTGACATTGGTTCGATTAGATTTCTTCGATTTTTAATAATTTTAAGAATATTTTTTTTAATTTAATTTTGAAATAAATTGCATCAAAATGAGCAAGATGAATTTTAAAAAATTCAATTTATGGACTGATTCACTGAATGAGGAAAATTTGTGTGAAACAATTGGAACAATTGATTTCTCCGAAGACCAGCCGAAACAAGAACGAGTTGTTGAGTCATACAAATTTGGGAATAAAGTCTAAGAAAAAGTGTTTACTAGGCCAAAGAGACAAAGAAGAAAAAAAAAGATAGAGCGCCAAGAAACTACCTGTTCAAGTCTGGACATTGGTGAACGCCTGGAACCTTTGATCTCTTTTGACGAGTCAAAACCTAGATCTCATATTCGAGTTTTTGAAATAGACACTGATGATTCAGTGGCTAAAGAGATATCCAGAATCCTTCAGGAACCTAAAGATGATGTTATTCGTAAATAGATAAAAATTTTATTTAAAAAAAAATAATTTATTTTTTCAAATATTAGAACAGTGTGTGAAAATTTTGGGAAAGAAAAAAAGCCTTGAGCTGTTATATGCTACAGAAGATACGGAAAGCTGCGGAGGAATACCCACTGGTGTAATTAAAAATTAAAATTTTATTTAACAAAAATTAGATTAACAAATTATTTTATTTAACAATTTTTTAGGACGGATATAGAAGACGAACACCAGGAGGAGTTTTTTTTCAATTGCAAAAAAAAATGATACAATTCTGAATTGTCAAAAAGCATAATATCAAAATTTAATAAAATTTCTCTTATGAGTGAGATATTTTAATTCAAAGTTTTTGTTAGTTTTTGTACTTGACGTTTTTTATTTCAAAAAATTTCAAAACCGAATTTCAAAAAATTAAGTTCAAATTCGTATTCAGCATCTAAAAATTTACTCCCTTAAAAAAAACGTCAAAGTACAAAAACTAACAAAAACTTTGAATTAAAATATCTCACTCATAAGAGGAATTTTATTAAATTTTGATAATGGACTATTAACTAGACTTTATGCTCTTTCATAATTGTATTTGATGTATTTTGTCGAGTAATCTTTTCTTGAGATTTTTTTGCTCTAAAAAAATGTATTTTTTAAGTATTCCAACTTTGAGTGCGAATACCTCTGGAATGAGACAATTTAGAAAAAAAATAAATTTATATTTTTAACACACAAGAACTCTTTTTTATTAGTACGTGTAAATAAGGTCAATATCTGGATGTGAATTTACGTGCAAACCGTCCTTTTCACAATTTAAAATTTTTATACTTTTATACAATGGTAAAATTAAATTTTAAATTAAATGTTTTTTAGCAAAATATTTCAACAAAAACATACCAAAAATGGTATCTTTTAAAAATTATTTATTTTGTTAATTTAAGAAATAAAATAAATAATAATTTTTAAAAAATACCATTTTTGAGCAGAACTTTCACACAGAATTGAGTTTCAATTAAAAATAATCGTGATTTATTCTAATTAAGACTTTTTAATTAAGAAATAACATTTTAATAATTTTAATTAAAATATTAGTTTTTTTATTAAGTTTTTCAAAAAATGACTTTATAGAATAAATTTTGTTTTAAAAAAAAATGAATTTCTTTAGGTAAGATCTAACTAAATAGAACGAGTTGAATTGAATATTTTCATCTAGAAAAATCAATCAAATCTTAGAAATTTTCTTTCTAAATTCGGGTTAAATTACATTTATTTTTTTTCAATTTTCTATGTTGTAATAAATGACAAATTTAAAATACATTTTTGAAAAGCAAGTTCAAAATCCTTTAACTAGTAATTTATTTTGTAAATTAAAAAAATTTTAATTATTTTTTTTAATTTTAGTTTTCAGTTTATTTTTTTTACAAACTATTATAATTTTTCAAACTATTAAGAGCTTACTTTTATTTATTTGTATTCAATCAAACTTAAAAAAAAAAAACTAGATAAGGAAAATACGCAATTGAAAAAAAATACTAGCATAATTGATTTATTTTAAAATTTTTTTGTTAAATTTAATTTGTTTTCTTTTTCCTTGCAGGTTAATACAAATTCTTATATTTCAAAATGAGCAATTTTATAATTTAAAAAAAAACTCATAAAATGAGTTTTCATCAAAACTCAATTGGTATTCTATACTTGCACGTAGAAGCAAAGCCATATTTTAATTACACCAATAACTTTGTATTCATCAACTTCATGTACTAGTTTGCTAAATATAAGTTATGTAATTTTTTTTCTTATTACTTTCGTATTGTTATCATATAATACTTTTTGAAAATCGTGATTTTAACCTTTTTGTGTGACAAAAAATTAAAAAACCTAAGATACTCGGTGAGTTGTGGTGAAAAATTAAGCTCCATTCACGAAGACGATGAATTTAAACTTGAAAATATCTTCGATCTTTTGGACAAAGATTTAAGGCTCAAATTGAATCTAACCAGAGATGAGCTGGCGGACTTAAGGTCCGAGAATTTCAATTGATCGAAGAGAGCCAGCTCAAAATTAAAAGCTATGTGTCACAATATGAGGAACAAAAGGTAGCTTTTTGATCATTTTTTTTTGGTTAAAAATTTTTTTTTTCTCTAGAAAATTATTAGTGTTCTGCAAACGGCGAATGCCAAATTGGACACAAAAAACAATGAAGTAGTTTTTTTCTGATAATTCTATTTTTGAAAATAAGGTCTTTTTAATTTTAGCTGGAATAAAAATTGTCTCATTTTGAAGAGATGATTTTTGGTTTTAATAACTCTTCGAAGCCCTATTGGAATGATAAAGTCGTAGGAATTTTCCAAAAGTCAAAATAAATTGTTCAAAAAAGTCTAAAAATAAACTCCAAAATCAAACAGATTCAAAATCATGCAGATCAAATGGTCAGCAAGTAAGTCAATTGCCTAATTTGAATGCCTTCATGCTCGAAGTAAAAGAGACAAATTTATTTCCAAAAGTAAAATTTAAAAAATTAATATGAATTAAATTAAATTTTTTAAATTTGAGGAATCGTCAAAAGCCGGTTTTGAGACTGTTGCTGATTCTGTTGAAGAATTTTTGAAATTCACTGATACCATCAGAAGACAGGTTTTATGCTTAATCAACAGAAATTAAAGAGGAAATTTATTTTAAAAATTTAGCATCAAGACAAATTTCCAAAGTCAGATGTGTTACAGTTGAGAGACACCAATAGCAACAAAACTCCGGAAACCAAGAAAAAACTTGGTTTAATGGAGCAACTGTTCAATTATTTAATTCTAAATGATCATAATAATTTAAATAACAAGTATTTTTATTTACGGGATTAAAATATTTTTGCATCTAATTTTAATGTTAAGTCTGCAAAAATTTATTCAACAGTCAAAGAGTTACCATAAATTTTTTCAATCATTATCAATCTAAAAACTCCTTAACTTTTGTTGAATCAAATGACAAGAACATGATCGAAGCAGAAAGCTCATCGCCAAACCCGAATTCAGTCTCGTGTGACATTGAATTCGATGAAAAAATTGAGAAATCATCGGCCAGCTTTTGTCCAAATCAATCTGATCAAATTGAATATTTTTTGGTATCATCTCCCACAGAGAATCCAGTGTTTGACTCAACAACCCTTAATTCAACCAAGCATTTCGAGGGTCAAATTGGAGACCAACGCAAAGAATTAACTCCAGCTGACAGATGGTATTCAAAGGACAATTCAATAAGTGAAAAAATAAGGCACAATTCAATCAGTTTGGACAAAAATTTGACCAATTTGCAAATAGTTTCGGATTTGGTACATTCAAGATTTACCAAAAGTGCATTGGACTGTTCAGATTTGGAATTGAATAAAGATGATGAATATTCAAAATCAAAATATAAAGTATCAAACATTAGAACACGATTTATTAGCTATTTGACTTCTAATTACCAAAAATTGGCCAAAAAAATTCGCAGAGATCCAGTTAGGTTTTTTAAAAGCACTTTTTCTTTACTCATCCTAGGTTTTAGTTTAATTTTTTTTTTGATCTTATTCTTTCGAGATGATGTGCAAAGACGGTTTATTTATATTTTATCTAATTGTTTCGAAATCAAGAATGCGTATGATGCTATAAGACCTAATTAAAAATATCTTTTTTTTTTAATTTTTTAGTTAACAAATTTAGTTGTCACTAAAAATGATTACAAAGAAAAAGTCAAAACTTTTACAACTTTCTATTTTGAAATCAAAAGCATTCTTCATGCAATTAAATCGCAGGCTTAGTTCATTTTATTTATTTATTTATTTATTAAAGATTTTGTAACGAAACTTTTTATTTAAAAAAATTAAAAAAAAATAATCAAAAGTTTAATAAAAGGTATAGAATGGATAAACAATACATTCATTTGATTGATAATCCTTGACGAATTCATTTTACAATCTAAATTTTTAATAAATACTAAAATTTAAAAGTTAGATTTTTAATTTAAAGATTAAAAAAAATTTTCAAAATATAATCCTTCACGATCAAATTCAAATTTCAAATCAAAATTTTTAGTTTTTGATTTTAATAACAAAGGTTTTTTTTCAATTTTTTAATAATAAATGACTAAACTTTATTAAACATGATATTTTTTAATCTATAATTAGATATAAAAATGCATGAATTTCTATCTAAAGAAAATTAAAATCTAAATCAATATTTTGAAATTTTGCAAGACAAAATTTAACTTTGTTTTGCCGAAATATTTTTTAATTAGTTTTAAAATATCATTTAAAGCCATAATTTGGATATCTAAATTTGGATTTTAAATTTGTCTTTAAACTTTTCAGATATAGATTTTAGAAAAATCAATTAAAAATCAATCAGAAAAAAAATATTTGCTTTTTCCAATTAAATAATAAACATATTATGTTTAATTTAAAAAATACTAAAAAAAGCTAATTTAAACATTTTAATTATGATTATAACCAATTAAATTTTAATCATTTGATCATGATCATGAACTTCAAGTTGCCTTTAAATGATATTTTAATGCTAATTAAAATATATAACGGCGAAACAAAGTTAAATTTCAAAATATTGATTAAAATTTTGATTTACTTAAAATAGAAATTTAAATAATTTTCTATCTAAGCATAGTTTAAACAAATAATGTTCAATAAAGTTAAGTAATTTTTAATTAAAAAATGAAGAAAACACACCTTTTTATTTAAATCAAGAACTAAAAATTTTGATTTTAAATTTAAATGTGACCATGAACTTCAATTTGCCTTGAGAAACCGCAATTGAATCAGGTAAAAATAATTTGAAAAATTAAACAAACAATATTTGAATATATTAAAGCAAATTGTATTTTTTTGTCAATAAATTAATTAGAAACAATCGATAATTTAACAATATAATCCATCGAGCTGATCCAGATTGTGTTTTGCCAAATCCAAGAAATTTGGTCATTCAATGGGAAGCTCCAGAGGTAGAAGTGACTCGTGAGTACAGAAATCAATCCAGATGAATATGTGAGACGATTTGGTTCGGTATTGTTGAGACATGACGAATTCAAACAAGCTGCTTCTAAATGGGTGCTCCAGAAAGTGTTGTTGTGTCGGACAGTCATAGAGAACTCGGTTTGCCACAATTAGAAGGTGAAGTCGAAGCATTGAGCTTAGTTGACGTGAGCCAAACTGCAATTTTCTGCATTTTGCACGCCATTAAATAGTATTCCAATCAAGTGTGCAATTACATTGCAGAGTTTTTGCAGACATATATTTTTGGATTAAGCAAAGTTGCTTAACCATTAAGCATATTACAGAACTAAATAATCTCTTTTGGTAAAAGTTTTTCTGAATTGAAAAGATCGAATTGAAATGAACTTCACAGCCCCAAAGACACCATTTCTTGAGAGATTGAACTTCGATGAATTTGGATTTTTTTTCTTTACTTCAATATTTTTTTTTTCATTTTTATGTTGATTCTTAAATCAACTTTTTTTTTTAGTTGTTAAAAATTTTAAACTTATAATATGGAATATAATTTTTGTAGTAGCAATTTTATTTAAGGCAAACAAAAGCAGTAAATATTATATTAAATAGGAACAAAAACATTTTTTTTTAGTAGAATAAAAAATAATAAAAAGAATGTGAAAAAATCGAAAAAGAGTCTTTTTGACTCGTTGGTGCTTCTAGTGTTAATGTACAAAATTTTATATGTTTAAAAATTTATAAAAAATTTACAATTTTTTTTATTAAAAAAAACACTTTTTTTTATTAAAAAAAACACTTTTTTTATTAATTTAGTTTACAAATTTAAAAATTGTCATGTGATTCTTTATTTACAGGCACAGCCTGGTCTGATTTTTTGTCAACGCCAATTACAATTATCGCAGCAAAGTAATCTTCTTCCTCCTCTTGCTTGATCCGATTGTTTTCTTCGATTTCGTACAAAAACTTGGGCTCGGTAATACCGAACCACCACGCTAGCTTTTTGCCGATAGTGTCGCACACTTCGACGCTTTTGTTGGCACTTTTTTGTACCAAGTAACCCATCCACGGCAACCAAGTCAAATTTTTCTTTTTGTCTAAAATTAAGACCATTTTTTAAGCTATTAAAAAAAAAATCTCACTGTTTCCAGGTCCATTTTGAGGCGCGCCTCGGCCTACTGGCGCCTTTTTTCCTCTTTGGCGCGCTCTTTCTCTTCTTCGTCCTCACTGCACTCTTACACAATGCTATCGCCGCAGTGAACTATGCGGAAATTGCGCGGCCTCCGTGTCAAATCTGTGCGCGATGTCGCAACCATGTCAATCTGAAAGTTCTGGTTGGCAAAGTGGCCATCGCCACCCTGAGTAAAATTGAAAAAAGTGCTCATCTATACAGAAATTGAACTAATTTAGCATTTTTATTTAAAGAGTGAGTAATTTAAACTAGACACAAATTAGTCAAGTGTTATTTTAAAAAACAAAATGTTCATAGAAATTGTGGATGTTAGGTGTAAATTTAACTAAACTCCGAGAACAACTTTTTGTTAAGACGCACAGACTTCGAGCGGATTAGAAAAAACGCTAGAGAGAAGTTTGCTGGGTAAAAGTGACTCGAATAAGTCTTAAAGTTTAGCTTTTTTAAATTATTTAAGTTGGGAGCCAAATAGTGACAAATAATTAGTTGAAATGCTCCTTCTTTTTGATTAATATTAAAAAAATAAAAAAATTTTTTTTTGCTGCTGAAGAAATGAATTTTAAAACAATTCATAAAAAATTAAAATTAACAAAAAAAATTATGTTATTTTATTTAGTTAAAATTATCGGAAGTGACCTGTCGGGAAGATTTGACTACCAAAATGTTTGTAAAATGATATAAATCATTTTTGTCTTCAATACAAAAAAAAGTGCTATGAAACATTACAGTATTATTTATGATTAACACTTTATTTATTCAAAAAAAAATTTAAGTTTAATAATTTTTTTTTTAATAAAAAGAATAAAATTAAAATTTAGTTAAGTTGTGTATAAAAAAATAACAAAAAAAAATTAGCTGAAAAAATTTAACATTTTGATATTTAAATTTAAGAAAATGCAAAATATAAAAACATTATGAGTAAACTAATCTTTTTGATCTTAGTCTACATTTTTTAGTGATGGACAATTTTAATTCTAGAGAAAATTAATAAAAATTTGATCCAACTCGATTTACTTGGATAATATATGAACAATTCTTGCTATCGGGTTTTGTGAACCATTAGTTCGCCTATTTTTTTTGTTCAGGAATAGGTGAACCAAAATTGGATTAGGTTAACAAAAAATTTCTAAGATTTTAAGAGAACACTTTTTGGATTATTATTAAATGAGTATTTATATTAATTATTTGGATACTAGAAAAAAAATTTTTGTTGAATAATTATTTATTGTCAAAATTATTATAATAAAAATTTAAAATGAATAGATAAAAATTAAATTTATAATTTATTATCATTTAAAGATTTTTTTTTCTATATAAAGCAATTCTTTTTCTTAAATGTGGGAAACGAAATAAAAACTAACCGTTTGATTGTATATGTTTTATCCAAAGTTAAAGTTATAACAAAAAGCTAGTGGTTTCTACAGCAGCTATGAAAATATGTTTCACTTTCAGTTATTCAAAGACTAAACTATAAGAAGAGACTAATGGTTTGGTTGGAGCGGGTAGGTTTTATGTGCCGGGTACTTATTTTGGTCGGTTTAAATTTGGAAAATGAACTGAATGCTACAATTTATTGCATTGAAATTTTCATATGTACTGATCCATTATAAATGGCTGTTTTGGAAGCATTGTGAATTTTGGAACAAAGATCGAGAACAAAAATTTTAAAATGAAACATCTTTTTTACTTTGGGCCCTAAATATTGTTCTGAAAAATGTATCAGCTGATATAAATTTTGTATCATCCAAATTTAGTCCCTGCAAAAACTCTTCAAGTCTGAAAAACACTAAATGTAGAGAAATTTAGTTTAAGTTCCACAAATTTTGAATAAAATAGCCCAAATTTTTTATTTTTTTCCCCAAATATCAAATAAACTCGCCAATTACTGAGTTTTTACGTAAAAAAATTAATTTACACTAAATTAAATAGAAATCCACTATTTTTAACTTATTGACACTTTTCTTTAAAAAATAGTACTTTTTATTAAAAAATGATAACAAATTTAAGAAAAAGTACCTAAATTATGAGAAAAGAGTGTTTGTTAGACAATAAAGATGGTATTCAATCGAGTTTTATGCTGAAAATCAAGTAAGCCATATTTTTCTCTAGAAAGTGAAGTATGTCATTGAAGTTATTAGCTTCAATTATAAATTTTAACAATTTAAAAATCGAAAAATAATGATTTTTAGCAAGTTTGATTATTGTATTTTAATTGTATTTTAAAAAATAACATTCAAGAGTGGAACAATAAACAAAATATAGTAAAATAAATGAGTTTATTTTTACGGATGTAGTTAGCTAGAAAAATGTTCTATAAGTAAGTTTTGAAAAATTAAAAAAAAGAAAATAAAATTGACAAAAATAAGATAATTTCACACTGAGCCTTTTGGTGAAGAAGATTTTACATTCCCTTGACTAAGCATTTGAGATGTATTGCTAAAATAATTAGAAAGAAGACCTAAGAAAATATTGTGTTAAATTATGTAATTTTAGGAAAATTAGTGTTGGGTGACTAATATTTTTAACTTATTTACACTTTTTACTAAAAAATAGCACTTTTTACAAGAAAATGTTAAAATTTTAAAACAAGTACCTAAATTTTGTAATAAAAATAAAGTAATGTTCCGCTTTTTGTTTTATTCAAAATTTATGAAACACAAAGTAAATTTAAATTTTATTTATTTATTTATTTATTTAAATAAGAAAGCCGCAAATAGGGCGATTTTGGGAGTTGGAGCGTCAATCGTGGACCTCCAGTACTCTTATTAAATTTACTAGTATATTTACAATTGCACAAAAGTAATAATAAAAGAACAATACTCTATTTGCATTGAAATTTGGACCTTTTACTTTTAATTAAGGAAAAACGAGTTCAAATAGAATTATATATTAAATGAAAGGTCTTGGACTCATCTTTCGGCAAAATTATTTAATTTTTTGATTTCCAAAAAAATGTCAATTTTGGCAAAAAGAAAATGTCTTTTTTGTCAATTTTGGCAAAAAGAAAATGTCTTAATATAGGTAATATTGAAAAATATAAATAAAATGACATAATTTGAGAGATGGAAGAAATTGAGTATAAGCTGAGTAATTCATTTTATAAAAAATGTCCACACATTTTTTGTATTAAGAACAGATTTAATAATAATTTATTTTTTGTTTTTACTTTTGATTATTCGCCAAATAGTGAACATTATTTTGAAAATTTTTTTATATCTCAAAGAGATGTTGACAATTTATTACAGTGGATGATCTTAATGCAGTTGAAGCACATATTTAGTATAACATTTAGTTAAGCTTTCGAATCTACTTAGCTCTTCAAACCAAAAGATAAGGTTTCTTAACTAATATCGATGAGGAAATCTCATAAAATATCATTAATATTGCTAAAGAAGTGTTCCTCTGAAACCATAAAAATCTTTTGTTCACCTAATTAATAAATTGTTCACATATTCCAATTTTGGTTCACCTTTCCGTAAAGACAAAAATTAAGTAAACTAAAAGTTCACAAAACCCGAGAACAAAAATTGTTCACATAATAAGTGAAATATGGTCACCTAGCCTACTAGACTTAATAAAATAAACATAAAAAAATATTGCAACAAAATGCAAAATAATTTTTTTATCGTTTTTAATTTTCTCATATAAAAAAAGACAACAAGATAAAATATCATTAGTATTTTAAATGATTTTTGGTTTAATTTTATTTTCTCAATAAAATAGAAAAATAAAGATTTTTTTTGAAAAGAAGGTAATTAAGATCAATTTATATTTGAATTCTAAAAAACCTAATAAATTGATAAATATATACCCTTTTTTCGATTTTTACGACTAGAATTAATTATTTTTAATCATTAATTGAAGATTAATTTTATAAGTTTATATTTAAGTTATACAATTATTTTAGACTTTTATTCTTGCTAAATAATTTTTTAGCAAAAATGTATTTTTCTTACAAAAATATTGTTTTTAATATTGATCCCATTCTGATGCGTGATAAAAAATGAATTTTAACTTTTTTGAACAAAAATTAGTTTTTATACAATAATAATGATTTTCATTTCAAATATTTCATAAAAAGCAATAAATAAAAAGAAATAAACACTTATTTTATCTCAAATTGTTATTTTTAGTGAAAAAAATTATTTTCCAAAATAATTTCTTATCTAGTAGAAAAATTAGTTTTTTGAATAAAAATTATCTTTCTTGAATAAAAATTTATTTTTAGTACAAAAAACTTTGGTTTTAATTCAAAATATTGCTAGATGCTCAAAAAAAGTTCATTTTTGCTAATAAAAGAAGATTTTTTTTAATAATACAATCTTAACCAATATCGTGTCTTTAGTCATAGTTGACCAGTTGATTACATATTTTTGTCCAGTGAATCTTACCTATATCACATCAAGACTGGACCCCTAATTTTTAGAGATGGAATAAGTGACCAGAATTTTGTCACCTATTTTTTAGTTAAGTTACTAATTTTTTTTCTCGAATATTTGATTTTTTTACATTTTTTTTTTATTTTAAAATAATATTTGAAATAATATTTGATGAATCTTAATTGAAAAGCTTTTATTATATTTTATAAATTATACAAATTAAATTAATTATAAAATCTTAATATAAAAAGCAGGCTTTTGAAAAACCAAAATGCAAAGATGAAACTATGGGAGAAAAAATAATTTTTGCTCAAAATAAGAAGTGATATTCGAATCAAGATATATCGAATATCATACTCCATTGAGTAATTGCTAACAAGTAGTTTCTTCATTTTTTCCTGAACTTAAAAAATTTAAAAATGCCTTACCTCTATTTATTTCAACATATCGTTATTCTTTTAGCTTATTTCAAAAAAAGTCATTTTAATCCTAAAACATTATTTTTTAATACAAAAAATAATTAAAATAAAAAAATAATTTTTCCTCAAGATAAGAAATTATTTTCCAAAAAACAGTCTAAACTAAAATTGAAACACGGGTTTTTTTTTAAGCAATTTTTGTACTAAAAATTAATTTTTATTCAAAAAATAATTATTATTCAAATAAATAATTTTTCTTCTTGATAAGAAATTATTTTGAAAATAACTTTTTTCTCTAAAAATAACATTTTGAGATAAAATAAGTAGTTATTTCAAAAGCACATTCTAATCCAAAATTGAAAAATGTTGTTTTTTCAGCAATATTCGAAATAAATATTAATTAAATTGCATCAAAAATAATTTTTTCTTTGAATGAAAGATGATTTTTGCTTGAAAAAAGATCATTTTTTCTCAAAAATAATAATTTTAGCAAAAAAAAGATCATTTTTTTTCAAAAGAAAATATTCTGTTAAATAAAAGATGATTTTAGTAAAAAAAAGATGATTTTTGCTTGAAAAAAGATCATTTTTCTCAAAAATAATAATTTTAGCATTAAAAAAGATCATTTTTTCTTAAAAATAATAATTTTTGCAAAATAAAAGATCATTTTTTCTCAAAAATAATAATATTTGCAAAATAAAAGATCATTTTTGCTTGAAAATATTAATTTTTGAATTAAAAAAGATGCTTTTTTCTTAAAAATAATAATTTTTGCAAAATAAAAGATAATTATTTCTAAAAAATAATGATTTTAGCAAAAAAAAAGATGATTTCTTCTCAAAAATAATAATTTTTACTTGAAAAAAAATCATTTTTGCTTGAAAATAATAATTTTTGCTTTTAATATTTATTTTTTGGAAGAGCGCTGTAATTCAAGGCTTAATATAATAAAATATCTCTCAAATAGGAAATGGAGTCTAAAATCAAAAATCTTAGGTAATCTTTACAAGTTTTTGATAGGATCAATCTTTGATTATACTTTCCTTGTTTAAAATCATTATCAAAAACTAATATAAAAAAATACAACTTAGAACTCCCAAAAAAGAAACAAGCCTTGGTCCAACAAAGCTATGTTTTAAAATCTGTACAATTATTTATAGACAAAAGTTGTTTGCAGATTTTGAGATAGCTAACACCTAACGTGAAAATTCAAGGAAAATAGAATCAAAAAATCTCGATAATTAATTTCAGTTTATTATTAAAATAAGATTTCAATTAATATAATCTTAAAATGCTTCAAACATTAAAGAAAGAATTGCATGATTGAGTTTGATTGTGAGTTGAGTTAGTGTCACTCAAAATCACACTCATACTCAAAGAAAATTGCGTGAAATTGTCTATTTTAAGGGCATTTTAAAATTGATGATCAGTTTAAAATATCATTTCAATCTTTAGATATTAAAATTAATCTTTGATTTTTTTAAATAATTTTAATAAATTTAAAATAATTGGAAAAAAATTTTCTCAATTCATTGATTCGTTCTTTTATGTTTTTTTTGAGTGATCCAATGTCCAAAAATACAAACTAGCCTTGTTCCAAAAAAGCTATGTTTTAAAATAAGTACAATAATTTTTAGACAAAAAAAGTTTTGCAAATGATTTATCTTAAACTTAATATAGTCAAGACAAAGGGGTTAAAGATAAAACCCAACGTGAAAATTCAAGGAAAATAGAATCAAAAAAATCTCGATAATTAATTTCAGTTTATTATTAAAATAAGATTTCAATTAATATAATCTTAAAATGCTTCAAACATTAAAGAAAGAAAATAAAATGTTGAATACAACAAAATATGAATTGAATATTTGAAATTTAATAAGCAATTAAGGCTAAAAATTTTTTCAAGCTTTAAGGCAAAATTAAAAATCAAGTAAATACTTCAAAAGACAAGGCTTAGACAATGAACTTTTTTGTTCTTTATGATCCTTTTTAAAAAGTGCATAAAACTTTTAGTTTCGTTCTTTTATGTTTTTTTTGAGTGATCTAATGTCCAAAATGCAAACTAGCCTTGTTCCAAAAAACTATTTTTTAAAATAAGTACAATAATTTTTAGCCTTAATTGCTTATTAAATTTCAAATATTCAATTCATATTTTGTTGTATTCAACATTTTATTTTCTTTCTTTAATGTTTGAAGCATTTTAAGATTATATTAATTGAAATCTTATTTTAATAATAAACTGAAATTAATTATCGAGATTTTTTTGATTCTATTTTCCTTGAATTTTCACGTTGGGTTTTATCTTTAACCCCTTTGTCTTGACTATATTAAGTTTAAGATAAATCATTTGCAAAACTTTTTTGTCTAAAAATTATTGTACTTATTTTAAAACATAGTTTTTTGGAACAAGGCTAGTTTGTATTTTTGGACATTGGATCACTCAAAATAACATAAAAGAACGAAACTAAAAGTTTTATGCACTTTTTAAAAAGGATCATAAAGAACAAAAAAGTTCATTGTCTAAGCCTTGTCTTTTGAAGTATTTACTTGATTTTTAATTTTTTTTAATTTTATTGAATAATTAAATATTTTGTTTCTAATTATTTTGCCTTAAAGCTTGAAAAAATTTTTAGCCTTAATTGCTTATTAAATTTCAAATATTCAATTCATATTTTGTTGTATTCAACATTTTATTTTCTTTCTTTAATGTTTGAAGCATTTTAAGATTATATTAATTGAAATCTTATTTTAATAATAAACTGAAATTAATTATCGAGATTTTTTTGATTCTATTTTCCTTGAATTTTCACGTTGGGTTTTATCTTTAACCCCTTTGTCTTGACTATATTAAGTTTAAGATAAATCATTTGCAAAACTTTTTTTGTCTAAAAATTATTGTACTTATTTTAAAACATAGCTTTTGGAACAAGGCTAGTTTGTATTTTTGGACATTGGATCACTCAAAAAAAACATAAAAGAACGAATCAATGAATTGAGAAAATTTTTTTCCAATTATTTTAAATTTATTAAAATTATTTAAAAAAATCAAAGATTAATTTTAATATCTAAAGATTGAAATGATATTTTAAACTGATCATCAATTTTAAAATGCCCTTAAAATAGACAATTTCACGCAATTTTCTTTGAGTATGAGTGTGATTTTGAGTGACACTAACTCAACTCACAATCAAACTCAATCATGCAATTCTTTCTTTAATGTTTGAAGCATTTTAAGATTATATTAATTGAAATCTTATTTTAATAATAAACTGAAATTAATTATCGAGATTTTTTTGATTCTATTTTCCTTGAATTTTCACGTTAGGTGTTAGCTATCTCAAAATCTGCAAACAACTTTTGTCTATAAATAATTGTACAGATTTTAAAACATAGCTTTGTTGGACCAAGGCTTGTTTCTTTTTTTGGGAGTTCTAAGTTGTATTTTTTTATATTAGTTTTTGATAATGATTTTAAACAAGGAAAGTATAATCAAAGATTGATCCTATCAAAAACTTGTAAAGATTACCTAAGATTTTTGATTTTAGACTCCATTTCCTATTTGAGAGATATTTTATTATATTAAGCCTTGAATTACAGCGCTCTTCCAAAAAATAAATATTAAAAGCAAAAATTATTATTTTCAAGCAAAAATGATTTTTTTTCAAGTAAAAATTATTATTTTTGAGAAGAAATCATCTTTTTTTTTGCTAAAATCATTATTTTTTAGAAATAATTATCTTTTATTTTGCAAAAATTATTATTTTTAAGAAAAAAGCATCTTTTTTAATTCAAAAATTAATATTTTCAAGCAAAAATGATCTTTTATTTTGCAAATATTATTATTTTTGAGAAGAAATCATCTTTTATTTTGCAAAAATTATTATTTTTAAGAAAAAATGATCTTTTTTAATGCTAAAATTATTATTTTTGAGAAAAATGATCTTTTTTCAAGCAAAAATCATCTTTTTTTTACTAAAATCATCTTTTATTTAACAGAATATTTTCTTTTGAAAAAAAATGATCTTTTTTTTGCTAAAATTATTATTTTTGAGAAAAATGATCTTTTTTCAAGCAAAAAATCATCTATCATTCAAAGAAAAAATTATTTTTGATGCAATTTAATTAATATTTATTTCGAATATTGCTGAAAAAACAACATTTTTCAATTTTGGATTAGAATGTGCTTTTGAAATAACTACTTATTTTATCTCAAAATGTTATTTTTAGAGAAAAAAGTTATTTTCAAAATAATTTCTTATCAAGAAGAAAAATTATTTATTTGAATAATAATTATTTTTTTGAATAAAAATTAATTTTTAGTACAAAAATTGCTTAAAAAAAAACCCGTGTTTCAATTTTAGTTTAGACTGTTTTTTTGGAAAATAATTTCTTATCTTGAGGAAAAATTATTTTTTTTATTTTAATTATTTTTTTTGTATTAAAAAATAATGTTTTAGGATTAAAATGACTTTTTTTTGAAATAAGCTAAAAGAATAACGATATGTTGAAATAAATAGAGGTAAGGCATTTTTAAATTTTTTAAGTTCAGGAAAAAATGAAGAAACTACTTGTTAGCAATTACTCAATGGAGTATGATATTCGATATATCTTGATTCGAATATCACTTCTTATTTTGAGCAAAAATTATTTTTTCTCCCATAATTTCATCTTTGCATTTTGGTTTTTCAAAAGCCTGCTTTTTATATTAAGATTTTATAATTAATTTAATTTGTATAATTTATAAAATAGATCTTACTTTACTTGTTGAACAATTTTTTTACTTTTTCGGGTGCACAGTTAAACTTGACGAACATTTTTTTACTGTTTCGAGAAATTTGAATGAACTAGAGGAATTTGTGATTCTTTTTATTTTAATTTTGATGAACAGAATACTTTGAACAGATCTTACTTTACTTGTTGAACATTTTTTTTACTTTTTCGGGTGCACAGTTTTACTTGACGAAAATTTATTACATTTTTTTACTGTTTCGAGGAATTTGAATGACCAAAAGGAAGTTGTGATTTTTTTTTTTTAAATTTTGATTAACAGAAAACACTAACACTTCTAACTATGCGATTTTCCATTTTTTTAAATTTGTAACAATCAATTTGCACAGTTAAACTTGACGAACATTTTTTTACTGTTTCGAGGAATTTGAATGAATTACAGTAATTTGTGATTCTTTTTTTTTTAAATTTTGATGAACAGAATACTTTGAACAAATCTTACTTTACTTGACGAACATTTTTTAACTTTTCGAGAAATTTGAATGACTTACAGGAAGTTGTGATATTCTTTTTTAAATTTTGATGAAAAGAATACTTTGAACAGTTCTTACCTTATTTGACGAACATTTTTTAACTTTTCGAGAAATTTGAATGAAATATCAGGAAGTTGTGATTCTTTTTTTTTTTAAATTTTGATGAAAAGAATACTTTGAACAGTTCTTACCTTATTTGACGAACATTTTTTAACTTTTCGAGAAATTTGAATGAAATATCAGGAAGTTGTGATTCTTTTTTTTTTTAAATTTTGATGAACAGAATACTTTGAACAGATCTTACTTTGCAATTTGACAATTTTATTAATCTGTCACAATCAATTTGCTCAGTTTAACTTGACAAAAATTTTTAACATTTTGTAGGAATTTGAATGAACTTCAGGAGGTTCTGATTCAATTTTTTTTTAATTTGATTAACAGAATACTTTGAACACTTTAAACTTTGTGATTTAACAATTTTTTTAATCTGTCACAATCAATTTGTTCAGTTTTACTTGACGAAAATTTATTACATTTTTTTACTGTTTCGAGGAATTTGAATGACCAAAAGGAAGTTGTGATTTTTTTTTTTTAAATTTTGATTAACAGAAAACACTAATACTTGCGATTTTCCATTTTTTTAAATTTGTAACAATCAATTTGCACAGTTAAACTTGACGAACATTTTTTTACTGTTTCGAAGAATTTGAATGAACTTCAGAAATTTGTGATTCTTTTTTTTTTAAATTTTGATGAACAGAATACTTTGAACACATAAAACTTTGTGATTTTACAATTTTTTTAATCTGTCACAATCAATTTGCTACAGAAATTTGTGATTCACAAATTCCTGTAGTTCATTCAAATTCCCCGAAAAAGTAAAAAAATGTTCGTCAAGTAAAGTAAGATCTGTTCAAAGTATTCTGTTCATCAAAATATAAAAAAAAAAAAAATCACAACATTCTAATATTTCGTTCAAATTCCTCGAAACAGTAAAAAAATGTTCAATAAGTAAAGTAAGATCTGTTCAAAGTATTCTGTTCATCAAAATTAAAAAAAAAAGAATCACAAATTACTGTAATTCATTCAAATTCCTCGAAACAGTAAAAAAATGTTCGTCAAGTAAAGTAAGATCTGTTCAAAGTATTCTGTTCATCAAAATTAAAAAAAAAGGAATCACAAATTCCTGTAGTTCATTCAAATTCCTCGAAACAGTAAAAAAATGTTCGTCAAGTTTAACTGTGCACCCGAAAAAGTAAAAAAATTGTTCAACAAGTAAAGTAAGATCTGTTCAAAGTATTCTGTTCATCAAAATTAAAAAAAAGAATCACAAATTCCTGTAGTTCATTCAAATTTCTCGAAACAGTAAAAAAATGTTCGTCAAGTAAAGTAATATCTGTTCAAAGTATTCTGTTCATCAAAATTTAAAAAAAAAAAGTAACACAACTTCCTGAAATTACATTCAAATGCCTACAAAAAGTTAAAAAATAATCGTCAAGTAAAACTGAACAAATTGATTGTTACAGATTAATAAAATTGTAAAATTTAAAAAAATAGGAATCACAAATTCCTATAGTTCATTCAAATTCCTCGAAACAGTAAAAAAATGTTCGTCAAGTTAAACTGAGCAAATTGATTGTGACAGATTAATAAAATTGTCAAATTGCAAAGTAAGATCTGTTCAAAGTATTCTGTTCATCAAAATTTAAAAAAAAAAAGAATCACAAATTCCTGAAATTTCATTCAAATTTCTCGAAACAGTAAAAAAATGTTCGTTAAGTTAAACTGAGCAAATTGATTGTGACAGATTAAAAAAATTGTAAAATCACAAAGTTTTATGTGTTCAAAGTATTCTGTTCATCAAAATTTAAAAAAAAAAAATCACAACTTCCTGTTAGTCATTTAAATTCCTCGAAACAGTAAAAAAATGTAATAAATTTTCGTCAAGTAAAACTGAGCAAATTGATTGTGACAGATTAATAAAATTGTCAAATTGCAAAGTAAGATCTGTTCAAAGTATTCTGTTCATCAAAATTTAAAAAAGAATATCACAACTTCCTGTAAGTCATTCAAATTTCTCGAAAAGTTAAAAAATGTTCGTCAAGTAAGGTAAGAACTGTTCAAAGTATTCTTTTCATCAAAATTTAAAAAAGAATATCACAACTTCCTGTAAGTCATTCAAATTTCTCGAAAAGTTAAAAAATGTTCGTCAAGTAAAGTAAGATCTGTTCAAAGTATTCTGTTCATCAATTTTTTTAAATAAAAAAGAATCACAAATTCCTGAAATTTCA
This sequence comes from Brachionus manjavacas, assembly GCA_019054805.1. Taxonomy (NCBI): domain Eukaryota; kingdom Metazoa; phylum Rotifera; class Eurotatoria; order Ploima; family Brachionidae; genus Brachionus; species Brachionus manjavacas. Next base: position 156,018 of record JAHQIY010000029.1, on the reverse strand, counting down.
TTCAAATTTCTCGAAACAGTAAAAAAATGTTCGTCAAGTTTAACTGAGCAAATTGATTGTTAGAAATTAATAAAATTGTAAAATCACAAAGTTTTATGTGTTCAAAGTATTCTGTTCATCAAAATTTAAAAAAAAAAATCACAACTTCCTGTTAGTCATTCAAATTCCTCGAAACAGTAATAAAATCTAATAAATTTTCGTCAAGTAAAAACTGAGCAAATTGATTGTGACAGATTAATAAAATTGTCAAATTGCAAAGTAAGATCTGTTCAAAGTATTCTGTTCATCAAAATTTAAAAAAGAATATCACAACTTCCTGTAAGTCATTCAAATTTCTCGAAAAGTTAAAAAATGTTCGTCAAGTAAGGTAAGAACTGTTCAAAGTATTCTTTTCATTAAAATTTAAAAAGAATATCACAACTTCCTGTAAGTCATTCAAATTTCTCGAAAAGTTAAAAAATGTTCGTCAAGTCAAGTAAGATCTGTTCAAAGTATTCTGTTCATCAAAATTAAAAAAAAAATCACAACTTCCTGTTAGTCATTTAAATTCCTCGAAACAGTAAAAAAATGTAATAAATTTTCGTCAAGTAAAACTGAGCAAATTGATTGTGACAGATTAATAAAATTGTCAAATTGCAAAGTAAGATCTGTTCAAAGTATTCTGTTCATCAAAATTTAAAAAAGAATATCACAACTTCCTGTAAGTCATTCAAATTCCTCGAAATAGTAATAAAATCTAATAAATTTTCGTCAAGTAAAACTGAGCAAATTGATTGTGACAGATTAATAAAATTGTCAAATTGCAAAGTAAGATCTGTTCAAAGTATTCTGTTCATCAAAATTTAAAAAAGAATATCACAACTTCCTGTAAGTCATTCAAATTTCTCGAAAAGTTAAAAAATGTTCGTCAAGTAAGGTAAGAACTGTTCAAAGTATTCTTTTCATTAAAATTTAAAAAAGAATATCACAACTTCCTGTAAGTCATTCAAATTTCTCGAAAAGTTAAAAAATGTTCGTCAAGTCAAGTAAGATCTGTTCAAAGTATTCTGTTCATCAAAATTAAAAAAAAAAAAATCACAACTTCCTGTTAGTCATTTAAATTCCTCGAAACAGTAAAAAAATGTAATAAATTTTCGTCAAGTAAAACTGAGCAAATTGATTGTGACAGATTAATAAAATTGTCAAATTGCAAAGTAAGATCTGTTCAAAGTATTCTGTTCATCAAAATTTAAAAAAGAATATCACAACTTCCTGTAAGTCATTCAAATTTCTCGAAAAGTTAAAAAAATGTTCGTCAAGTAAGGTAAGAACTGTTCAAAGTATTCTTTTCATTAAAATTTAAAAAAGAATATCACAACTTCCTGTAAGTCATTCAAATTTCTCGAAAAGTTAAAAAATGTTCGTCAAGTCAAGTAAGATCTGTTCAAAGTATTCTGTTCATCAAAATTAAAAAAAAAATCACAACTTCCTGTTAGTCATTTAAATTCCTCGAAACAGTAAAAAAATGTAATAAATTTTCGTCAAGTAAAACTGAGCAAATTGATTGTGACAGATTAATAAAATTGTCAAATTGCAAAGTAAGATCTGTTCAAAGTATTCTGTTCATCAAAATTTAAAAAAGAATATCACAACTTCCTGTAAGTCATTCAAATTTCTCGAAAAGTTAAAAATGTTCGTCAAGTAAGGTAAGAACTGTTCAAAGTATTCTTTTCATTAAAATTTAAAAAAGAATATCACAACTTCCTGTAAGTCATTCAAATTTCTCGAAAAGTTAAAAAATGTTCGTCAAGTAAAGTAAGATCTGTTCAAAGTATTCTGTTCATCAAAATATAAAACAAAAATCTCAACATTCTAATATTTCGTTCAAATTCCTCGAAACAGTAAAAAATGTTCAACAAGTAAAGTAAGATCTGTTCAAAGTATTCTGTTCATCAAAATTTTTAAAAAAAAAAGGAATCACAAATTCCTGTAGTTCATTCAAATTCCTCGAAACTTTAAAAAAATGTTCGTCAAGTTAAACTGAGCAAATTGATTGTTACAAATTGATAAAATTGTAAAATCACAAAGTTTTATGTGTTCAAAGTATTCTGTTCATCAAAATTTAAAAAAAAAAAATCACAACTTCCTGTTAGTCATTTAAATTCCTCGAAACAGTAAAAAAATGTAATAAATTTTCGTCAAGTAAAACTGAGCAAATTGATTGTGACAGATTAATAAAATTGTCAAATTGCAAAGTAAGATCTGTTCAAAGTATTCTGTTCATCAAAATTTAAAAAAGAATATCACAACTTCCTGTAAGTCATTCAAATTTCTCGAAAAGTTAAAAAATGTTCGTCAAGTAAGGTAAGAACTGTTCAAAGTATTCTTTTCATTAAAATTTAAAAAAGAATATCACAACTTCCTGTAAGTCATTCAAATTTCTCGAAAAGTTAAAAAATGTTCGTCAAGTCAAGTAAGATCTGTTCAAAGTATTCTGTTCATCAAAATAAAAAAAAAAGAATCACAAATTCCTGTAGTTCATTCAAATTTCTCGAAACAGTAAAAAAATGTTCGTCAAGTTTAACTGAGCAAATTGATTGTTAGAAATTAATAAAATTGTAAAATCACAAAGTTTTATGTGTTCAAAGTATTCTGTTCATCAAAATTTAAAAAAAAAAATCACAACTTCCTGTTAGTCATTCAAATTCCTCGAAACAGTAATAAAATCTAATAAATTTTCGTCAAGTAAAACTGAGCAAATTGATTGTGACAGATTAATAAAATTGTCAAATTGTAAAGTAAGATCTGTTCAAAGTATTCTGTTCATCAAAATTTAAAAAAGAATATCACAACTTCCTGTAAGTCATTCAAATTTCTCGAAACAGTAAAAAAATGTTCGTCAAGTAAAGTAAGATCTGTTCAAAGTATTCTGTTCATCAAAATTAAAAGAAAAGGAATCACAAATTCCTGTAGTTCATTCAAATTCCTCGAAACAGTAAAAAAATGTTCGTCAAGTTTAACTGTGCACCCGAAAAAGTAAAAAAATTGTTCAACAAGTAAAGTAAGATCTGTTCAAAGTATTCTGTTCATCAAAATTAAAAAAAAGAATCACAAATTCCTGTAGTTCATTCAAATTTCTCGAAACAGTAAAAAAATGTTCGTCAAGTAAAGAAAGATCTGTTCAAAGTATTCTTTTCATCAAAATTTAAAAAAAAAAGAATCACAACTTCCTGAAATTTCATTTAAATTCCTCGAAAGAGTTGAAAAATGTACGTCAAGTAATGTTAGATCTGTTCAAAGTATTCTGTTCATCAATTTTTTTAAATAAAAAAGAATCACAACTTCCTGAAATTTCATTCAAATTCCTCGAAAAAGTAAAAAAATGTTCGTCAAGTTAAACTGAGCAAATTGATTGTTAGAAATTAATAAAATTGTAAAATCACAAAGTTTTATGTGTTCAAAGTATTCTGTTCATCAAAATTTAAAAAAAAGAATAACAAATTACTGTAATTCATTCAAATTCCTCGAAACAGTAAAAAAATGTTCGTCAAGTTAAACTGAGCAAATTGATTGTGACAGGTTAAAAAAATTGTTAAATCACAAAGTTTGTTGTGTTCAAAGTATTCTGTTAATCAAAATTAAAAAAAATTGAATCAGAACCTCCTGAAGTTCATTCAAATTCCTACAAAATGTTAAAAACTGTTCGTCAAGTTAAACTGAGCAAATTGATTGTGACAAATTAATTAAATTGTCAAATTGCAAAGTAAGATCTGTTCAAAGTATTCTGTTCATCAAAATTTTAAAAAAAAAAAAGGAATCACAACTTCCTGATATTTCATTCAAATTTCTCGAAAAGTTAAAAAATGTTCGTCAAGTAAGATAAGAACTGTTCAAAGTATTCTTTTCATCAAAATTTAAAAAAGAATATCACAACTTCCTGTAAGTCATTCAAAATTCTCGAAAAGTTAAAAAATGTTCGTCAAGTAAAGTAAGATCTGTTCAAAGTATTCTGTTCATCAAAATATAAAAAAAAAAAAATCACAACATTCTAATATTTCGTTCAAATTCCTCGAAACAGTAAAAAAATGTTCAACAAGTAAAGTAAGATCTGTTCAAAGTATTCTGTTCATCAAAATTTTAAAAAAAAAAGGAATCACAAATTCCTTTAGTTCATTCAAATTCCTCGAAACGGTAAAAAAATGTTCGTCAAGTTAAACTGAGCAAATTGATTGTTACAAATTGATAAAATTGTATAATCTCAAAGTTTTAAGTGTTCAAAGTATTCTGTTCATCAAAATTTAAAAAAAAAAGATTCACAAATTCCTGTAGTTCTTTCAAATTCCTCGAAACAGTAAAAAAATGTTCGTCAAGTTAAACTGAGCAAATTGATTGTGACAGGTTAAAAAATTGTTAAATCACAAAGTTTGATGTGTTCAAAGTATTCTGTTAATCAAAATTAAAAAAAATTGAATCAGAACCTCCTGAAGTTCATTCAAATTCCTACAAATTGTTAAAAACTGTTCGTCAAGTTAAACTGAGCAAATTGATTGTGACAAATTAATTAAAATTGTCAAATTGCAAAGTAAGATCTGTTCAAAGTATTCTGTTCATCAAAATTTAAAAAAAAAAAGAATCACAAATTACTGTAATTCATTCAAATTTCTCGAAAAGTTAAAAAATGTTCGTCAAGTAAAGTAAGATCTGTTCAAAGTATTCTGTTCATCAAAATTAAAATAAAAAGAATCACAAATTCCTGTAGTTCATTCAAATTCCTCGAAACAGTAAAAAAATGTTCGTCAAGTTAAACTAGCAAATTGTTTGTTACAAATTAATAAAATCAAAATTTAAAAAAAAAAGAATCACAACTTCCTGAAATTACATTCAAATGCCTAAAAAAGTTAAAAAATGTTCGTCAAGTTTAACTGACCAAATTGATTGTTACAAATTGATAAAATTGTAAAATCACAAAGTTTTATGTGTACAAAGTATTCTGTTCATCAAAATTTTAAAAAAAAGAATCAGAAATTCCTGTAGTTCATTCAAATTTCTCGAGACAGTAAAAAAATTTTCGTCAAGTTTAACTGTGCACCCGAAAAAGTAAAAAAATTGTTCAACAAGTAAAGTAAAATCTGTTCAAAGTATTCTGTTCATCAAAATTAAAAAAAAAGAATCACATATTCCTGTAGTTCATTCAAATTCCTCGAAACAGTAAAAAAATGTTCGTCAAGTAATGTAAGATCTGTTCAAAGTATTCTGTTCATCAAAATTAAAATAAAAAGAATCACAAATTCCTGTAGTTCATTCAAATTTCTCGAAACAGTAAAAAAATGTTCGTCAAGTTAAACTAGCAAATTGTTTGTTACAAATTAATAAAATCAAAATTTAAAAAAAAAAGAATCACAACTTCCTGAAATTACATTCAAATGCCTAAAAAAAGTTAAAAAATGTTCGTCAAGTTTAACTGACCAAATTGATTGTTACAAATTGATAAAATTGTAAAATCACAAAGTTTTATGTGTACAAAGTATTCTGTTCATCAAAATTTTAAAAAAAAAGAATCAGAAATTCCTGTAGTTCATTCAAATTTCTCGAGACAGTAAAAAAATGTTCGTCAAGTTTAACTGTGCACCCGAAAAAGTAAAAAAATTGTTCAACAAGTAAAGTAAAATCTGTTCAAAGTATTCTGTTCATCAAAATTAAAAAAAGAATCACAAATTCCTGTAGTTCATTCAAATTCCTCGAAACAGTAAAATAATGTTCGTCAAGCTAAACTGAGCAAATTGATTGTGACAAATTAATTAAAATTGTCAAATTGCAAAGTAAGATCTGTTCAAAGTATTCTGTTCATCAAAATTTAAAAAAAAAAAGAATCACAAATTCCTGTAGTTCATTCAAATTTCTCGAAACAGTAAAAAAATGTTCGTCAAGTTAAACTAGCAAATTGATTGTTACAAATTAATAAAATCAAAATTTAAAAAAAAGAATCACAACTTCCTGAAATTACATTCAAATGCCTAAAAAAGTTAAAAAATGTTCGTCAAGTAAAACTGAACAAATTGATTGTTACAGATTAATAAAATTGTAAAATTTAAAAAAAAGGAATCACAAATTCCTGTAGTTCATTCAAATTCCTCGAAAAACTAAAAAAATGTTCGTCAAGTTTAACTGACCAAATTGATTGTTACAAATTGATAAAATTGTAAAATCACAAAGTTTTATGTGTACAAAGTATTCTGTTCATCAAAATTTTAAAAAAAAAGAATCACAAATTCCTGTAGTTCATTCAAATTTCTCGAGACAGTAAAAAAAAATGTTCGTCAAGTTTAACTGTGCACCCGAAAAAGTAAAAAAATTGTTCAACAAGTAAAGTAAAATCTGTTCAAAGTATTCTGTTCATCAAAATTAAAAAAAAAAGAATCACAAATTCCTGTAGTTCATTCAAATTCCTCGAAACAGTAAAAAAATGTTCGTCAAGTTTTACTGAGCAAATTGATTGTGACAGATTAATAAAATTGTCAAATTGCAAAGTAAGATCTCTTCAAAGTATTCTGTTCATCAAAATTTAAAAAAAATAGAATCACAACTTCCTGATATTTCATTCAAATTTCTCGAAAAGTTAAAAAATGTTCGTCAAGTAAGGTAAGAACTGTTCAAAGTATTCTTTTCATCAAAATTTAAAAAAGAATATCACAACTTCCTGTAAGTCATTCAAATTTCTCGAAAAGTTAAAAAATGTTCGTCAAGTAAAGTAAGATCTGTTCAAAGTATTCTGTTCATCAAAATTTAAAAAAAAAAGAATCACAAATTACTGTAATTCATTCAATTTCCTCGAAACAGTAAAAAAATGTTCGTCAAGTTTAACTGTGCACCCGAAAAAGTAAAAAAAATGTTCAACAAGTAAAGTAAGATCTGTTCAAAGTATTCTGTTCATCAAAATTAAAATAAAAAGAATCACAAATTCCTGTAGTTCATTCAAATTTCTCGAAACAGTAAAAAAATGTTCGTCAAGTAATGTAAGATCCGTTCAAAGTATTCTGTTCATCAAAATTTAAAAAAAATAAAATAACAACATTCTAATATTTCGTTAAAAATCCTCGAAACAGTAAAAAAATGTTCGACAAGTTAAACTAGCAAATTGTTTGTTACAAATTAATAAAATCAAAATTTAAAAAAAAAAGAATCACAACTTCCTGAAATTACATTCAAATGCCTAAAAAAAGTTAAAAAATGTTCGTCAAGTTTAACTGACCAAATTGATTGTTACAAATTGATAAAATTGTAAAATCACAAAGTTTTATGTGTACAAAGTATTCTGTTCATCAAAATTTTAAAAAAAAGAATCAGAAATTCCTGTAGTTCATTCAAATTTCTCGAAACATTAAAAAAATGTTCGTCAAGTAAAGTAAGATCTGTTCATAGTATTCTGTTCATCAAAATATAAAAAAAAAAAAATCACAACATTCTAATATTTCGTTCAAATTCCTCGAAACAGTAAAAAAATGTTCAAGAAGTAAAGTAAGATCTGTTCAAAGTATTCTGTTCATCAAAATTATAAAAAAAAAGGAATCACAAATTCCTTTAGTTCATTCAAATTCCTCGAAACAGTAAAAAAATGTTCGTCAAGTTAAACTGAGCAAATTGATTGTTACAAATTGATAAAATTGTAAAATCACAAAGTTTTATGTGTTCAAAGTATTCTGTTCATCAAAATTTAAAAAAAAAGAATCACAAATTCCTGTATTTCCTTCAAATTCCTCGAAACAGTAAAAAAATGTTCGTCAAGTTAAACTGAGCAAATTGATTGTGACAGGTTAAAAAATTGTTAAATCACAAAGTTCGATGTGTTCAAAGTATTCTGTTAATCAAAATTAAAAAAATTGAATCAGAACCTCCTCAAGTTCATTCAAATTCCTACAAAAAGTTAAAAAATGTTCGTCAAGTTTAACTGTGCACCCGAAAAAGTAAAAAAATTGTTCAACAAGTAAAGTAAAATCTGTTCAAAGTATTCTGTTCATCAAAATTAAAAAAAAGAATCACAAATTCCTGTAGTTCATTCAAATTCCTCGAAACAGTAAATAAATGTTCGTCAAGTTAAACTGAGCAAATTGATTGTTACAAATTGATAAAATTGTAAAATCACAAAGTTTTATGTGTTCAAAGTATTCTGTTCATCAAAATTAAAAAAAAAGAATCACAAATTCCTGTAGTTCATTCAAATTCCTCGAAAAACTAAAAAAATGTTCGTCAAGTTTAACAGTGCACCCGAAAAAGTAAAAAAAATGTTCAACAAGTAAATTAAGATCTGTTCAAAGTATTCTGTTCATCAAAATTAAAAAAAAGGAATCACAAATTCCTGTAGTTCATTCAAATTTCTCGAAACATTAAAAAAATGTTCGTCAAGTAAAGTAAGATCTGTTTATAGTATTCTGTTCATCAAAATATAAAAAAAAAAAATCACAACATTCTAATATTTCGTTCAAATTCCTCGAAACAGTAAAAAAATGTTCAAGAAGTAAAGTAAGATCTGTTCAAAGTATTCTGTTCATCAAAATTTTAAAAAAAAAAAAGGAATCACAAATTCCTTTAGTTCATTCAAATTCCTCGAAACAGTAAAAAAATGTTCGTCAAGTTAAACTGAGCAAAGTGATTGTTACAAATTGATAAAATTGTAAAATCACAAAGTTTTATGTGTTCAAAGTATTCTGTTCATCAAAATTTAAAAAAAAGAATCACAAATTCCTGTAGTTCATTCAAATTCCTCGAAACAGTAAAAAAATGTTTGTCAAGTTAAACTGAGCAAATTGATTGTGACAGGTTAAAAAAATTGTTAAATCACAAAGTTTGATGTGTTCAAAGTATTCTGTTAATCAAAATTAAAAAAATTGAATCAGAACCTCCTCAAGTTCATTCAAATTCCTACAAAAAGTTAAAAAATGTTCGTCAAGTTAAACTGAGCAAATTGATTGTGACAAATTAATTAAATTGTCAAATTGCAAAGTAAGATCTGTTCAAAGTATTCTGTTCATCAAAATCTAAAAAAAAAGAATCACAACTTCCTGATATTTTTATTCAAGAAAGATAATTTTTATTCAAAAAACTAATTTTTCTACTAGATAATAAATTATTTTGGAAAATAATTTTTTCACTAAAAATAACAATTTGAGATAAAATAAGTGTTTATTTCTTTTTATTTATTGCTTTTTATGAAATATTTGAAATGAAAATCATTATTATTGTATAAAAACTAATTTTTGTTCAAAAAAGTTAAAATTCATTTTTTATCACGCATCAGAATGGGATCAATATTAAAAACAATATTTTTGTAAGAAAAATACATTTTTGCTAAAAAAAATTATTTAGCAAGAATAAAAGTCTAAAATAATTGTATAACTTAAATATAAACTTATAAAATTAATCTTCAATTAATGATTAAAAATAATTAATTCTAGTCGTAAAAATCGAAAAAAGGGTATATATTTATCAATTTATTAGGTTTTTAGAATTCAAATATAAATTGATCTTAATTACCTTCTTTTCAAAAAAAATCTTTATTTTTCTATTTTATTGAGAAAATAAAATTAAACCAAAAATCATTTAAAATACTAATGATATTTTATCTTGTTGTCTTTTTTTATATGAGAAAATTAAAAACGATAAAAAAAATTATTTTGCATTTTGTTGCAATATTTTTTTATGTTTATTTTATTAAGTCTAGTAGGCTAGGTGACCATATTTCACTTATTATGTGAACAATTTTTGTTCTCGGGTTTTGTGAACTTTTAGTTTACTTAATTTTTGTCTTTACGGAAAGGTGAACCAAAATTGGAATATGTGAACAATTTATTAATTAGGTGATTAAAAGATTTTTATGGTTTCAGAGGAACACTTCTTTAGCAATATTAATGATATTTTATGAGATTTCCTCATCGATATTAGTTAAGAAACCTTAACTTTTGGTTTGAAGAGCTAAGTAGATTCGAAAGCTTAACTAAATGTTATACTAAATATGTGCTTCAACTGCATTAAGATCATCCACTGTAATAAATTGTCAACATCTCTTTGAGATATAAAAAAATTTTCAAAATAATGTTCACTATTTGGCGAATAATCAAAAGTAAAAACAAAAAATAAATTATTATTAAATCTGTTCTTAATACAAAAAATGTGTGGACATTTTTTATAAAATGAATTACTCAGCTTATACTCAATTTCTTCCATCTCTCAAATTATGTCATTTTATTTATATTTTTCAATATTACCAATATTAAGACATTTTCTTTTTGCCAAAATTGACAAAAAAGACATTTTCTTTTGCCAAAATTGACATTTTTTTTTGGAAATCAGAAAAATTAAATAATTTTGCCGAAAGATGAGTCCAAGACCTTTCATTTAATATATAATTCTATTTGAACTCGTTTTTCCTTAATTAAAAGTAAAAGGTCCAAATTTCAATGCAAATAGAGTATTGTTCTTTTATTATTACTTTTGTGCAATTGTAAATATACTAGTAAATTTAATAAGAGTACTGGAGGTCCACGATTGACGCTCCAACTCCCAAAATCGCCCTATTTGCGGCTTTCTTATTTAAATAAATAAATAAATAAATAAAATTTAAATTTACTTTGTGTTTCATAAATTTTGAATAAAACAAAAAGCGGAACATTACTTTATTTTTATTACAAAATTTAGGTACTTGTTTTAAAATTTTAACATTTTCTTGTAAAAAGTGCTATTTTTTAGAGAAATTTGAATGAACTACAGGAATTTGTGATTCCTTTTTTTAATTTTGATGAACAGAATACTTTGAACAGATCTTAATTTACTTGTTGAACATTTTTTTTACTTTTTCGGGTGCACTGTTAAACTTGACGAACATTTTTTTAGTTTTTGTAGGAATTTGAATGAACTACAGGAATTTGTGATTCTTTTTTTTAATTTTGATGAACAGAATACTTTGAACACATAAAACTTTGTGATTTTACAATTTTATCAATTTGTAACAATCAATTTGCTCAGTTTAACTTGACGGACTTTTTTTACTGTTTCGAGGAATTTGAATGAACTACAGGAATTTGTGATTCTTTTTTTTTAATTTTGATGAACAGAATACTTTGAACAGATTTTACTTTACTTGTTGAACAATTTTTTTACTTTTTCGGGTGCACAGTTAAACTTGACGAACATTTTTTAACTTTTTGTAGGAATTTGAATGAACTTGATGAGGTTCTGATTCAATTTTTTTAATTTTGATTAACAGAATACTTTGAACACATCGAACTTTGTGATTTAACAATTTTTTTAACCTGTCACAATCAATTTGCTCAGTTTAACTTGACGAACATTTTTTTACTGTTTCGAGGAATTTGAATGATTTGAAATAATATTTGATGAATCTTAATTGAAAAAAGCTTTATTATATTTTATAAATTATACAAATTAAATTAATTATAAAATCTTAATATAAAAAGCAGGCTTTTGAAAAACCAAAATGCAAAGATGAAACTATGGGAGAAAAAATAATTTTTGCTCAAAATAAGAAGTGATATTCGAATCAAGATATATCGAATATCATACTCCATTGAGTAATTGCTAACAAGTAGTTTCTTCATTTTTTCCTGAACTTAAAAAATTTAAAAATGCCTTACCTCTATTTATTTCAACATATCGTTATTCTTTTAGCTTATTTCAAAAAAAGTCATTTTAATCCTAAAACATTATTTTTTAATACAAAAAAAATAATTAAAATAAAAAAAATAATTTTTCCTCAAGATAAGAAATTATTTTCCAAAAAACAGTCTAAACTAAAATTGAAACACGGGTTTTTTTTTAAGCAATTTTTGTACTAAAAATTAATTTTTATTCAAAAAAATAATTATTATTCAAATAAATAATTTTTCTTCTTGATAAGAAATTATTTTGAAAATAACTTTTTTCTCTAAAAATAACATTTTGAGATTTTGAAATGTTATTTCAAAAGCACATTCACACAAAAACAAAATATTTAATTATTCAATAAAATTAAAAAATTAAAAATCAAGTAAATACTTCAAAAGACAAGGCTTAGACAATGAACTTTTTTGTTCTTTATGATCCTTTTTAAAAAGTGCATAAAACTTTTAGTTTCGTTCTTTTATGTTATTTTGAGTGATCCAATGTCCAAAAATACAAACTAGCCTTGTTCCAAAAAAGCTATGTTTTAAAATAAGTACAATAATTTTTAGACAAAAAAAGTTTTGCAAATGATTTATCTTAAACTTAATATAGTCAAGACAAAGGGGTTAAAGATAAAACCCAACGTGAAAATTCAAGGAAAATAGAATCAAAAAATCTCGATAATTAATTTCAGTTTATTATTAAAATAAGATTTCAATTAATATAATCTTAAAATGCTTCAAACATTAAAGAAAGAAAATAAAATGTTGAATACAACAAAATATGAATTGAATATTTGAAATTTAATAAGCAATTAAGGCTAAAAATTATTGTACTTATTTTAAAACATAGCTTTTTTGGAACAAGGCTAGTTTGTATTTTTGGACATTGGATCACTCAAAATAACATAAAAGAACGAAACTAAAAGTTTTATGCACTTTTTAAAAAGGATCATAAAGAACAAAAAAAGTTCATTGTCTAAGCCTTGTCTTTTGAAGTATTTACTTGATTTTTAATTTTTTTTAATTTTATTGAATAATTAAATATTTTGTTTCTAATTATTTTTCCTTAAAGCTTGAAAAAATTTTTAGCCTTAATTGCTTATTAAATTTCAAATATTCAATTCATATTTTGTTGTATTCAACATTTTATTTTCTTTCTTTAATGTTTGAAGCATTTTAAGATTATATTAATTGAAATCTTATTTTAATAATAAACTGAAATTAATTATCGAGATTTTTTGATTCTATTTTCCTTGAATTTTCACGTTGGGTTTTATCTTTAACCCCTTTGTCTTGACTATATTAAGTTTAAGATAAATCATTTGCAAAACTTTTTTTGTCTAAAAATTATTGTACTTATTTTAAAACATAGCTTTTTTGATAAAATTGTAAAATCACAAAGTTTTATGTGTACAAAGTATTCTGTTCATCAAAATTTTAAAAAAAAGAATCAGAAATTCCTGTAGTTCATTCAAATTTCTCGAGACAGTAAAAAAATTTTCGTCAAGTTTAACTGTGCACCCGAAAAAGTAAAAAAATTGTTCAACAAGTAAAGTAAAATCTGTTCAAAGTATTCTGTTCAACAAAATTAAAAAAAAAAGAATCACATATTCCTGTAGTTCATTCAAATTCCTCGAAACAGTAAAAAAATGTTCGTCAAGTAATGTAAGATCTGTTCAAAGTATTCTGTTCATCAAAATTAAAATAAAAAGAATCACAAATTCCTGTAGTTCATTCAAATTTCTCGAAACAGTAAAAAAATGTTCGTCAAGTTAAACTAGCAAATTGTTTGTTACAAATTAATAAAATCAAAATTTAAAAAAAAAGAATCACAACTTCCTGAAATTACATTCAAATGCCTAAAAAAGTTAAAGAATGTTCGTCAAGTTTAACTGACCAAATTGATTGTTACAAATTGATAAAATTGTAAAATCACAAAGTTTTATGTGTACAAAGTATTCTGTTCATCAAAATTTTAAAAAAAAGAATCAGAAATTCCTGTAGTTCATTCAAATTTCTCGAGACAGTAAAAAAATGTTCGTCAAGTTTAACTGTGCACCCGAAAAAGTAAAAAAATTGTTCAACAAGTAAAGTAAAATATGTTCAAAGTATTCTGTTCATCAAAATTAAAAAAAAAAGAATCACATATTCCTGTAGTTCATTCAAATTCCTCGAAACAGTAAAAAAATGTTCGTCAAGCTAAACTGAGCAAATTGATTGTGACAAATTAATTAAAATTGTCAAATTGCAAAGTAAGATCTGTTCAAAGTATTCTGTTCATCAAAATTTAAAAAAAAGAATCACAAATTACTGTACTTCATTCAAATTCCTCGAAACAGTAAAAAAATGTTCGTCAAGTTTAACTGTGCACCCGAAAAAGTAAAAAATGTTCAACAAGTAAAGTAAGATCTGTTCAAAGTATTCTGTTCATCAAAATTAAAAATAAAAAAGAATCACAAATTCCTGTAGTTCATTCAAATTTCTCGAAACAGTTAAAAAAATGTTCGTCAAGTTAAACTAGCAAATTGTTTGTTACAAATTAATAAAATCAAAATTTAAAAAAAAAAGAATCACAACTTCCTGAAATTACATTCAAATGCCTAAAAAAAGTTAAAAAATGTTCGTCAAGTAAAACTGAACAAATTGATTGTTACAGATTAATAAAATTGTAAAATTTCAAAAAAAGGAATCACAAATTCCTGTAGTTCATTCAAATTCCTCGAAAAACTAAAAAAATGTTCGTCAAGTTTAACTGACCAAATTGATTGTTACAAATTGATAAAATTGTAAAATCACAAAGTTTTATGTGTACAAAGTATTCTGTTCATCAAAATTTTAAAAAAAAGAATCACAAATTCCTGTAGTTCATTCAAATTTCTCGAGACAGTAAAAAAATGTTCGTCAAGTTTAACTGTGCACCCGAAAAAGTAAAAAAATTGTTCAACAAGTAAAGTAAAATCTGTTCAAAGTATTCTGTTCATCAAAATTAAAAAAAAAAGAATCACAAATTCCTGTAGTTCATTCAAATTCCTCGAAACAGTAAAAAAATGTTCGTCAAGTTTTACTGAGCAAATTGATTGTGACAGATTAATAAAATTGTCAAATTGCAAAGTAAGATCTCTTCAAAGTATTCTGTTCATCAAAATTTAAAAAAATAGAATCACAACTTCCTGATATTTCATTCAAATTTCTCGAAAAGTTAAAAAATGTTCGTCAAGTAAGGTTAGAACTGTTCAAAGTATTCTTTTCATCAAAATTTAAAAAAGAATATCACAACTTCCTGTAAGTCATTCAAATTTCTCGAAAAGTTAAAAAATGTTCGTCAAGTAAAGTAAGATCTGTTCAAAGTATTCTGTTCATCAAAATTTAAAAAAAGAATCACAAATTACTGTAATTCATTCAATTTCCTCGAAACATTAAAAAAATGTTCGTCAAGTTTAACTGTGCACCCGAAAAAGTAAAAAAAAATGTTCAACAAGTAAAGTAAGATCTGTTCAAAGTATTCTGTTCATCAAAATTAAAATAAAAAGAATCACAAATTCCTGTAGTTCATTCAAATTTCTCGAAACAGTAAAAAAATGTTCGTCAAGTAATGTAAGATCCGTTCAAAGTATTCTGTTCATCAAAATTTAAAAAAAATAAAATAACAACATTCTAATATTTCGTTCAAATTCCTCGAAACAGTAAAAAAATGTTCAACAAGTAAAGTAAGATCTGTTCAAAGTATTCTGTTCATCAAAATTTAAAAAAAAAAAAGGAATCACAAATTCCTTTAGTTCATTCAAATTCCTCGAAACAGGTAAAAAAATGTTCGTCAAGTTAAACTGAGCAAATTGATTTTTACAAATTGATAAAATTGTAAAATCACAAAGTTTTATGTGTTCAAAGTATTCAGTTCGTCAAAATTAAAAAAAAAAGAATCACAAATTCCTGTAGTTCATTCAAATTCCTCGAAAAACTAAAAAAATTTACGTCAAGTTTAACAGTGCACCCGAAAAAGTAAAAAAAATGTTCAACAAGTAAATTAAGATCTGTTCAAAGTATTCTGTTCATCAAAATTATAAAAAAAAAAAGGAATCACAAATTCCTTTAGTTCATTCAAATTCCTCGAAACAGTAAAAAAATGTTCGTCAAGTTAAACTGAGCAAATTGATTGTTACAAATTGATAAAATTGTAAAATCACAAAGTTTTATGTGTTCAAAGTATTCTGTTCATCAAAATTTAAAAAAAAGAATCACAAATTCCTGTATTTCATTCAAATTCCTCGAAACAGTAAAAAAATGTTCGTCAAGTTAAACTGAGCAAATTGATTGTGACAGGTTAAAAAAATTGTTAAATCACAAAGTTCGATGTGTTCAAAGTATTCTGTTAATCAAAATTAAAAAAATTGAATCAGAACCTCCTCAAGTTCATTCAAATTCCTACAAAAAGTTAAAAAATGTTCGTCAAGTTTAACTGTGCACCCGAAAAAGTAAAAAAATTGTTCAACAAGTAAAGTAAAATCTGTTCAAAGTATTCTGTTCATCAAAATTAAAAAAAAAAGAATCACAAATTCCTGTAGTTCATTCAAATTCCTCGAAACAGTAAATAAATGTTCGTCAAGTTAAACTGAGCAAATTGATTGTTACAAATTGATAAAATTGTAAAATCACAAAGTTTTATGTGTTCAAAGTATTCTGTTCATCAAAATTAAAAAAAGAATCACAAATTCCTTTAGTTCATTCAAATTCCTCGAAAAACTAAAAAAATGTTCGTCAAGTTTAACAGTGCACCCGAAAAAGTAAAAAAATGTTCAACAAGTAAATTAGGATCTGTTCAAAGTATTCTGTTCATCAAAATTAAAAAAAAAGGAATCACAAATTCCTGTAGTTCATTCAAATTTCTCGAAACATTAAAAAAATGTTCGTCAAGTAAAGTAAGATCTGTTTATAGTATTCTGTTCATCAAAATATAAAAAAAAAAAAATCACAACATTCTAATATTTCGTTCAAATTCCTCGAAACAGTAAAAAAATGTTCAAGAAGTAAAGTAAGATCTGTTCAAAGTATTCTGTTCATCAAAATTTTAAAAAAAAAAAGGAATCACAAATTCCTTTAGTTCATTCAAATTCCTCGAAACAGTAAAAAAATGTTCGTCAAGTTAAACTGAGCAAAGTGATTGTTACAAATTGATAAAATTGTAAAATCACAAAGTTTTATGTGTTCAAAGTATTCTGTTCATCAAAATTTAAAAAAAAAAGAATCACAAATTCCTGTAGTTCATTCAAATTCCTCGAAACAGTAAAAAAATGTTTGTCAAGTTAAACTGAGCAAATTGATTGTGACAGGTTAAAAAATTGTTAAATCACAAAGTTTGATGTGTTCAATGTATTCTGTTAATCAAAATTAAAAAAAATTGAATCAGAACCTCCTCAAGTTCATTCAAATTCCTACAAAAAGTTAAAAAATGTTCGTCAAGTTAAACTGAGCAAATTGATTGTGACAAATTAATTAAATTGTCAAATTGCAAAGTAAGATCTGTTCAAAGTATTCTGTTCATCAAAATCTAAAAAAAAAAGAATCACAACTTCCTGATATTTTTATTCAAGAAAGATAATTTTTATTCAAAAAACTAATTTTTCTACTAGATAAGAAATTATTTTGGAAAATAATTTTTTTCACTAAAAATAACAATTTGAGATAAAATAAGTGTTTATTTCTTTTTATTTATTGCTTTTTATGAAATATTTGAAATGAAAATCATTATTATTGTATAAAAACTAATTTTTGTTCAAAAAAGTTAAAATTCATTTTTTATCACGCATCAGAATGGGATCAATATTAAAAACAATATTTTTGTAAGAAAAATACATTTTTGCTAAAAAAAAATTATTTAGCAAGAATAAAAGTCTAAAATAATTGTATAACTTAAATATAAACTTATAAAATTAATCTTCAATTAATGATTAAAAATAATTAATTCTAGTCGTAAAAATCGAAAAAAGGGTATATATTTATCAATTTATTAGGTTTTTAGAATTCAAATATAAATTGATCTTAATTACCTTCTTTTCAAAAAAATCTTTATTTTTCTATTTTATTGAGAAAATAAAATTAAACCAAAAATCATTTAAAATACTAATGAAATTTTATATTGTTGTCTTTTTTTATATGAGAAAATTAAAAACGATAAAAAAATTATTTTGCATTTTGTTGCAATATTTTTTTATGTTTATTTTATTAAGTCTAGTAGGCTAGGTGACCATATTTCACTTATTATGTGAACAATTTTTGTTCTCGGGTTTTGTGAACTTTTAGTTTACTTAATTTTTGTCTTTACGGAAAGGTGAACCAAAATTGGAATATGTGAACAATTTATTAATTAGGTGATTAAAAGATTTTTATGGTTTCAGAGGAACACTTCTTTAGCAATATTAATGATATTTTATGAGATTTCCTCATCGATATTAGTTAAGAAACCTTAACTTTTGGTTTGAAGAGCTAAGTAGATTCGAAAGCTTAACTAAATGTTATACTAAATATGTGCTTCAACTGCATTAAGATCATCCACTGTAATAAATTGTCAACATCTCTTTGGGATATAAAAAAAAATTTTCAAAATAATGTTCACTATTTGGCGAATAATCAAAAGTAAAAACAAAAAATAAATTATTATTAAATCTGTTCTTAATACAAAAAATGTGTGGACATTTTTTATAAAATGAATTACTCAGCTTATACTCAATTTCTTCCATCTCTCAAATTATGTCATTTTATTTATATTTTTCAATATTACCAATATTAAGACATTTTCTTTTTGCCAAAATTGACAAAAAAGACATTTTCTTTTTGCCAAAATTGACATTTTTTTTTGGAAATCAGAAAAATTAAATAATTTTGCCGAAAGATGAGTCCAAGACCTTTCATTTAATATATAATTCTATTTGAACTCGTTTTTCCTTAATTAAAAGTAAAAGGTCCAAATTTCAATGCAAATAGAGTATTGTTCTTTTATTATTACTTTTGTGCAATTGTAAATATACTAGTAAATTTAATAAGAGTACTGGAGGTCCACGATTGACGCTCCAACTCCCAAAATCGCCCTATTTGCGGCTTTCTTATTTAAATAAATAAATAAATAAATAAAATTTAAATTTACTTTGTGTTTCATAAATTTTGAATAAAACAAAAAGCGGAACATTACTTTATTTTTATTACAAAATTTAGGTACTTGTTTTAAAATTTTAACATTTTCTTGTAAAAAGTGCTATTTTTTAGAGAAATTTGAATGAACTACAGGAATTTGTGATTCCTTTTTTTTTAATTTTGATGAACAGAATACTTTGAACAGATCTTAATTTACTTGTTGAACATTTTTTTTACTTTTTCGGGTGCACTGTTAAACTTGACGAACATTTTTTTAGTTTTTGTAGGAATTTGAATGAACTACAGGAATTTGTGATTCTTTTTTTTTAATTTTGATGAACAGAATACTTTGAACACATAAAACTTTGTGATTTTACAATTTTATCAATTTGTAACAATCAATTTGCTCAGTTTAACTTGACGGACTTTTTTTACTGTTTCGAGGAATTTGAATGAACTACAGGAATTTGTGATTCTTTTTTTTTAATTTTGATGAACAGAATACTTTGAACAGATTTTACTTTACTTGTTGAACAATTTTTTTACTTTTTCGGGTGCACAGTTAAACTTGACGAACATTTTTTAACTTTTTGTAGGAATTTGAATGAACTTGATGAGGTTCTGATTCAATTTTTTTTAATTTTGATTAACAGAATACTTTGAACACATCGAACTTTGTGATTTAACAATTTTTTTAACCTGTCACAATCAATTTGCTCAGTTTAACTTGACGAACATTTTTTTACTGTTTCGAGGAATTTGAATGATTTGAAATAATATTTGATGAATCTTAATTGAAAAAAGCTTTATTATATTTTATAAATTATACAAATTAAATTAATTATAAAATCTTAATATAAAAAGCAGGCTTTTGAAAAACCAAAATGCAAAGATGAAACTATGGGAGAAAAAATAATTTTTGCTCAAAATAAGAAGTGATATTCGAATCAAGATATATCTAATATCATACTCCATTGAGTAATTGCTAACAAGTAGTTTCTTCATTTTTTCCTGAACTTAAAAAATTTAAAAATGCCTTACCTCTATTTATTTCAACATATCGTTATTCTTTTAGCTTATTTCAAAAAAAAGTCATTTTAATCCTAAAACATTATTTTTTAATACAAAAAAATAATTAAAATAAAAAAAATAATTTTTCCTCAAGATAAGAAATTATTTTCCAAAAAAACAGTCTAAACTAAAATTGAAACACGGGTTTTTTTTTAAGCAATTTTTGTACTAAAAATTAATTTTTATTCAAAAAAATAATTATTATTCAAATAAATAATTTTTCTTCTTGATAAGAAATTATTTTGAAAATAACTTTTTTCTCTAAAAATAACATTTTGAGATTTTTGAAATGTTATTTCAAAAGCACATTCACACAAAAACAAAATATTTAATTATTCAATAAAATTAAAAAAATTAAAAATCAAGTAAATACTTCAAAAGACAAGGCTTAGACAATGAACTTTTTTGTTCTTTATGATCCTTTTTAAAAAGTGCATAAAACTTTTAGTTTCGTTCTTTTATGTTATTTTGAGTGATCCAATGTCCAAAAATACAAACTAGCCTTGTTCCAAAAAAGCTATGTTTTAAAATAAGTACAATAATTTTTAGACAAAAAAGTTTTGCAAATGATTTATCTTAAACTTAATATAGTCAAGACAAAGGGGTTAAAGATAAAACCCAACGTGAAAATTCAAGGAAAATAGAATCAAAAAATCTCGATAATTAATTTCAGTTTATTATTAAAATAAGATTTCAATTAATATAATCTTAAAATGCTTCAAACATTAAAGAAAGAAAATAAAAATGTTGAATACAACAAAATATGAATTGAATATTTGAAATTTAATAAGCAATTAAGGCTAAAAATTATTGTACTTATTTTAAAACATAGCTTTTTGGAACAAGGCTAGTTTGTATTTTTGGACATTGGATCACTCAAAATAACATAAAAGAACGAAACTAAAAGTTTTATGCACTTTTTAAAAAGGATCATAAAGAACAAAAAGTTCATTGTCTAAGCCTTGTCTTTTGAAGTATTTACTTGATTTTTAATTTTTTTTAATTTTATTGAATAATTAAATATTTTGTTTCTAATTATTTTGCCTTAAAGCTTGAAAAAATTTTTAGCCTTAATTGCTTATTAAATTTCAAATATTCAATTCATATTTTGTTGTATTCAACATTTTATTTTCTTTCTTTAATGTTTGAAGCATTTTAAGATTATATTAATTGAAATCTTATTTTAATAATAAACTGAAATTAATTATCGAGATTTTTTTGATTCTATTTTCCTTGAATTTTCACGTTGGGTTTTATCTTTAACCCCTTTGTCTTGACTATATTAAGTTTAAGATAAATCATTTGCAAAACTTTTTTTGTCTAAAAATTATTGTACTTATTTTAAAACATAGCTTTTTTGGAACAAAGCTAGTTTGTATTTTTTTGGATTTTTTGAGTTTGAGTTTTTTAAGTTTGGATCACTCAAAAAAAACATAAAAGAACGAATCAATGAATTGAGAAAATTTTTTTCCAATTATTTTAAATTTATTAAAATTATTTAAAAAAATCAAAGATTAATTTTAATATCTAAAGATTGAAATGATATTTTAAACTGATCATCAATTTTAAAATGCCCTTAAAATAGACAATTTCACGCAATTTTCTTTGAGTATGAGTGTGATTTTGAGTGACACTAACTCAACTCACAATCAAACTCAATCATGCAAATTTTTGCGTGAAAAATCTTTTAAAAAGTTAGAAATATTTTCTTTAGAAAGAGTGAGACACTTTAAGATTTAATTACAAAATTAGTTAAAATATGATTAATGTATTTTTTTTATCTTCTATATAAAATAAATACATTACAATGATTCAAAAAAAGGCCTCTAATTTACAAGATCCTTTAAATTATAGACCAATTAGTATAACGAGTTGTTCAGGAAAGTAACTGGAACGAAAAGTTTATTTAAGATTGTACAATTTTTTGGAACATAATTCACTCCTTATCCAGGAGCAATCTGGATTTAGGAAACACCGGCGAACATCAGATAATCTATTCTTTTTAATTCAAAAAATTGTGGAATCATTTAATAGAAAAAAAAGAGTTTGTGGCCTTTTTTTTGCAGGTGTTCCTCAAGGCTCAGTAATTAGTCCTCTTTTATTTAGTATATATATTAATGACATCCCAAAAAGAAACAAAACAAATAACGAATGCTTTTCGCAGATAATCTAGTTACATTCTTCATTTAATAGCAAAAAGGGGAACCTAGAAAATATGATAAATAAATACACTAACGACCTTGAACACTGGCTCAATAAATCTTTATTCGGATCGATTTTAGACTATTCTTTTCCTTGCTTGAATTCATTTTCAGAAAATAATATCAAAAAAATACAAGCAATTCAGAATACAGCAGTTAGATCTATCCTTAAGTTAAAATATGATACTCACTCCAACATGGTGCATCATGAGGCTTTTAATATACTCAAATTACTAACAGTTTCAAATTTGCTTTTTGAGTTGAGTGAGAGATATGTTAGGGCAGGACTGAGTCATTTATTGAGATTTTTTTAATCTCATTTTTATTAACTTTAATTTAATTTTTTTATTTTGATTTTTTAATTTATTCTGAAGGAGCTCTACCTCGATACAGAAAACAAATAAATTATCACCTCTTACAATTAATCAATTTTTAATTGTCTTTTAATTATATCTTAACTTATTTTAATTTTTTTATGTTTTTTCTTTACATTTTTATTTGATTTTTTTTTAAACTGAAGGGGCTTTAGCTCGGCACAGATAAAACAAAAAAATAAATGATTAAAAAAAAATTTTTGTGTAAAATTTACTATTGTAGCTAGGTAGTAAACTAATTTGTGAAATTCTCTCGTCGTTTGCCAGAATCTTGAGATCAAAGAAAAAATATAAAGAAAAAAAATTGAATTGTTTACTAATTTTGATAAAAAAATATATGGTTCGATGATATTTTAAATTTGCCAACAAAATGTATTTGAATTCTTTATGCTTTAATTTATATAATCTAATAAGTAAATAAAAACCGCATATAATATTTTTAAAAAACAAAAATAATATTTTCTAGAACAAAAATACTGATGTTAGTGTCAATTATTTTTTGTTAGTAAAATTAAATTAAATTTCAAATATGATTAAGATAGTAGCTGTTTTATCTCTTTGACACCAAAATTAATTTAATTGAAACAAATATATATCTGTATATAAATGTTTATTATGATCTAAATGTAAAAGAAAAGTGGCCACTCTAAGTAGCCAAGATTAAGCTAAATGTATAAAATAAGATTTATAAGATAGCATAATATAAAAAAACAAATTACAACTAAATGTTATTTTTATAAATATTATTGGTGGCGTGTGCAAACAGTTTTTACATTGTACAAACTTTGCGAAGAACAGCTCACCAAGCAAGTCCATTATGATTTTGGCCTCAGAAATATTCTTTCAGTATTGCAAACTTTGGGTCCGCAAGTGAAAATCCGCAAGACTCTGAGGAAATTGTTGTGATGAGTATTTTGCGTGATATGAACCTGTCCAAGTTAACAGACGATAACGAGCCATTGTTCATGTCATTCATTAGTGATTTATTTCCAGGTATTGTAATGGACAAAAAGGCTGTCCGGAAAAAGAAGCTGCCATCAGACATCAAACAGATTCATCTCAATCAATTTACTGGCAACTAATTCAATTATACGAAAAGAGTAAGACATCGCGTGATGACACTGGAACCATCAGGAGTTGGCAAAACAAAATGTATAAATACACTTATGAAAGCCATGTCTGATTGCGGTGAGCCCCATCGTGAGATGAGAATGAATCCGAAATCTATGACGGCCCCTCAAATGTTTGATAGATTTGATGTTGCCACTAATGACTGGACAGATGGTTTTTTCTCGACATTGTGGAGAAAAACACTGAAAGTCAAAAAGGGTGAACATATTTGGTTAATTTTGGATGGACCTGTTGACGCAATTTGGATCGAAAATTTAAATTCTGTAAGAAATTGTTAAATCACAAAGTTTGATGCGTTCAAAGTATTCTGTTCATCAAAATTAAAAAAAAAGAATCACAAATTCCTGTAGTTCATTCAAATTCCTACAAAAACTAAAAAAATGTTCGTCAAGTTTAACAGTGCACCCGAAAAAGTAAAAAAATGTTCAACAAGTAAATTAAGATCTGTTCAAAGTATTCTGTTCATCAAAATTAAAAAAAGGAATCACAAATTCCTGTAGTTCATTCAAATTTCTCTAAAAAATAGCACTTTTTACAAGAAAATGTTAAAATTTTAAAACAAGTACCTAAATTTTGTAATAAAAATAAAGTAATGTTCCGCTTTTTGTTTTATTCAAAATTTATGAAACACAAAGTAAATTTAAATTTTATTTATTTATTTATTTATTTAAATAAGAAAGCCGCAAATAGGGCGATTTTGGGAGTTGGAGCGTCAATCGTGGACCTCCAGTACTCTTATTAAATTTACTAGTATATTTACAATTGCACAAAAGTAATAATAAAAGAACAATACTCTATTTGCATTGAAATTTGGACCTTTTACTTTTAATTAAGGAAAAACGAGTTCAAATAGAATTATATATTAAATGAAAGGTCTTGGACTCATCTTTCGGCAAAATTATTTAATTTTTCTGATTTCCAAAAAAATGTCAATTTTGGCAAAAGAAAATGTCTTTTTTGTCAATTTTGGCAAAAAGAAAATGTCTTAATATTGGTAATATTGAAAAATATAAATAAAATGACATAATTTGAGAGATGGAAGAAATTGAGTATAAGCTGAGTAATTCATTTTATAAAAAATGTCCACACATTTTTTGTATTAAGAACAGATTTAATAATAATTTATTTTTTGTTTTTACTTTTGATTATTCGCCAAATAGTGAACATTATTTTGAAAATTTTTTATATCTCAAAGAGATGTTGACAATTTATTACAGTGGATGATCTTAATGCAGTTGAAGCACATATTTAGTATAACATTTAGTTAAGCTTTCGAATCTACTTAGCTCTTCAAACCAAAAGTTAAGGTTTCTTAACTAATATCGATGAGGAAATCTCATAAAATATCATTAATATTGCTAAAGAAGTGTTCCTCTGAAACCATAAAAATCTTTTAATCACCTAATTAATAAATTGTTCACATATTCCAATTTTGGTTCACCTTTCCGTAAAGACAAAAATTAAGTAAACTAAAAGTTCACAAAACCCGAGAACAAAAATTGTTCACATAATAAGTGAAATATGGTCACCTAGCCTACTAGACTTAATAAAATAAACATAAAAAAATATTGCAACAAAATGCAAAATAATTTTTTTTATCGTTTTTAATTTTCTCATATAAAAAAAGACAACAAGATAAAATATCATTAGTATTTTAAATGATTTTTGGTTTAATTTTATTTTCTCAATAAAATAGAAAAATAAAGATTTTTTTTGAAAAGAAGGTAATTAAGATCAATTTATATTTGAATTCTAAAACCTAATAAATTGATAAATATATACCCTTTTTTCGATTTTTACGACTAGAATTAATTATTTTTAATCATTAATTGAAGATTAATTTTATAAGTTTATATTTAAGTTATACAATTATTTTAGACTTTTATTCTTGCTAAATAATTTTTTTTTAGCAAAAATGTATTTTTCTTACAAAAATATTGTTTTTAATATTGATCCCATTCTGATGCGTGATAAAAAATGAATTTTAACTTTTTTGAACAAAAATTAGTTTTTATACAATAATAATGATTTTCATTTCAAATATTTCATAAAAAGCAATAAATAAAAAGAAATAAACACTTATTTTATCTCAAATTGTTATTTTTAGTGAAAAAAATTATTTTCCAAAATAATTTCTTATCTAGTAGAAAAATTAGTTTTTTTGAATAAAAATTATCTTTCTTGAATAAAAATATCAGGAAGTTGTGATTCTTTTTTTTTTTAGATTTTGATGAACAGAATACTTTTGAACAGATCTTACTTTGCAATTTGACAATTTAATTAATTTGTCACAATCAATTTGCTCAGTTTAACTTGACGAACATTTTTTAACTTTTTGTAGGAATTTGAATGAACTTGAGGAGGTTCTGATTCAATTTTTTTAATTTTGATTAACAGAATACTTTGAACACATCAAACTTTGTGATTTAACAATTTTTTTAACCTGTCACAATCAATTTGCTCAGTTTAACTTGACAAACATTTTTTTACTGTTTCGAGGAATTTGAATGAACTACAGGAATTTGTGATTCTTTTTTTTTTAAATTTTGATGAACAGAATACTTTGAACACATAAAACTTTGTGATTTTACAATTTTATCAATTTGTAACAATCACTTTGCTCAGTTTAACTTGACGAACATTTTTTTACTGTTTCGAGGAATTTGAATGAACTAAAGGAATTTGTGATTCCTTTTTTTTTTTAAAATTTTGATGAACAGAATACTTTGAACAGATCTTACTTTACTTCTTGAACATTTTTTTACTGTTTCGAGGAATTTAAACGAAATATTAGAATGTTGTGATTTTTTTTTTTTTATATTTTGATGAACAGAATACTATAAACAGATCTTACTTTACTTGACGAACATTTTTTTAATGTTTCGAGAAATTTGAATGAACTACAGGAATTTGTGATTCCTTTTTTTAATTTTGATGAACAGAATACTTTGAACAGATCTTAATTTACTTGTTGAACATTTTTTTTTACTTTTTCGGGTGCACTGTTAAACTTGACGAACATTTTTTTAGTTTTTCGAGGAATTTGAATGAACTACAGGAATTTGTGATTCTTTTTTTAATTTTGATGAACAGAATACTTTGAACACATAAAACTTTGTGATTTTACAATTTTATCAATTTGTAACAATCAATTTGCTCAGTTTAACTTGACGAACATTTATTTACTGTTTCGAGGAATTTGAATGAACTACAGGAATTTGTGATTCTTTTTTTTTTAATTTTGATGAACAGAATACTTTGAACAGGTTTTACTTTACTTGTTGAACAATTTTTTTACTTTTTCGGGTGCACAGTTAAACTTGACGAACATTTTTTAACTTTTTGTAGGAATTTGAATGAACTTGAGGAGGTTCTGATTCAATTTTTTTTAATTTTGATTAACAGAATACTTTGAACACATCGAACTTTGTGATTTAACAATTTTTTTAACCTGTCACAATCAATTTGCTCAGTTTAACTTGACGAACATTTTTTTACTGTTTCGAGGAATTTGAATGAAATACAGGAATTTGTGATTCTTTTTTTTTTAATTTTGATGAACAGAATACTTTGAACACATAAAACTTTGTGATTTTACAATTTTATCAATTTGTAACAATCAATTTGCTCAGTTTAACTTGACGAACATTTTTTTACTGTTTCGAGGAATTTGAATGAACTAAAGGAATTTGTGATTCCTTTTTTTTTTTATAATTTTGATGAACAGAATACTTTGAACAGATCTTACTTTACTTCTTGAACATTTTTTTACTGTTTCGAGGAATTTGAACGAAATATTAGAATGTTGTGATTTTTTTTTTTTTATATTTTGATGAACAGAATACTATGAACAGATCTTACTTTACTTGACGAACATTTTTTTAATGTTTCGAGAAATTTGAATGAACTACAGGAATTTGTGATTCCTTTTTTTTAATTTTGATGAACAGAATACTTTGAACAGATCTTAATTTACTTGTTGAACATTTTTTTTACTTTTTCGGGTGCACTGTTAAACTTGACGTAAATTTTTTTAGTTTTTCGAGGAATTTGAATGAACTACAGGAATTTGTGATTCTTTTTTTTAATTTTGACGAACTGAATACTTTGAACACATAAAACTTTGTGATTTTACAATTTTATCAATTTGTAAAAATCAATTTGCTCAGTTTAACTTGACGAACATTTTTTTACTGTTTCGAGGAATTTGAATGAACTAAAGGAATTTGTGATTCCTTTTTTTTTTTTAAATTTTGATGAACAGAATACTTTGAACAGATCTTACTTTACTTGTTGAACATTTTTTTACTGTTTCGAGGAATTTGAATGAACTAAAGGAATTTGTGATTCCTTTTTTTTTTTATAATTTTGATGAACAGAATACTTTGAACAGATCTTACTTTACTTCTTGAACATTTTTTTACTGTTTCGAGGAATTTGAACGAAATATTAGAATGTTGTGATTTTTTTTTTTTTATATTTTGATGAACAGAATACTATGAACAGATCTTACTTTACTTGACGAACATTTTTTTAATGTTTCGAGAAATTTGAATGAACTACAGGAATTTGTGATTCTTTTTATTTTAATTTTGATGAACAGAATACTTTGAACAGATCTTAATTTACTTGTTGAACATTTTTTTTACTTTTTCGGGTGCACTGTTAAACTTGACGTAAATTTTTTTAGTTTTTCGAGGAATTTGAATGAACTACAGGAATTTGTGATTCTTTTTTTTTTAATTTTGACGAACTGAATACTTTGAACACATAAAACTTTGTGATTTTACAATTTTATCAATTTGTAAAAATCAATTTGCTCAGTTTAACTTGACGAACATTTTTTTACTGTTTCGAGGAATTTGAATGAACTAAAGGAATTTGTGATTCCTTTTTTTTTTAAATTTTGATGAACAGAATACTTTGAACAGATCTTACTTTACTTGTTGAACATTTTTTTACTGTTTCGAGGAATTTGAACGAAATATTAGAATGTTGTGATTTTATTTTTTTTAAATTTTGATGAACAGAATACTTTGAACAGATCTTACTTTGCAATTTGACAATTTAATTAATTTGTCACAATCAATTTGCTCAGTTTAACTTGACGAACATTTTTTAACTTTTTGTAGGAATTTGAATGAACTTGAGGAGGTTCTGATTCAATTTTTTTTAATTTTGATTAACAGAATACTTTGAACACATCAAACTTTGTGATTTAACAATTTTTTTAACCTGTCACAATCAATTTGCTCAGTTTAACTTGACAAACATTTTTTTACTGTTTCGAGGAATTTGAATGAACTACAGGAATTTGTGATTCTTTTTTTTTAAATTTTGATGAACAGAATACTTTGAACACATAAAACTTTGTGATTTTACAATTTTATCAATTTGTAACAATCACTTTGCTCAGTTTAACTTGACGAACATTTTTTTACTGTTTCGAGGAATTTGAATGAACTAAAGGAATTTGTGATTCCTTTTTTTTTTTTAAAATTTTGATGAACAGAATACTTTGAACAGATCTTACTTTACTTCTTGAACATTTTTTTACTGTTTCGAGGAATTTAAACGAAATATTAGAATGTTGTGATTTTTTTTTTTTATATTTTGATGAACAGAATACTATAAACAGATCTTACTTTACTTGACGAACATTTTTTTAATGTTTCGAGAAATTTGAATGAACTACAGGAATTTGTGATTCTTTTTTTTTTAATTTTGATGAACAGAATACGTTGAACACATAAAACTTTGTGATTTTTACAATTTTATCAATTTGTAACAATCAATTTGCTCAGTTTAACTTGACGAACATTTATTTACTGTTTCGAGGAATTTGAATGAACTACAGGAATTTGTGATTCTTTTTTTTTTAATTTTGATGAACAGAATACTTTGAACAGGTTTTACTTTACTTGTTGAACAATTTTTTTAGTTTTTCGGGTGCACAGTTAAACTTGACGAACATTTTTTAACTTTTTGTAGGAATTTGAATGAACTTGAGGAGGTTCTGATTCAATTTTTTTTAATTTTGATTAACAGAATACTTTGAACACATCGAACTTTGTGATTTAACAATTTTTTTAACCTGTCACAATCAATTTGCTCAGTTTAACTTGACGAACATTTTTTTACTGTTTCGAGGAATTTGAATGAAATACAGGAATTTGTGATTCTTTTTTTAAATTTTGATGAACAGAATACTTTGAACACATAAAACTTTGTGATTTTACAATTTTATCAATTTGTAACAATCAATTTGCTCAGTTTAACTTGACGAACATTTTTTTACTGTTTCGAGGAATTTGAATGAACTAAAGGAATTTGTGATTCCTTTTTTTTTTTATAATTTTGATGAACAGAATACTTTGAACAGATCTTACTTTACTTCTTGAACATTTTTTTACTGTTTCGAGGAATTTGAACGAAATATTAGAATGTTGTGATTTTTTTTTTTATATTTTGATGAACAGAATACTATGAACAGATCTTACTTTACTTGACGAACATTTTTTTAATGTTTCGAGAAATTTGAATGAACTACAGGAATTTGTGATTCCTTTTTTTAATTTTGATGAACAGAATACTTTGAACAGATCTTAATTTACTTGTTGAACATTTTTTTTACTTTTTCGGGTGCACTGTTAAACTTGACGTAAATTTTTTTAGTTTTTCGAGGAATTTGAATGAACTACAGGAATTTGTGATTCGTTTTTTTTAATTTTGACGAACTGAATACTTTGAACACATAAAACTTTGTGATTTTACAATTTTATCAATTTGTAAAAATCAATTTGCTCAGTTTAACTTGACGAACATTTTTTTACTGTTTCGAGGAATTTGAATGAACTAAAGGAATTTGTGATTCCTTTTTTTTTTAAATTTTGATGAACAGAATACTTTGAACAGATCTTACTTTACTTGTTGAACATTTTTTTACTGTTTCGAGGAATTTGAACGAAATATTAGAATGTTGTGATTTTATTTTTTTTAAATTTTGATGAACAGAATACTTTGAACGGATCTTACATTACTTGACGAACATTTTTTTACTGTTTCGAGAAATTTGAATGAACTACAGGAATTTGTGATTCTTTTTATTTTAATTTTGATGAACAGAATACTTTGAACAGATCTTACTTTACTTGTTGAACATTTTTTTTACTTTTTCGGGTGCACAGTTAAACTTGACGAACATTTTTTTACTGTTTCGAGGAAATTGAATGAATTACAGTAATTTGTGATTCTTTTTTTTTTAAATTTTGATGAACAGAATACTTTGAACAGATCTTACTTTACTTGACGAACATTTTTTAACTTTTCGAGAAATTTGAATGACTTACAGGAAGTTGTGATATTCTTTTTTAAATTTTGATGAAAAGAATACTTTGAACAGTTCTTACTTTGCAATTTGACAATTTAATTAATTTGTCACAATCAATTTGCTCAGTTTAACTTGACGAACATTTTTTAACTTTTTGTAGGAATTTGAATGAACTTGAGGAGGTTCTGATTCAATTTTTTTTTAATTTTGATTAACAGAATACTTTGAACACATAAAACTTTGTGATTTTACAATTTTATTAATTTGTAACAAACAATTTGCTAGTTTAACTTGACGAACATTTTTTTACTGTTTCGAGGAATTTGAATGAACTACAGGAATTTGTGATTCTTTTTATTTTAATTTTGATGAACAGAATACTTTTGAACAGATCTTACTTTACTTGTTGAACATTTTTTTTACTTTTTCGGGTGCACAGTTAAACTTGACGAACATTTTTTTACTGTTTCGAGGAATATGAATGAATTACAGTAATTTGTGATTCTTTTTTTTTTAAATTTTGATAAACAGAATACTTTGAACAGATCTTACTTTACTTGACGAACATTTTTTAACTTTTCGAGAAATTTGAATGACTTACAGGAAGTTGTGATATTCTTTTTTAAATTTTGATGAAAAGAATACTTTGAACAGTTCTTACTTTGCAATTTGACAATTTAATTAATTTGTCACAATCAATTTGCTCAGTTTAACTTGACGAACATTTTTTAACTTTTTGTAGGAATTTGAATGAACTTGAGGAGGTTCTGATTCAATTTTTTTAATTTTGATTAACAGAATACTTTGAACACATCAAACTTTGTGATTTAACAATTTTTTTAACCTGTCACAATCAATTTGCTCAGTTTAACTTGACGAACATTTTTTTACTGTTTCGAGGAATTTGAATGAACTAAAGGAATTTGTGATTCTTTTTTTTTTAAAATTTTGATGAACAGAATACTTTGAACAGATCTTACTTTACTTGTTGAACATTTTTTTACTGTTTCGAGGAATTTGAACGAAATATTAGAATGTTGTGATTTTTTTTTTTTATATTTTGATGAACAGAATACTATAAACAGATCTTACTTTACTTGACGAACATTTTTTTACTGTTTCGAGAAATTTGAATGAACTACAGGAATTTGTGATTCTTTTTTTTAATTTTGATGAACA
The DNA here is from genome assembly GCA_019054805.1 of Brachionus manjavacas. Classification (NCBI taxonomy): domain Eukaryota; kingdom Metazoa; phylum Rotifera; class Eurotatoria; order Ploima; family Brachionidae; genus Brachionus; species Brachionus manjavacas. The sequence continues at coordinate 123,974 of JAHQIY010000029.1, read as the reverse complement.
GAATACTTTGAACAGATCTTAATTTACTTGTTGAACATTTTTTTTACTTTTTCGGGTGCACTGTTAAACTTGACGAACATTTTTTTAGTTTTTCGAGGAATTTGAATGAACTACAGGAATTTGTGATTCTTTTTTTTTTAAATTTTGATGAACAGAATACTTTGAACACATAAAACTTTTGTGATTTTACAATTTTATCAATTTGTAACAATCACTTTGCTCAGTTTAACTTGACGAACATTTTTTTACTGTTTCGAGGAATTTGAATGAACTAAAGGAATTTGTGAATCCTTTTTTTTTTTTAAATTTCGATGAACAGAATACTTTGAACAGATCTTACTTTACTTGTTGAACATTTTTTTACTGTTTCGAGGAATTTGAACGAAATATTAGAATGTTGTGATTTTTTTTTTTTTATATTTTGATGAACAGAATACTATAAACAGATCTTACTTTACTTGACGAAAATTTTTTAATGTTTCGAGAAATTTGAATGAACTACAGGAATTTGTGATTCCTTTTTTTTAATTTTGATGAACAGAATACTTTGAACAGATCTTAATTTACTTGTTGAACATTTTTTTTACTTTTTCGGGTGCACTGTTAAACTTGACGAACATTTTTTAGTTTTTCGAGGAATTTGAATGAACTACAGGAATTTGTGATTCTTTTTTTTTAATTTTGATGAACAGAATACTTTGAACACATCAAACTTTTGTGATTTAACAATTTTTTTAACCTGTCACAATCAATTAGCTCAGTTTAACTTGACGAACATTTTTTTACTGTTTCGAGGAATTTGAATGAAATACAGGAATTTGTGATTCTTTTTTTTTTAATTTTGATGAACAGAATACTTTGAACACATAAAACTTTGTGATTTTACAATTTTATCAATTTGTAACAATCAATTTGCTCAGTTTAACTTGACGAACATTTTTTTACTGTTTCGAGGAATTTGAATGAACTAAAGGAATTTGTGATTCCTTTTTTTTTTTAAAATTTTGATGAACAGAATACTTTGAACAGATCTTACTTTTCTTCTTGAACATTTTATTACTGTTTCGAGGAATTTGAACGAAATATTAGAATGTTGTGATTTTTTTTTTTTTATATTTTGATGAACAGAATACTATGAACAGATCTTACTTTACTTGACGAACATTTTTTTAATGTTTCGAGAAATTTGAATGAACTACAGGAATTTGTGATTCCTTTTTTTTTAATTTTGATGAACAGAATACTTTGAACAGATCTTAATTTACTTGTTGAACATTTTTTTTACTTTTCGGGTGCACTGTTAAACTTGACGTAAATTTTTTTAGTTTTTCGAGGAATTTGAATGAACTACAGGAATTTGTGATTCTTTTTTTTAATTTTGACGAACTGAATACTTTGAACACATAAAACTTTGTGATTTTACAATTTTATCAATTTGTAAAAATTAATTTGCTCAGTTTAACTTGACGAACATTTTTTTACTGTTTCGAGGAATTTGAATGAACTAAAGGAATTTGTGATTCCTTTTTTTTTAATTTCGATGAACAGAATACTTTGAACAGATCTTACTTTACTTGTTGAACATTTTTTTACTGTTTCGAGGAATTTGAACGAAATATTAGAATGTTGTGATTTTTTTTTTTTTATATTTTGATGAACAGAATACTATGAACAGATCTTACTTTACTTGACGAACATTTTTTTAATGTTTCGAGAAATTTGAATGAACTACAGGAATTTGTGATTCCTTTTTTTTTTTAAAATTTTGATGAACAGAATACTTTGAACAGATCTTACTTTACTTGTTGAACATTTTTTTTACTTTTTCGGGTGCACTGTTAAACTTGACGAACATTTTTTTAGTTTTTCGAGGAATTTGAATGAACTACAGGAATTTGTGATTCTTTTTTTTTTAAATTTTGATGAACAGAATACTTTGAACACATAAAACTTTGTGATTTTACAATTTTATCAATTTGTAACAATCAATTTGCTCAGTTTAACTTGACGAACATTTTTTTACTGTTTCGAGGAATTTGAATGAACTACAGGAATTTGTGATTCATTTTTTTTAATTTTGATGAACAGAATACTTTGAACAGATTTTACTTTACTTGTTGAACAATTTTTTTACTTTTTCGGGTGCACAGTTAAACTTGACGAACATTTTTTAACTTTTTGTAGGAATTTGAATGAACTTGAGGAGGTTCTGATTCAATTTTTTTAATTTTGATTAACAGAATACTTTGAACACATCAAACTTTGTGATTTAACAATTTTTTTAACCTGTCACAATCAATTTGCTCAGTTTAACTTGACGAACATTTTTTTACTGTTTCGAGGAATTTGAATGAACTAAAGGAATTTGTGATTCCTTTTTTTTTTTAAAATTTTGATGAACAGAATACTTTGAACAGATCTTACTTTACTTCTTGAACATTTTATTACTGTTTCGAGGAATTTGAACGAAATATTAGAGATGTTGTGATTTTTTTTTTTTATATTTTGATGAACAGAATACTATGAACAGATCTTACTTTACTTGACGAACATTTTTAATGTTTCGAGAAATTTGAATGAACTACAGGAATTTGTGATTCCTTTTTTTTTAATTTTGATGAACAGAATACTTTGAACAGATCTTAATTTACTTGTTGAACATTTTTTTTACTTTTTCGGGTGCACTGTTAAACTTGACGTAAATTTTTTTAGTTTTTCGAGGAATTTGAATGAACTACAGGAATTTGTGATTCTTTTTTTTTTTAATTTTGACGAACTGAATACTTTGAACACATAAAACTTTGTGATTTTACAATTTTATCAATTTGTAAAAATCAATTTGCTCAGTTTAACTTGACGAACATTTTTTTACTGTTTCGAGGAATTTGAATGAACTAAAGGAATTTGTGATTCCTTTTTTTTTTTTAAATTTTGATGAACAGAATACTTTGAACAGATCTTACTTTACTTGTTGAACATTTTTTTACTGTTTCGAGGAATTTGAACGAAATATTAGAATGTTGTGATTTTATTTTTTTTAAATTTTGATGAACAGAATACTTTGAACGGATCTTACATTACTTGACGAACATTTTTTTACTGTTTCGAGAAATTTGAATGAACTACAGGAATTTGTGATTCTTTTTATTTTAATTTTGATGAACAGAATACTTTGAACAGATCTTACTTTACTTGTTGAACATTTTTTTTACTTTTTTCGGGTGCACTGTTAAACTTGACGAACATTTTTTTAGTTTTTCGAGGAATTTGAATGAACTACAGGAATTTGTGATTCTTTTTTTTTTAATTTTGATGAACAGAATACTTTGAACACATAAAACTTTGTGATTTTACAATTTTATCAATTTGTAACAATCAATTTGCTCAGTTTAACTTGACGAACATTTTTTTACTGTTTCGAGGAATTTGAATGAACTACAGGAATTTGTGATTCTTTTTTTTTTAATTTTGATTAACAGAATACTTTGAACACATCAAACTTTACTTGATTTAACAATTTTTTTAACCTGTCACAATCAATTTGCTCAGTTTAACTTGACGAACATTTTTTTACTGTTTCGAGGAATTTGAATGAACTAAAGGAATTTGTGATTCTTTTTTTTTTAAATTTTGATGAACAGAATACTTTGAACACATAAAACTTTGTGATTTTACAATTTTATCAATTTGTAACAATCAATTTGCTCAGTTTAACTTGACGAACATTTTTTTACTGTTTCGAGGAATTTGAATGAACTAAAGGAATTTGTGATTCCTTTTTTTTTTAAATTTTGATGAACAGAATACTTTGAACAGATCTTACTTTACTTGTTGAACATTTTTTTACTGTTTCGAGGAATTTGAACGAAATATTAGAATGTTGTGATTTTATTTTTTTTAAATTTTGATGAACAGAATACTTTGAACGGATCTTACATTACTTGACGAACATTTTTTTACTGTTTCGAGAAATTTGAATGAACTACAGGAATTTGTGATTCTTTTTATTTTAATTTTGATGAACAGAATACTTTGAACAGATCTTACTTTACTTGTTGAACATTTTTTTTACTTTTTCGGGTGCACAGTTAAACTTGACGAACATTTTTTTACTGTTTCGAGGAATTTGAATGAATTACAGTAATTTGTGATTCTTATTTTTTTAAATTTTGATGAACAGAATACTTTGAACAGATCTTTCTTTACTTGACGAACATTTTTTAACTTTTCGAGAAATTTTGAATGACTTACAGGAAGTTGTGATACTCTTTTTTTAAATTTTGATGAAAAGAATACTTTGAACAGTTCTTACCTTACTTGACGAACATTTTTTAACTTTTCGAGAAATTTGAATGAAATATCAGGAAGTTGTGATTCTATTTTTTTTTAAATTTTGATGAACAGAATACTTTGAACAGATCTTACTTTGCAATTTGACAATTTTATTAATCTGTCACAATCAATTTGCTCAGTTAAACTTGACGAACATTTTTTTACTGTTTCGAGGAATTTGAATGAACTACAGGAATTTGTGATTCTTTTTTTTTTAATTTTGATGAACAGAATACTTTGAACAGATTTTACTTTACTTGTTGAACAATTTTTTTACTTTTTCGGGTGCACAGTTAAACTTGACGAACATTTTTTTACTGTCTCGAGAAATTTGAATGAACTACAGGAATTTGTGATTCTTTTTTTTTAAAATTTTGATGAACAGAATACTTTGTACACATAAAACTTTGTGATTTTACAATTTTATCAATTTGTAACAATCAATTTGGTCAGTTAAACTTGACGAACATTTTTTTAGTTTTTCGAGGAATTTGAATGAACTACAGGAATTTGTGATTCTTTTTATTTTAATTTTGATGAACAGAATACTTTGAACAGATCTTACTTTACTTGTTGAACATTTTTTTTACTTTTTCGGGTGCACAGTTAAACTTGACGAACATTTTTTAACTTTTCGAGAAATTTGAATGAAATATCAGGAAGTTGTGATTCTATTTTTTTTTAAATTTTGATGAACAGAATACTTTGAACAGATCTTACTTTGCAATTTGACAATTTTATTAATCTGTCACAATCAATTTGCTCAGTTAAACTTGACGAACATTTTTTTACTGTTTCGAGGAATTTGAATGAACTAGAGGAATTTGTGATTCTTTTTTTTTTAATTTTGATGAACAGAATACTTTGAACAGATTTTACTTTACTTGTTGAACAATTTTTTTACTTTTTCGGGTGCACAGTTAAACTTGACGAACATTTTTTTACTGTCTCGAGAAATTTGAATGAACTACAGGAATTTGTGATTCTTTTTTTTAAAATTTTGATGAACAGAATACTTTGTACACATAAAACTTTGTGATTTTACAATTTTATCAATTTGTAACAATCAATTTGGTCAGTTAAACTTGACGAACATTTTTTTACTGTTTTTCGAGGAATTTGAATGAACTCCAGGAATTTGTGATTCTTTTTATTTTAATTTTGATGAACAGAATACTTTGAACAGATCTTACTTTACTTGTTGAACATTTTTTTACTTTTTCGGGTGCACAGTTAAACTTGACGAACATTTTTTTACTGTTTCGAGGAATTTGAATGAATTACAGTAATTTGTGATTCTTTTTTTTAAATTTTGATGAACAGAATACTTTGAACAGATCTTACTTTTGCAATTTGACAATTTTAATTAATTTGTCACAATCAATTTGCTCAGTTTAGCTTTGACGAACATTTTTTTACTGTTTCGAGGAATTTGAATGAACTACAGGAATTTGTGATTCTTTTTTTTTAATTTTGATGAACAGAATACTTTGAACAGATTTTACTTTACTTGTTGAACAATTTTTTTACTTTTTCGGGTGCACAGTTAAACTTGACGAACATTTTTTTACTGTCTCGAGAAATTTGAATGAACTACAGGAATTTCTGATTCTTTTTTTTTTAAAATTTTGATGTGTTAATCAAAATTAAAAAAAATTGAATCAGAACACTCCTGAAGTTCATTCAAATTCCTACAAAATGTTAAAAACTGTTCGTCAAGTTATACTGAGAAAATTGATTGTGACAAATTAATTAAATTGTCAAATTGCAAAGTAAGATCTGTTCAAAGTATTCTGTTCATCAAAATTTAAAAAAAAAGAATCACAACTTCCTGATATTTCATTCAAATTTCTCGAAAAGTTAAAAAATGTTCGTCAAGTAAGGTAAGAACTGTTCAAAGTATTCTTTTCATCAAAATTTAAAAAAGAATATCACAACTTCCTGTAAGTCATTCAAATTTCTCGAAAAGTTAAAAAATGTTCGTCAAGTAAAGTAAGATCTGTTCAAAGTATTCTGTTCATCAAAATTTAAAAAAAAGAATCACAAATTACTGTAATTCATTCAAATTCCTCGAAACAGTAAAAAAATGTTCGTCAAGTTAAACTGAGCAAATTGATTGTGACAGGTTAAAAAAATTGTTAAATCACAAAGTTTGTTGTGTTCAAAGTATTCTGTTAATCAAAATTAAAAAAAATTGAATCAGAACCTCCTGAAGTTCATTCAAATTCCTACAAAATGTTAAAAACTGTTCGTCAAAGTTAAACTGAAGCAAATTGATTGTGACAAATTAATTAAATTGTCAAATTGCAAAGTAAGATCTGTTCAAAGTATTCTGTTCATCAAAATTTAAAAAAAGAATCACAACTTCCTGATATTTCATTCAAATTTCTCGAAAAGTTAAAAAACAAGTTCGTCAAGTAAGATAAGAACTGTTCAAAGTATTCTGTTCATCAAAAATATAAAAAAAAAAATCACAACATTCTAATATTTCGTTCAAATTCCTCGAAACAGTAAAAAAATGTTCAACAAGTAAAGTAAGATCTGTTCAAAGTATTCTGTTCATCAAAATTTTAAAAAAAAGGAATCACAAATTCCTTTAGTTCATTCAAATTCCTCGAAACGGTAAAAAAATGTTCGTCAAGTTAAACTGAGCAAATTGATTGTTACAAATTGATAAAAATTGTATAATCTCAAAGTTTTAAGTGTTCAAAGTATTCTGTTCATCAAAATTTAAAAAAAAGAATCACAAATTCCTGTAGTTCTTTCAAATTCCTCCGAAACAGTAAAAAAATGTTCGTCAAGTTAAACTGAGCAAATTGATTGTGACAGGTTAAAAAAATTGTTAAATCACAAAGTTTGATGTGTTCAAAGTATTCTGTTAATCAAAATTAAAAAAATTGAATCAGAACCTCCTGAAGTTCATTCAAATTCCTACAAATTGTTAAAAACTGTTCGTCAAGTTAAACTGAGCAAATTGATTGTGACAAATTAATTAAAATTGTCAAATTGCAAAGTAAGATCTGTTCAAAGTATTCTGTTCATCAAAATTTAAAAAAAAGAATCACAAATTACTGTAATTCATTCAAATTCCTCGAAACAGTAAAAAAATGTTCGTCAAGTTTAACTGTGCACCCGAAAAAGTAAAAAAAATGTTCAACAAGTAAAGTAAGATCTGTTCAAAGTATTCTGTTCATCAAAATTAAAATAAAAAGAATCACAAATTCCTGTAGTTCATTCAAATTTCTCGAAACAGTAAAAAAATGTTCGTCAAGTAATGTAAGATCTGTTCAAAAGTATTCTGTTCATCAAAAATTAAAAAAGAATCACTTATTCCTGTAGTTATTTCAAAGTCCTCGAAACAGTAAAAAAATGTTCGTCAAGTTAAACTAGCAAATTGTTTGTTACAAATTAATAAAATCAAAATTTAAAAAAAGAATCACAACTTCCTGAAATTACATTCAAATGCCTAAAAAAAGTTAAAAAATGTTCGTCAAGTTTAACTGACCAAATTGATTGTTACAAATTGATAAAATTGTAAAATCACAAAGTTTTATGTGTACAAAGTATTCTGTTCATCAAAATTTTAAAAAAAGAATCAGAAATTCCTGTAGTTCATTCAAATTTCTCGAGACAGTAAAAAAATGTTCGTCAAGTTTAACTGTGCACCCGAAAAAGTAAAAAAATTGTTCAACAAGTAAAGTAAAATCTGTTCAAAGTATTCTGTTCATCAAAATTAAAAAAAAGAATCACATATTCCTGTAGTTCATTCAAATTCCTCGAAACAGTAAAAAAATGTTCGTCAAGTAATGTAATATCTGTTCAAAGTATTCTGTTCATCAAAATTAAAATAAAAAGAATCACAAATTCCTGTAGTTAATTCAAATTTCTCGAAAACAGTAAAAAAATGTTCGTCAAGTTAAACTAGCAAATTGTTTGTTACAAATTAATAAAATCAAAATTTAAAAAAAAGAATCACAACTTCCTGAAATTACATTCAAATGCCTAAAAAAGTTAAAAAATGTTCGTCAAGTTTAACTGACCAAATTGATTGTTACAAATTGATAAAATTGTAAAAATCACAAAGTTTTATGTGTACAAAGTATTCTGTTCATCAAAATTTTAAAAAAAAGAATCACAAATTCCTGTAGTTCATTCAAATTCCTCGAAACAGTAAAAAAATGTTCGTCAAGTTTAACTGTGCACCCGAAAAAGTAAAAAAATTGTTCAACAAGTAAAGTAAGATCTGTTCAAAGTATTCTGTTCATCAAAATTAAAAAAAAGAATCACAAATTCCTGTAGTTCATTCAAATTTCTCGAAACAGTAAAAAAATGTTCGTCAAGTTTAACTGTGCACCCGAAAAAGTAAAAAAAATGTTCAACAAGTAAAGTAAGATCTGTTCAAAGTATTCTGTTCATCAAAATTAAAATAAAAAGAATCACAAATTCCTGTAGTTCATTCAAATTTCTCGAAACAGTAAAAAAATGTTCGTCAAGTTAAACTAGCAAATTGTTTGTTACAAATTAATAAAATCAAAATTTAAAAAAAAGAATCACAACTTCCTGAAATTACATTCAAATGCCTACAAAAAGTTAAAAAATGTTCGTCAAGTAAAACTGAACAAATTGATTGTTACAGATTAATTAAATTGTAAAATTTAAAAAAAAAAGGAATCAAAAATTCCTGTAGTTCATTCAAATTCCTCGAAAAACTAAAAAAATGTTCGTCAAGTTTAACTGACCAAATTGATTGTTACAAATTGATAAAATTGTAAAATCACAAAGTTTTATGTGTACAAAGTATTCTGTTCATCAAAATTTAAAAAAAAGAATCACAAATTCCTGTAGTTCTTTCAAATTCCTCGAAACAGTAAAAAAATGTTCGTCAAGTTAAACTGAGCAAATTGATTGTGACAGGTTAAAAAAATTGTTAAATCACAAAGTTTGATGTGTTCAAAGTATTCTGTTAATCAAAATTAAAAAAAATTGAATCAGAACCTCCTGAAGTTCATTCAAATTCTACAAATTGTTAAAAACTGTTCGTCAAGTTAAACTGAGCAAATTGATTGTGACAAATTAATTAAAATTGTCAAATTGCAAAAGTAAGATCTGTTCAAAAGTATTCTGTTCATCAAAATTTAAAAAAAAAGAATCACAAATTACTGTAATTCATTCAAATTCCTCGAAACAGTAAAAAAATGTTCGTCAAGTTTAACTGTGCACCCGAAAAAGTAAAAAAAATTTTCAACAAGTAAAGTAAGATCTGTTCAAAGTATTCTGTTCATCAAAATTAAAATAAAAAGAATCACAAATTCCTGTAGTTCATTCAAATTTCTCGAAACAGTAAAAAAATGTTCGTCAAGTAAAGAAAGATCTGTTCAAAGTATTCTGTTCATCAAAATTAAAAAAAAGAATCACAAATTCCTGTAGTTCATTCAAATTCCTCGAAACAGTAAAAAAATGTTCGTCAAGTTAAACTAGCAAATTGTTTGTTACAAATTAATAAAATCAAAATTTAAAAAAAAAGAATCACAACTTCCTGAAATTACATTCAAATGCCTAAAAAAGTTAAAAAATGTTCGTCAAGTTTAACTGACCAAATTGATTGTTACAAATTGATAAAATTGTAAAAATCACAAAGTTTTATGTGTACAAAGTATTCTGTTCATCAAAATTTTAAAAAAAAGAATCAGAAATTCCTGTAGTTCATTCAAATTTCTCGAGACAGTAAAAAAATGTTCGTCAAGTTTAACTGTGCACCCGAAAAAGTAAAAAAATTGTTCAACAAGTAAAGTAAAATCTGTTCAAAGTATTCTGTTCATCAAAATTAAAAAAAAAGAATCACATATTCCTGTAGTTCATTCAAATTCCTCGAAACAGTAAAAAAATGTTCGTCAAGTAATGTAAGATCTGTTCAAAGTATTCTGTTCATCAAAATTAAAATAAAAAGAATCACAAATTCCTGTAGTTAATTCAAATTTCTCGAAACAGTAAAAAAATGCTCGTCAAGTTAAACTAGCAAATTGTTTGTTACAAATTAATAAAATCAAAATTTAAAAAAAAAGAATCACAACTTCCTGAAATTACATTCAAATGCCTAAAAAAGTTAAAAAATGTTCGTCAAGTTTAACTGACCAAATTGATTGTTACAAATTGATAAAATTGTAAAATCACAAAGTTTTATGTGTACAAAGTATTCTGTTCATCAAAATTTTAAAAAAAAAGAATCAGAAATTCCTGTAGTTCATTCAAATTCCACGAAACAGTAAAAAAATGTTCGTCAAGCTAAACTGAGCAAATTGATTGTGACAAATTAATTAAAATTGTCAAATTGCAAAGTAAGATCTGTTCAAAGTATTCTGTTCATCAAAATTTAAAAAAAAGAATCACAAATTACTGTAATTCATTCAAATTCCTCGAAACAGTAAAAAAATGTTCGTCAAGTAAGGTAAGAACTGTTCAAAGTATTCTTTTCATCAAAATTTAAAAAGAGTATCACAACTTCCTGTAAGTCATTCAAATTTCTCGAAAAGTTAAAAAATGTTCGTCAAGTAAAGAAAGATCTGTTCAAAGTATTCTGTTCATCAAAATTTAAAAAAAAAAGAATCACAAATTACTGTAATTCATTCAAATTCCTCGAAACAGTAAAAAAATGTCCGTCAAGTTTAACTGTGCACCCGAAAAAGTAAAAAAAATGTTCAACAAGTAAAGTAAGATCTGTTCAAAGTATTCTGTTCATCAAAATTAAAATAAAAAGAATCACAAATTCCTGTAGTTCATTCAAATTTCTCGAAACAGTAAAAAAATGTTCGTCAAGTAATGTAAGATCCGTTCAAAGTATTCTGTTCATCAAAATTTAAAAAATAAAATCACAACATTCTAATATTTCGTTCAAATTCCTCGAAACAGTAAAAAAATGTTCAACAAGTAAAGTAAGATCTGTTCAAAGTATTCTGTTCATCAAAATTTAAAAAAAAAAAAGGAATCACAAATTCCTGTAGTTCATTCAAATTCCTCGAAAAACTAAAAAAATGTTCGTCAAGTTTAACTGACCAAATTGATTGTTACAAATTGATAAAATTGTAAAATCACAAAGTTTTATGTGTACAAAGTATTCTGTTCATCAAAATTTAAAAAAAAGAATCACAAATTCCTGTAGTTCTTTCAAATTCCTCGAAACAGTAAAAAAATGTTCGTCAAGTTAAACTGAGCAAATTGATTGTGACAGGTTAAAAAAAATTGTTAAATCACAAAGTTTGATGTGTTCAAAGTATTCTGTTAATCAAAATTAAAAAAATTGAATCAGAACCTCCTGAAGTTCATTCAAATTCCTACAAATTGTTAAAAACTGTTCGTCAAGTTAAACTGAGCAAATTGATTGTGACAAATTAATTAAAATTGTCAAATTGCAAAGTAAGATCTGTTCAAAGTATTCTGTTCATCAAAATTTAAAAAAAAAGAATCACAAATTACTGTAATTCATTCAAATTCCTCGAAACAGTAAAAAAATGTTCGTCAAGTTTAACTGTGCACCCGAAAAGTAAAAAAATTTTCAACAAGTAAAGTAAGATCTGTTCAAAGTATTCTGTTCATCAAAATTTTAAAAAAAAGAATCAGAAATTCCTGTAGTTCATTCAAATTTCTCGAGACAGTAAAAAAATGTTCGTCAAGTTTAACTGTGCACCCGAAAAAGTAAAAAAATTGTTCAACAAGTAAAGTAAAATCTGTTCAAAGTATTCTGTTCATCAAAATTAAAAAAAAAGAATCACATATTCCTGTAGTTCATTCAAATTCCTCGAAACAGTAAAAAAATGTTCGTCAAGTAATGTAAGATCTGTTCAAAGTATTCTGTTCATCAAAATTAAAATAAAAAGAATCACAAATTCCTGTAGTTAATTCAAATTTCTCGAAACAGTAAAAAAATGCTCGTCAAGTTAAACTAGCAAATTGTTTGTTACAAATTAATAAAATCAAAATTTAAAAAAAAAAGAATCACAACTTCCTGAAATTACATTCAAATGCCTAAAAAAAGTTAAAAAATGTTCGTCAAGTTTAACTTGACCAAATTGATTGTTACAAATTGATAAAATTGTAAAATCACAAAGTTTTATGTGTACAAAGTATTCTGTTCATCAAAATTTTAAAAAAAAGAATCAGAAATTCCTGTAGTTCATTCAAATTTCTCGAGACAGTAAAAAAATGTTCGTCAAGTTTAACTGGTCACCCGAAAAAGTAAAAAAATTCTTCAACAAGTAAAGTAAAATCTGTTCAAAGTATTCTGTTCATCAAAATTAAAAAAAAAAGAATCACAAATTCCTGTAGTTCATTCAAATTCCACGAAACAGTAAAAAAATGTTCGTCAAGCTAAACTGAGCAAATTGATTGTGACAAATTAATTAAAATTGTCAAATTGCAAAGTAAGATCTGTTCAAAGTATTCTGTTCATCAAAATTTAAAAAAAAAAGAATCACAAATTACTGTAATTCATTCAAATTCCTCGAAACAGTAAAAAAATGTTCGTCAAGTAAGGTAAGAACTGTTCAAAGTATTCTTTTCATCAAAATTTAAAAAAGAGTATCACAACTTCCTGTAAGTCATTCAAATTTCTCGAAAAGTTAAAAAATGTTCGTCAAGTAAAGAAAGATCTGTTCAAAGTATTCTGTTCATCAAAATTTAAAAAAAAAAAGAATCACAAATTACTGTAATTCATTCAAATTCCTCGAAACAGTAAAAAAATGTTCGTCAAGTTTAACTGTGCACCCGAAAAAGTAAAAAAAATGTTCAACAAGTAAAGTAAGATCTGTTCAAAGTATTCTGTTCATCAAAATTAAAATAAAAAGAATCACAAATTCCTGTAGTTCATTCAAATTTCTCGAAACAGTAAAAAAATGTTCGTCAAGTAATGTAAGATCCGTTCAAAGTATTCTGTTCATCAAAATTTAAAAAAAATAAAATCACAACATTCTAATATTTCGTTCAAATTCCTCGAAACAGTAAAAAAATGTTCAACAAGTAAAGTAAGATCTGTTCAAAGTATTCTGTTCATCAAAATTTAAAAAAAAAAAAGGAATCACAAATTCCTTTAGTTCATCCAAATTCCTCGAAACAGTAAAAAAATGTTCGTCAAGTTAAACTGAGCAAATTGATTGTTACAAATTGATAAAATTGTAAAATCACAAAGTTTTATGTGTTCAAAGTATTCTGTTCATCAAAATTAAAAAAAAAAGAATCACAAATTCCTGTATTTCATTCAAATTCCTCGAAACAGTAAAAAATGTTCGTCAAGTTAAACTGAGCAAATTGATTGTGACAGGTTAAAAAAATTGTTAAATCACAAAGTTTGATGTGTTCAAAGTATTCTGTTCATCAAAATTAAAAAAAAAAGAATCACAAATTCCTGTAGTTCATTCAAATTCCTCGAAACAGTAAAAAAATGTTCGTCAAGTTAAACTGAGCAAATTGATTGTTACAAATTGATAAAATTGTAAAATCACAAAGTTTTATGTGTTCAAAGTATTCTGTTCATCAAAATTAAAAAAAGAATCACAAATTCCTGTAGTTCATTCAAATTCCTCGAAAAACTAAAAAAATGTTCGTCAAGTTTAACAGTGCACCCGAAAAAGTAAAAAAAATGTTCAACAAGTAAAGTAAGATCTGTTCAAAGTATTCTGTTCATCAAAATTAAAATAAAAAGAATCACAAATTCCTGTAGTTCATTCAAATTTCTCGAAACAGTAAAAAAATGTTCGTCAAGTAATGTAAGATCCGTTCAAAGTATTCTGTTCATCAAAATTTAAAAAAAATAAAATCACAACATTCTAATATTTCGTTCAAATTCCTCGAAACAGTAAAAAAATGTTCAACAGTTAAAGTAAAATCTGTTCAAAGTATTCTGTTCATCAAAATTTAAAAAAAAAAAAGGAATCACAAATTCCTTTAGTTCATTCAAATTCCTCGAAACAGTAAAAAAATGTTCGTCAAGTTAAACTGGAGCAAATTGATTTTTACAAATTGATAAAATTGTAAAATCACAAAGTTTTATGTGTTCAAAGTATTCAGTTCGTCAAAATTAAAAAAAAGAATCACAAATTCCTGTAGTTCATTCAAATTCCTCGAAAAACTAAAAAAATTTACGTCAAGTTTAACAGTGCACCCGAAAAAGTAAAAAAAATGTTTCTTATCTAGTAGAAAAATTAGTTTTTTGAATAAAAATTATCTTTCTTGAATAAAAATATCAGGAAGTTGTGATTCTTTTTTTTTTAGATTTTGATGAACAGAATACTTTGAACAGATCTTACTTTGCAATTTGACAATTTTAATTAATTTGTCACAATCAATTTGCTCAGTTTAGCTTGACGAACATTTTTTTACTGTTTCGAGGAATTTGAATGAACTACTGGAATTTGTGATTCTATTTTTTTTAATTTTGATGAACAGTATTCTTTGAACAGATTTTACTTTACTTGTTGAACAATTTTTTTACTTTTTCGGGTGCACAGTTAAACTTGACGAACATTTTTTTACTGTCTCCGAGAAATTTGAATGAACTACAGGAATTTCTGATTCTTTTTTTAAAATTTTGATGAACAGAATACTTTGTACACATAAAACTTTGTGATTTTACAATTTTTATCAATTTGTAACAATCAATTTGGTCAGTTAAACTTGACGAACATTTTTTAACTTTTTTTAGGCATTTGAATGTAATTTCAGGAAGTTGTGATTCTTTTTTTTTAAATTTTGATTTTATTAATTTGTAACAAACAATTTGCTAGTTTAACTTGACGAACATTTTTTTACTGTTTCGAGGAATTTGAATGAACTACAGGAATTTGTGATTCTTTTTTTTAATTTTGATGAACAGAATACTTTGAACAGATCTTACATTACTTGACGAACATTTTTTTACTGTTTCGAGAAATTTGAATGAACTACAGGAATTTGTGATTCTTTTTATTTTAATTTTGATGAACAGAATACTTTGAACAGATCTTACTTTTACTTGTTGAACATTTTTTTTACTTTTTCGGGTGCACAGTTAAACTTGACGAACATTTTTTTACTGTTTCGAGGAATTTGAATGAATTACAGTAATTTGTGATTCTTTTTTTTTTTAAATTTTGATGAACAGAATACTTTTTAAAGATCTTACTTTGCAATTTGACAATTTTAATTAATTTGTCACAATCAATTTGCTCAGTTTAACTTGACGAACAGTTTTTAACAATTTGTAGGAATTTGAATGAACTTCAGGAGGTTCTGATTCAATTTTTTTTAATTTTTGATTAACAGAATACTTTTGAACACATCAAACTTTGTGATTTAACAATTTTTTTTAACCTGTCACAATCAATTTGCTCAGTTTAACTTGACGAACATTTTTTTACTGTTTCGAGGAATTTGGAAAGAACTACAGGAATTTGTGATTCTTTTTTTTAAATTTTGATGAACAGAATACTTTGTACACATAAAACTTTGTGATTTTACAATTTTATCAATTTGTAACAATCAATTTGGTCAGTTAAACTTGACGAACATTTTTTTAGTTTTTCGAGGAATTTGAATGAACTACAGGAATTTGTGATTCCTTTTTTTTAAATTTTACAATTTTATTAATCTGTAACAATCAATTTGTTCAGTTTTACTTGACGAACATTTTTTAACTTTTTTTAGGCATTTGAATGTAATTTCAGGAAGTTGTGATTCTTTTTTTAAATTTTGATTTTATTAATTTGTAACAAACAATTTGCTAGTTTAACTTGACGAACATTTTTTTACTGTTTCGAGGAATTTGAATGAACTACTGGAATTTGTGATTCTTTTTTTTTAATTTTGATGAACAGAATACTTTGAACAGATCTTACATTACTTGACGAACATTTTTTTACTGTTTCGAGAAATTTGAATGAACTACAGGAATTTGTGATTCTTTTTATTTTAATTTTGATGAACAGAATACTTTGAACAGATCTTACTTTACTTGTTGAACATTTTTTACTTTTTCGGGTGCACAGTTAAACTTGACGAACATTTTTTTACTGTTTCGAGGAATTTGAATGAATTACAGTAATTTGTGATTCTTTTTTTTAAATTTTGATGAACAGAATACTTTGAACAGATCTTACTTTGCAATTTGACAATTTTAATTAATTTGTCACAATCAATTTGCTCAGTTTAACTTGACGAACAGTTTTTAACAATTTGTAGGAATTTGAATGAACTTCAGGAGGTTCTGATTCAATTTTTTTAATTTTGATTAACAGAATACTTTGAACACATCAAACTTTGTGATTTAACAATTTTTTTAACCTGTCACAATCAATTTGCTCAGTTTAACTTGACGAACATTTTTTTACTGTTTCGAGGAATTTGAAAGAACTACAGGAATTTGTGATTCTTTTTTTTTTAAATTTTGATGAACAGAATACTTTGTACACATAAAACTTTGTGATTTTACAATTTTATCAATTTGTAACAATCAATTTGGTCAGTTAAACTTGACGAACATTTTTTTAGTTTTTCGAGGAATTTGAATGAACTACAGGAATTTGTGATTCCTTTTTTTTTAAATTTTACAATTTTATTAATCTGTAACAATCAATTTGTTCAGTTTTACTTGACGAACATTTTTTAACTTTTTTTAGGCATTTGAATGTAATTTCAGGAAGTTGTGATTCTTTTTTTTTAAATTTTGATTTTATTAATTTGTAACAAACAATTTGCTAGTTTAACTTGACGAACATTTTTTTACTGTTTCGAGAAATTTGAATGAACTACAGGAATTTGTGATTCTTTTTATTTTAATTTTGATGAACAGAATACTTTGAACAGATCTTACTTTACTTGTTGAACATTTTTTTTACTTTTTCGGGTGCACAGTTAAACTTGACGAACATTTTTTTACTGTTTCGAGAAATTTGAATGAACTACAGGAATTTGTGATTCTTTTTATTTTAATTTTGATGAACAGAATACTTTGAACAGATCTTACTTTACTTGTTGAACATTTTTTTTACTTTTTCGGGTGCACAGTTAAACTTGACGAACATTTTTTTACTGTTTCGAGGAATTTGAATGAATTACAGTAATTTGTGATTCTTTTTTTTTTAAATTTTGATGAACAGAATACTTTGAACAGATCTTACTTTGCAATTTGACAATTTTAATTAATTTGTCACAATCAATTTGCTCAGTTTAGCTTGACGAACATTTTTTTACTGTTTCGAGGAATTTGAATGAACTACAGGAATTTGTGATTCTTTTTTTTTTTAATTTTGATGAACAGAATACTTTGAACAGATTTTACTTTACTTGTTGAACAATTTTTTTTACTTTTTCGGGTGACCAGTTAAACTTGACGAACATTTTTTTTACTGTCTCGAGAAATTAGAATGAACTACAGGAATTTCTGATTCTTTTTTTTAAAATTTTGATGAACAGAATACTTTGTACACATAAAACTTTGTGATTTTACAATTTTATCAATTTGTAACAATCAATTTGGTCAGTTAAACTTGACGAACATTTTTTAACTTTTTTTAGGCATTTGAATGTAATTTCAGGAAATGTGATTCTTTTTTTTTAAATTTTGATTTTATTAATTTGTAACAAACAATTTGCTAGTTTAACTTGACGAACATTTTTTTACTGTTTCGAGAAATTTGAATTAACTACAGGAATTTGTGATTCTTTTTATTTTAATTTTGATGAACAGAATACTTTGAACAGATCTTACATTACTTGACGAACATTTTTTTACTGTTTCGAGGAATTTGAATGAACTACAGGAATATGTGATTCTTTTTTTTTAATTTTGATGAACAGAATACTTTGAACAGATTTTACTTTACTTGTTGAACAATTTTTTTACTTTTTCGGGTGCACAGTTAAACTTGACGAACATTTTTTTACTGTCTCGAGAAATTTGAATGAACTACAGGAATTTCTGATTCTTTTTTTTTAAATTTTGATGAACAGAATACTTTGTACACATAAAACTTTGTGATTTTACAATTTTATCAATTTGTAACAATCAATTCGGTCAGTTAAACTTGACGAACATTTTTTAACTTTTTTAGGCATTTGAATGTAATTTCAGGAAGTTGTGATTCTTTTTTTTTAAATTTTGATTTTATTAATTTGTAACAAACAATTTGCTAGTTTAACTTGACGAACATTTTTTTACTGTTTCGAGGAATTTGAATGAACTACTGGAATTTGTGATTCTTTTTTTTAATTTTGATGAACAGAATACTTTGAACAGATCTTACATTACTTGACGAACATTTTTTTACTGTTTCGAGAAATTTGAATGAACTACAGGAATTTGTGATTCTTTTTATTTTAATTTTGATGAACAGAATACTTTGAACAGATCTTACTTTACTTGTTGAACATTTTTTTACTTTTTCGGGTGCACAGTTAAACTTGACGAACATTTTTTTACTGTTTCGAGGAATTTGAATGAATTACAGTAATTTGTGATTCTTTTTTTTTTAAATTTTGATGAACAGAATACTTTGAACAGATCTTACTTTGCAATTTGACAATTTTAATTAATTTGTCACAATCAATTTGCTCAGTTTAACTTGACGAACAGTTTTTAACAATTTGTAGGAATTTGAATGAACTTCAGGAGGTTCTGATTCAATTTTTTTTTAATTTTGATTAACAGAATACTTTGAACACATCAAACTTTGTGATTTAACAATTTTTTTAACCTGTCACAATCAATTTGCTCAGTTTAACTTGACGAACATTTTTTTACTGTTTCGAGGAATTTGAAAGAACTACAGGAATTTGTGATTCTTTTTTTTAAATTTTGATGAACAGAATACTTTGTACACATAAAACTTTGTGATTTTACAATTTTATCAATTTGTAACAATCAATTTGGTCAGTTAAACTTGACGAACATTTTTTTAGTTTTTCGAGGAATTTGAATGAACTACAGGAATTTGTGATTCCTTTTTTTTTTTTAAAATTTTGTTGAACAGAATACTTTGAACAGATCTTACTTTACTTGTTGAACATTTTTTTACTGTTTCGAGGAATTTGAACGAAATATTAGAATGTTGTGATTTTTTTTTTTTTATATTTTGATGAACAGAATACTTTGAACAGTTCTTATCTTACTTGACGAACATTTTTTAACTTTTCGAGAAATTTGAATGAAATATCAGGAAGTTGTGATTCTTTTTTTTTTTAAATTTTGATGAACAGAATGCTTTGAACAGATCTTACTTTGCAATTTGACAATTTAATTAATTTGTCACAATCAATTTGCTCAGTTTAACTTGACGAACAGTTTTTAACATTTTGTAGGATTTGAATGAACTTCAGGAGGTTCTGATTCAATTTTTTTTAATTTTGATTAACAGAATACTTTGAACACAACAAACTTTGTGATTTAACAATTTTTTTAACCTGTCACAATCAATTTGCTCAGTTTAACTTGACGAACATTTTTTTACTGTTTCGAGGAATTTGAATGAATTACAGTAATTTGTGATTCTTTTTTTTAAATTTTGATGAACAGAATACTTTGAACAGATCTTACTTTACTTGACGAACATTTTTTAACTTTTCGAGAAATTTGAATGACTTACAGGAAGTTGTGATATTCTTTTTTAAATTTTGATGAAAAGAATACTTTGAACAGTTCTTACCTTACTTGACGAACATTTTTTAACTTTTCGAGAAATTTGAATGAAATATCAGGAAGTTGTGATTCCTTTTTTTTTTTTAAAATTTTGATGAACAGAATACTTTGAACAGATCTTACTTTGCAATTTGACAATTTAATTAATTTGTCACAATCAATTTGCTCAGTTTAACTTGACGAACAGTTTTTAACATTTTGTAGGATTTGAATGAACTTGATTTGATTGATGGATTTGATTTGATTGAATGAACGTTCTGATTCAATTTTTTTTAATTTTGATTAACACATCAAAATTTTAAAAAAAAAGAATCAGAAATTCCTGTAGTTCATTCAAATTTCTCGAGACAGTAAAAAAATGTTCGTCAAGTTTAACTGTGCACCCGAAAAAGTAAAAAAATTGTTCAACAAGTAAAGTAAAATCTGTTCAAAGTATTCTGTTCATCAAAAATTAAAAAAAAAAGAATCACAAATTCCTGTAGTTCATTCAAATTCCTCGAAACAGTAAAAAAATGTTCGTCAAGCTAAACTGAGCAAATTGATTGTGACAAATTAATTAAAATTGTCAAATTGCAAAGTAAGATCTGTTCAAAGTATTCTGTTCATCAAAATTTAAAAAAAAAGAATCACAAATTACTGTAATTCATTCAAATTCCTCGAAACAGTAAAAAAATGTTCGTCAAGTTTAACTGTGCACCCGAAAAAGTAAAAAAAATGTTCAACAAGTAAAGTAAGATCTGTTCAAAGTATTCTGTTCATCAAAATTAAAATAAAAAGAATCACAAATTCCTGTAGTTCATTCAAATTCCTCGAAAAACTAAAAAAAATGTTCGTCAAGTTTAACTGACCAAATTGATTGTTACAAATTGATAAAATTGTAAAATCACAAAGTTTTATGTGTACAAAGTATTCTGTTCATCAAAATTTTAAAAAAAGAATCACAAATTCCTGATATTTCATTCAAATTTCTCGAAAAGTTAAAAAATGTTCGTCAAGTAAGGTAAGAACTGTTCAAAGTATTCTTTTCATCAAAATTTAAAAAAGAATATCACAACTTCCTGTAAGTCATTCAAATTTCTCGAAAAGTTAAAAAATGTTCGTCAAGTAAAGTAAGATCTGTTCAAAGTATTCTGTTCGTCAAAATTTAAAAAAAAAAAGAATCACAACTTCCTGATATTTCATTCAAATTTCTCGAAAAGTTAAAAAATGTTCGTCAAGTAAGGTAAGAACTGTTCAAAGTATTCTTTTCATCAAAATTTAAAAAAGAATATCACAACTTCCTGTAAGTCATTCAAATTTCTCGAAAAGTTAAAAAATGTTCGTCAAGTAAGGTAAGAACTGTTCAAAGTATTCTGTTCATCAAAATTTAAAAAAAAAAAGAATCACAAATTACTGTAATTCATTCAAATTCCTCGAAACAGTAAAAAAATGTTCGTCAAGTTTAACTGTGCACCCGAAAAAGTAAAAAAAATGTTCAACAAGTAAAGTAAGATCTGTTCAAAGTATTCTGTTCATCAAAATTAAAATAAAAAGAATCACAAATCCCTGTAGTTCATTCAAATTTCTCGAAACAGTAAAAAAATGTTCGTCAAGTAATGTAAGATCTGTTCAAAGTATTCTGTTCATCAAAATTAAAATAAAAAGAATCACAAATTCCTGTAGTTCATTCAAATTTCTCGAAACAGTAAAAAAATGTTCGTCAAGTAATGTAAGATCTGTTCAAAGTATTCTGTTCATCAAAATTAAAAAAAAAAGAATCACAAATTCCTGTAGTTCATTCAAATTCCTCGAAACAGTTAAAAAATGTTCGTCAAGTTTAACTGACCAAATTGATTGTTACAAATTAATAAAATCAAAATTTAAAAAAAAAAGAATCACAACTTCCTGAAATTACATTCAAATGCCTAAAAAAAGTTAAAAAATGTTCGTCAAGTTTAACTGACCAAATTGATTGTTACAAATTGATAAAATTGTAAAATCACAAAGTTTTATGTGTACAAAGTATTCTGTTCATCAAAATTTTAAAAAAAAGAATCAGAAATTCCTGTAGTTCATTCAAATTTCTCGAGACAGTAAAAAAATGTTCGTCAAGTTTAACTGTGCACCCGAAAAAGTAAAAAAATTGTTCAACAAGTAAAGTAAAATCTGTTCAAAGTATTCTGTTCATCAAAATTAAAAAAAAGAATCACATATTCCTGTAGTTCATTCAAATTCCTCGAAACAGTAAAAAAATGTTCGTCAAGTAATGTAAGATCTGTTCAAAGTATTCTGTTCATCAAAATTAAAATAAAAAGAATCACAAGTTCCTGTAGTTAATTCAAATTTCTCGAAACAGTAAAAAAATGTTCGTCAAGTTAAACTAGCAAATTGTTTTGTTACAAATTAATAAAATCAAAATTTAAAAAAAAGAATCACAACTTCCTGAAATTACATTCAAATGTCTAAAAAAAGTTAAAAAATGTTCGTCAAGTTTAACTGACCAAATTGATTGTTACAAATTGATAAAATTGTAAAATCACAAAGTTTTATGTGTACAAAGTATTCTGTTCATCAAAATTTAAAAAAAAAAAGAATCACAACTTCCTGATATTTCATTCGAATTTCTCGAAAAGTTAAAAAATGTTCGTCAAGTAAGATAAGAACTGTTCAAAGTATTCTGTTCATCAAAATATAAAAAAAAAAAAATCACAACATTCTAATATTTCGTTCAAATTCCTCGAAACAGTAAAAAAATGTTCAACAAGTAAAGTAAGATCTGTTCAAAGTATTCTGTTCATCAAAATTTTAAAAAAAAAAAGGAATCACAAATTCCTTTAGTTCATTCAAATTCCTCGAAACAGTAAAAAAATGTTCGTCAAGTTAAACTGAGCAAATTGATTGTTACAAATTGATAAAAATTGAATAATCTCAAAGTTTTAAGTGTTCAAAGTATTCTGTTCATCAAAATTTAAAAAAAAGAATCACAAATTCCTGTAGTTCTTTCAAATTCCTCGAAACAGTAAAAAAATGTTCGTCAAGTTAAACTGAGCAAATTGATTGTGACAGGTTAAAAAAATTGTTAAATCACAAAGTTTGATGTGTTCAAAGTATTCTGTTAATCAAAATTAAAAAAAAATTGAATCAGAACCTCCTGAAGTTCATTCAAATTCCTACAAATTGTTAAAAACTGTTCGTCAAGTTAAACTGAGCAAATTGATTTGTGACAAATTAATTAAAATTGTCAAATTGCAAAGTAAGATCTGTTCAAAGTATTCTGTTCATCAAAATTTAAAAAAAAAAGAATCACAAATTACTGTAATTCATTCAAATTCCTCGAAACAGTAAAAAAATGTTCGTCAAGTTTAACTGTGCACCCGAAAAGTAAAAAAAATGTTCAACAAGTAAAGTAAGATCTGTTCAAAGTATTCTGTTCATCAAAATTAAAATAAAAAGAATCACAAATTCCTGTAGTTCATTCAAATTTCTCGAAACAGTAAAAAAATGTTCGTCAAGTAATGTAAGATCTGTTCAAAGTATTCTGTTCATCAAAATTAAAAAAAAAAGAATCACAAATTCCTGTAGTTCATTCAAATTCCTCGAAACAGTAAAAAAATGTTCGTCAAGTTAAACTAGCAAATTGTTTGTTACAAATTAATAAAATCAAAATTTAAAAAAAAAGAATCACAACTTCCTGAAATTACATTCAAATGCCTAAAAAAAGTTAAAAAATGTTCGTCAAGTTTAACTGACCAAATTGATTGTTACAAATTGATAAAATTGTAAAATCACAAAGTTTTATGTGTACAAAGTATTCTGTTCATCAAAATTTTAATAAAAAGAATCAGAAATTCCTGTAGTTCATTCAAATTTCTCGAGACAGTAAAAAAATGTTCGTCAAGTTTAACTGTGCACCCGAAAAAGTAAAAAAATTGTTCAACAAGTAAAGTAAAATCTGTTCAAAGTATTCTGTTCATCAAAATTAAAAAAAAGAATCACATATTCCTGTAGTTCATTCAAATTCCTCGAAACAGTAAAAAAATGTTCGTCAAGTAATGTAAGATCTGTTCAAAGTATTCTGTTCATCAAAATTAAAATAAAAAGAATCACAAATTCCTGTAGTTAATTCAAATTTCTCGAAACAGTAAAAAAATGTTCGTCAAGTTAAACTAGCAAATTGTTTGTTACAAATTAATAAAATCAAAATTTAAAAAAAAAGAATCACAACTTCCTGAAATTACATTCAAATGCCTAAAAAAGTTAAAAAATGTTCGTCAAGTTTAACTGACCAAATTGATTGTTACAAATTGATAAAATTGTAAAATCACAAAGTTTTATGTGTACAAAGTATTCTGTTCATCAAAATTTTAAAAAAAAGAATCAGAAATTCCTGTAGTTCATTCAAATTTCTCGAGACAGTAAAAAAATGTTCGTCAAGTTTAACTGGTCACCCGAAAAAGTAAAAAAATTGTTCAACAAGTAAAGTAAAATCTGTTCAAAGTATTCTGTTCATCAAAATTAAAAAAAAGAATCACAAATTCCTGTAGTTCATTCAAATTCCTCGAAACAGTAAAAAAATGTTCGTCAAGCTAAACTGAGCAAATTGATTGTGACAAATTAATTAAAATTGTCAAATTGCAAAAGTAAGATCTGTTAAAATTATTATGTTCATAAAAATTTAAAAAAAAAAGAATCACAAATTACTGTAATTCATTCAAATTCCTCGAAACAGTAAAAAAATGTTCGTCAAGTTTAACTGTGCACCCGAAAAAGTAAAAAAAATGTTCAACAAGTAAAGTAAGATCTGTTCAAAGTATTCTGTTCATCAAAATTAAAATAAATAGAATCACAAATTCCTGTAGTTCATTCAAATTTCTCGAAACAGTAAAAAAATGTTCGTCAAGTTAAACTAGCAAATTGTTTGTTACAAATTAATAAAATCAAAATTTAAAAAAAAGAATCACAACTTCCTGAAATTACATTCAAATGCCTAAAAAAAGTTAAAAAATGTTCGTCAAGTAAAACTGAACAAATTGATTGTTACAGATTAATAAAATTGTAAAATTTAAAAAAATAGGAATCACAAATTCCTGTAGTTCATTCAAATTCCTCGAAAAAATAAAAAAATGTTCGTCAAGTTTAACTGACCAAATTGATTGTTACAAATTGATAAAATTGTAAAATCCACAAAGTTTTATGTGTACAAAGTATTCAGTTCATCAAAATTTAATAAAAAAAGAATCACAAATTCCTGTAGTTCTTTCAAATTCCTCGAAACAGTAAAAAAATGTTCGTCAAGTTAAACTGAGCAAATTGATTGTGACAGGTTAAAAAAATTGTTAAATCACAAAGTTTGATGTGTTCAAAGTATTCTGTTAATCAAAATTAAAAAAAATTGAATCAGAACCTCCTGAAGTTCATTCAAATTCCTACAAATTGTTAAAAACTGTTCGTCAAGTTAAACTGAGCAAATTGATTGTGACAAATTAATTAAAATTGTCAAATTGCAAAAGTAAGATCTGTTCAAAGTATTCTGTTCATCAAAATTTAAAAAAAAAAGAATCACAAATTACTGTAATTCATTCAAATTCCTCGAAACAGTAAAAAAATGTTCGTCAAGTTTAACTGTGCACCCGAAAAAGTAAAAAAAATGTTCAACAAGTAAAGTAAGATCTGTTCAAAGTATTCTGTTCATCAAAATTAAAATAAAAAGAATCACAAATTCCTGTAGTTCATTCAAATTTCTCGAAACAGTAAAAAAATGTTCGTCAAGTAATGTAAGATCTGTTCAAAGTATTCTGTTCATCAAAATTAAAAAAAAAGAATCACAAATTCCTGTAGTTCATTCAAATTCCTCGAAACAGTAAAAAAATGTTCGTCAAGTTAAACTAGCAAATTGTTTGTTACAAATTAATAAAATCAAAATTTAAAAAAAAGAATCACAACTTCCTGAAATTACATTCAAATGCCTAAAAAAAGTTAAAAAATGTTCGTCAAGTTTAACTGACCAAATTGATTGTTACAAATTGATAAAATTGTAAAATCACAAAGTTTTATGTGTACAAAGTATTCTGTTCATCAAAATTTTAATAAAAAAGAATCAGAAATTCCTGTAGTTCATTCAAATTTCTCGAGACAGTAAAAAAATGTTCGTCAAGTTTAACTGTGCACCCGAAAAAGTAAAAAAATTGTTCAACAAGTAAAGTAAAATCTGTTCAAAGTATTCTGTTCATCAAAATTAAAAAAAAAAGAATCACATATTCCTGTAGTTCATTCAAATTCCTCGAAACAGTAAAAAAATGTTCGTCAAGTAATGTAAGATCTGTTCAAAGTATTCTGTTCATCAAAATTAAAATAAAAAGAATCACAAATTCCTGTAGTTAATTCAAATTTCTCGAAACAGTAAAAAAATGTTCGTCAAGTTAAACTAGCAAATTGTTTGTTACAAATTAATAAAATCAAAATTTAAAAAAAGAATCACAACTTCCTGAAATTACATTCAAATGCCTAAAAAAAGTTAAAAAATGTTCGTCAAGTTTAACTGACCAAATTGATTGTTACAAATTGATAAAATTGTAAAATCACAAAAGTTTTATGTGTACAAAGTATTCTGTTCATCAAAATTTTAAAAAAAAGAATCAGAAATTCCTGTAGTTCATTCAAATTTCTCGAGACAGTAAAAAAATGTTCGTCCAAGTTTAACTGGTCACCCGAAAAAGTAAAAAAATTGTTCAACAAGTAAAGTAAAATCTGTTCAAAGTATTCTGTTCATCAAAATTAAAAAAAGAATCACAAATTCCTGTAGTTCATTCAAATTCCTCGAAACAGTAAAAAAATGTTCGTCAAGCTAAACTGAGCAAATTGATTGTGACAAATTAATTAAAATTGTCAAATTGCAAAGTAAGATCTGTTCAAAAGTATTCTGTTCATCAAAATTTAAAAAAAAAAGAATCACAAATTACTGTAATTCATTCAAATTCCTCGAAACAGTAAAAAAATGTTCGTCAAGTTTAACTGTGCACCCGAAAAAAAGTAAAAAAATGCTCAACAAGTAAAGTAAGATCTGTTCAAAGTATTCTGTTCATCAAAATTAAAATAAATAGAATCACAAATTCCTGTAGTTCATTCAAATTTCTCGAAACAGTAAAAAAATGTTCGTCAAGTTAAACTAGCAAATTGTTTGTTACAAATTAATAAAATCAAAATTTAAAAAAAGAATCACAACTTCCTGAAATTACATTCAAATGCCTAAAAAAGTTAAAAAAATGTTCGTCAAGTAAAACTGAACAAATTGATTGTTACAGATTAATAAAATTGTAAAATTTAAAAAATAGGAATCACAAATTCCTGTAGTTCATTCAAATTCCTCGAAAAAATAAAAAAATGTTCGTCAAGTTTAACTGACCAAATTGATTGTTACAAATTGATAAAATTGTAAAATCACAAAGTTTTATGTGTACAAAGTATTCAGTTCATCAAAATTTAATAAAAAAAGAATCACAAATTCCTGTAGTTCTTTCAAATTCCTCGAAACAGTAAAAAAATGTTCGTCAAGTTAAACTGAGCAAATTGATTGTGACAGGTTAAAAAAATTGTTAAATCACAAAGTTTGATGTGTTCAAAGACAATTTAATTAATTTGTCACAATCAATTTGCTCAGTTTAACTTGACGAACAGTTTTTAACAATTTGTAGGAATTTGAATGAACTTCAGGAGGTTCTGATTCAATTTTTTTTAATTTTGATTAACAGAATACTTTGAACACATCAAACTTTGTGATTTAACAATTTTTTAACCTGTCACAATCAATTTGCTCAGTTTAACTTGACGAACATTTTTTTACTGTCTCGAGAAATTTGAATGAACTACAGGAATTTCTGATTCTTTTTTTAAAATTTTGATGAACAGAATACTTTGTACACATAAAACTTTGTGATTTTACAATTTTATCAATTTGTAACAATCAATTTGGTCAGTTAAACTTGACGAACATTTTTTAACTTTTTTAGGCATTTGAATGTAATTTCAGGAAGTTGTGATTCTTTTTTTTTAAATTTTGATTTTATTAATTTGTAACAAACAATTTGCTAGTTTAACTTGACGAACATTTTTTTACTGTTTCGAGGAATTTGAATGAACTACAGGAATTTGTGATTCTTTTTTTTTTAATTTTGATGAACAGAATACTTTGAACAGATCTTACATTACTTGACGAACATTTTTTTACTCTTTCGAGAAATTTGAATGAACTACACGAATTTGTGATTCTTTTTATTTTAATTTTGATGAACAGAATACTTTGAACAGATCTTACTTTACTTGTTGAACATTTTTTTTACTTTTTCGGGTGCACAGTTAAACTTGACGAACATTTTTTACTGTTTCGAGGAATTTGAATGAATTACAGTAATTTGTGATTCCTTTTTTTTAAATTTTGATGAACAGAATACTTTGAACAGATCTTACTTTGCAATTTGACAATTTTAATTAATTTGTCACAATCAATTTGCTCAGTTTAACTTGACGAACAGTTTTTAACAATTTGTAGGAATTTGAATGAACTTCAGGAGGTTCTGATTCAATTTTTTAATTTTGATTAACAGAATACTTTGAACACATCAAACTTTGTGATTTAACAATTTTTTAACCTGTCACAATCAATTTGCTCAGTTTAACTTGACGAACATTTTTTTTACTGTTTCGAGGAATTTGAAAGAACTACAGGAATTTGTGATTCTTTTTTTTAAATTTTTGATGAACAGAATACTTTGTACACATAAAACTTTGTGATTTTACAATTTTATCAATTTGTAACAATCAATTTGGTCAGTTAAACTTGACGAACATTTTTTTATTTTTTCGAGGAATTTGAATGAACTACAGGAATTTGTGATTCCTTTTTTTTAAATTTTACAATTTTATTAATCTGTAACAATCAATTTGTTCAGTTTTACTTGACGAACATTTTTTAACTTTTTTTAGGCATTTGAATGTAATTTCAGGAAGTTGTGATTCTTTTTTTTTTTAAATTTTGATTTTATTAATTTGTAACAAACAATTTGCTAGTTTAACTTGACGAACATTTTTTTACTGTTTCGAGAAATTTGAATGAACTACAGGAATTTGTGATTCTTTTTATTTTAATTTTGATGAACAGAATACTTTGAACAGATCTTACTTTACTTGTTGAACATTTTTTTACTTTTTCGGGTGCACAGTTAAACTTGACGAACATTTTTTTACTGTTTCGAGGAATTTGAATGAATTACAGTAATTTGTGATTCTTTTTTTTTTAAATTTTGATGAACAGAATACTTTGAACAGATCTTACTTTGCAATTTGACAATTTTAATTAATTTGTCACAATCAATTTGCTCAGTTTAGCTTGACGAACATTTTTTTACTGTTTCGAGGAATTTGAATGAACTACAGGAATTTGTGATTCTTTTTTTTTTAATTTTGATGAACAGAATACTTTGAACAGATTTTACTTTACTTGTTGAACAATTTTTTTACTTTTTCGGGTGACCAGTTAAACTTGACGAACATTTTTTTACTGTCTCGAGAAATTTGAATGAACTACAGGAATTTCTGATTCTTTTTTTTTTAAATTTTGATGAACAGAATACTTTGTACACATAAAACTTTGTGATTTTACAATTTTATCAATTTGTAACAATCAATTTGGTCAGTTAAACTTGACGAACATTTTTTAACTTTTTTTAGGCATTTGAATGTAATTTCAGGAAGTTGTGATTCTTTTTTTTTTAAATTTTGATTTTATTAATTTGTAACAAACAATTTGCTAGTTTAACTTGACGAACATTTTTTTACTGTTTCGAGAAATTTGAATTAACTACAGGAATTTGTGATTCTTTTTATTTTAATTTTGATGAACAGAATACTTTGAACAGATCTTACATTACTTGACGAACATTTTTTTACTGTTTCGAGGAATTTGAATGAACTACAGGAATATGTGATTCTTTTTTTAATTTTGATGAACAGAATACTTTGAACAGATTTTACTTTACTTGTTGAACAATTTTTTTACTTTTTCGGGTGCACAGTTAAACTTGACGAACATTTTTTTACTGTTTCGAGGAATTTGAATGAATTACAGTAATTTGTGATTCCTTTTTTTTTTAAATTTTGATGAACAGAATACTTTGAACAGATCTTACTTTGCAATTTGACAATTTTAATTAATTTGTCACAATCAATTTGCTCAGTTTAACTTGACGAACAGTTTTTAACAATTTGTAGGAATTTGAATGAACTTCAGGAGGTTCTGATTCAATTTTTTTTAATTTTGATTAACAGAATACTTTGAACACATCAAACTTTGTGATTTAACAATTTTTTTAACCTGTCACAATCAATTTGCTCAGTTTAACTTGACGAACATTTTTTTACTGTTTCGAGGAATTTGAAAGAACTACAGGAATTTGTGATTCTTTTTTTTAAATTTTGATGAACAGAATACTTTGTACACATAAAACTTTGTGATTTTACAATTTTATCAATTTGTAACAATCAATTTGGTCAGTTAAACTTGACGAACATTTTTTTATTTTTTCGAGGAATTTGAATGAACTACAGGAATTTGTGATTCCTTTTTTTTTTTAAATTTTTACAATTTTATTAATCTGTAACAATCAATTTGTTCAGTTTTACTTGACGAACATTTTTTAACTTTTTTAGGCATTTGAATGTAATTTCAGGAAGTTGTGATTCTTTTTTTTTTTTAAATTTTGATTTTATTAATTTGTAACAAACAATTTGCTAGTTTAACTTGACGAACATTTTTTTACTGTTTCGAGAAATTTGAATGAACTACAGGAATTTGTCATTCTTTTTATTTTAATTTTGATGAACAGAATACTTTGAACAGATCTTACTTTACTTGTTGAACATTTTTTTTACTTTTTCGGGTGCACAGTTAAACTTGACGAACATTTTTTTACTGTTTCGAGGAATTTGAATGAATTACAGTAATTTGTGATTCTTTTTTTAAATTTTGATGAACAGAATACTTTGAACAGATCTTACTTTGCAATTTGACAATTTTAATTAATTTGTCACAATCAATTTGCTCAGTTTAGCTTGACGAACATTTTTTTACTGTTTCGAGGAATTTGAATGAACTACAGGAATTTGTGATTCTTTTTTTTTAATTTTGATGAACAGAATACTTTGAACAGATTTTACTTTACTTGTTGAACAATTTTTTTACTTTTTTCGGGTGACCAGTTAAACTTGACGAACATTTTTTTACTGTATCGAGAAATTTGAATGAACTACAGGAATTTCTGATTCTTTTTTTTTTAAATTTTGATGAACAGAATACTTTGTACACATAAAACTTTGTGATTTTTACAATTTTATCAATTTGTAACAATCAATTTGGTCAGTTAAACTTGACGAACATTTTTTTAACTTTTTTAGGCATTTGAATGTAATTTCAGGAAGTTGTGATTCTTTTTTTTAAATTTTGATTTTATTAATTTGTAACAAACAATTTGCTAGTTTAACTTGACGAACATTTTTTTACTGTTTCGAGAAATTTGAATTAACTACAGGAATTTGTGATTCTTTTTATTTTAATTTTGATGAACAGAATACTTTGAACAGATCTTACATTACTTGACGAACATTTTTTACTGTTTCGAGGAATTTGAATGAACTACAGGAATATGTGATTCTTTTTTTTTTTAATTTTGATGAACAGAATACTTTGAACAGATTTTACTTTACTTGTTGAACAATTTTTTTACTTTTTTCGGGTGCACAGTTAAACTTGACGAACATTTTTTTACTGTCTCGAGAAATTTGAATGAACTACAGGAATTTCTGATTCTTTTTTTAAAATTTTGATGAACAGAATACTTTGTACACATAAAACTTTGTGATTTTACAATTTTATCAATTTGTAACAATCAATTTGGTCAGTTAAACTTGACGAACATTTTTTAACTTTTTTTAGGCATTTGAATGTAATTTCAGGAAGTTGTGATTCTTTTTTTTTTAAATTTTGATTTTATTAATTTGTAACAAACAATTTGCTAGTTTAACTTGACGAACATTTTTTTACTGTTTCGAGGAATTTGAATGAACTACAGGAATTTGTGATTCTTTTTTTTAATTTTGATGAACAGAATACTTTGAACAGATCTTACATTACTTGACGAACATTTTTTTACTGTTTCGAGAAATTTGAATGAACTACAGGAATTTGTGATTCTTTTTATTTTAATTTTGATGAACAGAATACTTTGAACAGATCTTACTTTACTTGTTGAACATTTTTTTTACTTTTTCGGGTGCACAGTTAAACTTGACGAACATTTTTTTTACTGTTTCGAGGAATTTGAATGAATTACAGTAATTTGTGATTCTTTTTTTTATAAATTTTTATTAACAGAATACTTTGTACAGATCTTACTTTGCAATTTGACAATTTTAATTAATTTGTCACAATCAATTTGCTCAGTTTAACTTGACGAACAGTTTTTAACAATTTGTAGGAATTTGAATGAACTTCAGGAGGTTCTGATTCAATTTTTTTAATTTTGATTAACAGAATACTTTTGAACACATCAAACTTTGTGATTTAACAATTTTTTTAACCTGTCACACTCAATTTGCTCAGTTTAACTTGACGAACATTTTTTTACTGTTTCGAGGAATTTGAAAGAACTACAGGAATTTGTGATTCTTTTTTTTTTAAATTTTGATGAACAGAATACTTTGAACACTTAAAACTTTGAGATTATACAATTTTATCAATTTGTAACAATCAATTTGCTCAGTTTAACTTGACGAACATTTTTTTACCGTTTCGAGGAATTTGAATGAACTAAAGGAATTTGTGATTCCTTTTTTTTTTAAAATTTTGATGAACAGAATACTTTGAACAGATCTTACTTTACTTGTTGAACATTTTTTTACTGTTTCGAGGAATTTGAACGAAATATTAGAATGTTGTGATTTTTTTTTATATTTTGATGAACAGAATACTTTGAACAGTTCTTATCTTACTTGACGAACATTTTTTAACTTTTCGAGAAATTTGAATGAAATATCAGGAAGTTGTGATTCTTTTTTTTTTAAATTTTGATGAACAGAATACTTTGTACACATAAAACTTTGTGATTTTACAATTTTATCAATTTGTAACAATCAATTTGGTCAGTTAAACTTGACGAACATTTTTTAACTTTTTTTAGACATTTGAATGTAATTTCAGGAAGTTGTGATTCTTTTTTTTTTAAATTTTGATTTTATTAATTTGTAACAAACAATTTGCTAGTTTAACTTGACGAACATTTTTTTACTGTTTCGAGAAATTTGAATTAACTACAGGAATTTGTGATTCTTTTTATTTTAATTTTGATGAACAGAATACTTTGAACAGATCTTACATTACTTGACGAACATTTTTTTACTGTTTCGAGGAATTTGAATGAACTACAGGAATATGTGATTCTTTTTTTTTTAATTTTGATGAACAGAATACTTTGAACAGATTTTACTTTACTTGTTGAACAATTTTTTTACTTTTTCGGGTGCACAGTTAAACTTGACGAACATTTTTTTACTGTCTCGAGAAATTTGAATGAACTACAGGAATTTCTGATTCTTTTTTTTAAAATTTTGATGAACAGAATACTTTGTACACATAAAACTTTGTGATTTTACAATTTTATCAATTTGTAACAATCAATTTGGTCAGTTAAACTTGACGAACATTTTTTAACTTTTTTAGGCATTTGAATGTAATTTCAGGAAGTTGTGATTCTTTTTTTTTAAATTTTGATTTTATTAATTTGTAACAAACAATTTGCTAGTTTAACTTGACGAACATTTTTTTACTGTTTCGAGGAATTTGAATGAACTACAGGAATTTGTGATTCTTTTTTTTTTAATTTTGATGAACAGAATACTTTGAACAGATCTTACATTACTTGACGAACATTTTTTTACTGTTTCGAGAAATTTGAATGAACTACAGGAATTTGTGATTCTTTTTATTTTAATTTTGATGAACAGAATACTTTGAACAGATCTTACATTACTTGACGAACATTTTTTTACTGTTTCGAGAAATTTGAATGAACTACAGGGATTTGTGATTCTTTTTATTTTAATTTTGATGAACAGAATACTTTGAACAGATCTTACTTTACTTGTTGAACATTTTTTTTACTTTTTCGGGTGCACAGTTAAACTTGACGAACATTTTTTTACTGTTTCGAGGAATTTGAATGAATTACAGTAATTTGTGATTCTTTTTTTTTTTAAATTTTGATGAACAGAATACTTTGAACACATCAAACTTTGTGATTTAACAATTTTTTTAACCTGTCACAATCAATTTGCTCAGTTTAACTTGACGAACAGTTTTTAACAATTTGTAGGAATTTGAATGAACTTCAGGAGGTTCTGATTCAATTTTTTTTAATTTTGATTAACAGAATACTTTGAACACATCAAACTTTGTGATTTAACAATTTTTTAACCTGTCACAATCAATTTGCTCAGTTTAACTTGACGAACATTTTTTTACTGTTTCGAGGAATTTGAAAGAACTACAGGAATTTGTGATTCTTTTTTTTTTAAATTTTGATGAACAGAATACTTTGAACAGATCTTACTTTACTTGACGAACATTTTTTAACTTTTCGAGAAATTTGAATGACTTACAGGAAGTTGTGATATTCTTTTTTAAATTTTGATGAAAAGAATACTTTGAACAGTTCTTACCTTACTTGACGAACATTTTTTAACTTTTCGAGAAATTTGAATGAAATATCAGGAATTTGTGATTCTTTTTTTTTAAAATTTTGATGAACAGAATACTTTGTACACATAAAACTTTGTGATTTTACAATTTTATCAATTTGTAACAATCAATTTGGTCAGTTAAACTTGACGAACATTTTTTTAGTTTTTCGAGGAATTTGAATGAACTACAGGAATTTGTGATTCTTTTTATTTTAATTTTGATGAACAGAATACTTTGAACAGATCTTACTTTACTTGTTGAACATTTTTTTTACTTTTTTCGGGTGCACAGTTAAACTTGACGAACATTTTTTTACTGTTTCGAGGAATTTGAATGAATTACAGTAATTTGTGATTCTTTTTTTTTAAATTTTGATGAACAGAATACTTTGAACAGATCTTACTTTTGCAATTTGACAATTTTAATTAATTTGTCACAATCAATTTGCTCAGTTTAGCTTGACGAACATTTTTTTACTGTTTCGAGGAATTTGAATGAACTACAGGAATTTGTGATTCTTTTTTTTTAATTTTGATGAACAGAATACTTTGAACAGATTTTACTTTACTTGTTGAACAATTTTTTTACTTTTTCGGGTGCACAGTTAAACTTGACGAACATTTTTTTACTGTCTCGAGAAATTTGAATGAACTACAGGAATTTCTGATTCTTTTTTTTTAAAATTTTGATGTGTTAATCAAAATTAAAAAAAATTGAATCAGAACCTCCTGAAGTTCATTCAAATCCTACAAAATGTTAAAAACTGTTCGTCAAGTTAAACTGAGCAAATTGATTGTGACAAATTAATTAAATTGTCAAATTGCAAAGTAAGATCTGTTCAAAGTATTCTGTTCATCAAAATTTAAAAAAAAGAATCACAACTTCCTGATATTTCATTCAAATTTCTCGAAAAGTTAAAAAATGTTCGTCAAGTAAGGTAAGAACTGTTCAAAGTATTCTTTTCATCAAAATTTAAAAAAGAATATCACAACTTCCTGTAAGTCATTCAAATTTCTCGAAAAGTTAAAAAATGTTCGTCAAGTAAAGTAAGATCTGTTCAAAGTATTCTGTTCATCAAAATTTAAAAAAAAAAGAATCACAAATTACTGTAATTCATTCAAATTCCTCGAAACAGTAAAAAAATGTTCGTCAAGTTAAACTGAGCAAATTGATTGTGACAGGTTAAAAAAATTGTTAAATCACAAAGTTTGTTGTGTTCAAAGTATTCTGTTAATCAAAATTAAAAAAATTGAATCAGAACCTCCTGAAGTTCATTCAAATTCCTACAAAAATGTTAAAAACTGTTCGTCAAGTTAAACTGAGCAAATTGATTGTGACAAATTAATTAAATTGTCAGAATTGCAAAGTAAGATCTGTTCAAAGCATTCTGTTCATCAAAATTTAAAAAAAAAGAATCACAACTTCCTGATATTTCATTCAAATTTCTCGAAAAAGTTAAAAAATGTTCGTCAAGTAAGATAAGAACTGTTCAAAGTATTCTGTTCATCAAAATATAAAAAAAAAAAAAATCACAACATTCTAATATTTCGTTCAAATTCCTCGAAACAGTAAAAAAATGTTCAATAAGTAAAGTAAGATCTGTTCAAAGTATTCTGTTCATCAAAATTAAAAAAAAAAGAATCACAAATTCCTGTAGTTCATTCAAATTCCTCGAAAAACTAAAAAAATGTTCGTCAAGTTTAACTGAGCAAATTGATTGTTACAAATTGATAAAATTGTAAAATCACAAAAGTTTTATGTGTACAAAGTATTCTGTTCATCAAAATTTAAAAAAAAAGATTCACAAATTCCTGTAGTTCTTTCAAATTCCTCGAAACAGTAAAAAAATGTTCGTCAAGTTAAACTGAGCAAATTGATTGTGACAGGTTAAAAAAATTGTTAAATCACAAAGTTTGATGTGTTCAAAGTATTCTGTTAATCAAAATTAAAAAAATTGAATCAGAACCTCCTGAAGTTCATTCAAATTCCTACAAATTGTTAAAAACTGTTCGTCAAGTTAAACTGAGCAAATTGATTGTGACAAATTAATTAAAATTGTCAAATTGCAAAGTAAGATCTGTTCAAAGTATTCTGTTCATCAAAATTTAAAAAAAAAAAGAATCACAAATTACTGTAATTCATTCAAATTCCTCGAAACAGTAAAAAAATGTTCGTCAAGTTTAACTGTGCACCCGAAAAAGTAAAAAAAATGTTCAACAAGTAAAGTAAGATCTGTTCAAAGTATTCTGTTCATCAAAATTAAAATAAAAGAATCACAAATTCCTGTAGTTCATTCAAATTTCTCGAAACAGTAAAAAAATGTTCGTCAAGTAATGTAAGATCTGTTCAAAGTATTCTGTTCATCAAAATTAAAAAAAAAAAGAATCACAAATTCCTGTATTTCATTCAAATTCCTCGAAACAGTAAAAAAATGTTCGTCAAGTTAAACTAGCAAATTGTTTGTTACAAATTAATAAAAAAAAAAATTAAAAAAAAAAAGAATCACAACTTCCTGAAATTACATTCAAATGCCTAAAAAAAGTTAAAAAATGTTCGTCAAGTTTAACTGACCAAATTGATTGTTACAAATTGATAAAATTGTAAAATCACAAAGTTTTATGTGTACAAAGTATTCTGTTCATCAAAATTTTAAAAAAGAATCAGAAATTCCTGTAGTTCATTCAAATTTCTCGAGACAGTAAAAAAATGTTCGTCAAGTTTAACTGTGCACCCGAAAAAGTAAAAAAATTGTTCAACAAGTAAAGTAAAATCTGTTCAAAGTATTCTGTTCATCAAAATTAAAAAAAAGAATCACATATTCCTGTAGTTCATTCAAATTCCTCGAAACAGTAAAAAAATGTTCGTCAAGTAATGTAAGATCTGTTCAAAGTATTCTGTTCATCAAAATTAAAATAAAAAGAATCACAAATTCCTGTGAGTTAATTCAAATTTCTCGAAACAGTAAAAAAATGTTCGTCAAGTTAAACTAGCAAATTGTTTGTTACAAATTAATAAAATCAAAATTTAAAAAAAAAAGAATCACAACTTCCTGAAATTACATTCAAATGCCTAAAAAAAGTTAAAAAATGTTCGTCAAGTTTAACTGACCAAATTGATTGTTACAAATTGATAAAATTGTAAAATCACAAAGTTTTATGTGTACAAAGTATTCTGTTCATCAAAATTTTAAAAAAAAAGAATCAGAAATTCCTGTAGTTCATTCAAATTTCTCGAGACAGTAAAAAAATGTTCGTCAAGTTTAACTGGTCACCCGAAAAAGTAAAAAAATTGTTCAACAAGTAAAGTAAAATCTGTTCAAAGTATTCTGTTCATCAAAATTAAAAAAAAAAAAAATCACAAATTCCTGTAGTTCATTCAAATTCCTCGAAACAGTAAAAAAATGTTCGTCAAGCTAAACTGAGCAAATTGATTGTGACAAATTAATTAAAATTGTCAAATTGCAAAAGTAAGATCTGTTCAAAGTATTCTGTTCATCAAAATTTAAAAAAAAAGAATCACAAATTACTGTAATTCATTCAAATTCCTCGAAACAGTAAAAAATGTTCGTCAAGTTTAACTGTGCACCCGAAAAAGTAAAAAAAATGTTCAACAAGTAAAGTAAGATCTATTCAAAGTATTCTGTTCATCAAAATTAAAATAAAAAGAATCACAAATTCCTGTAGTTCATTCAAATTTCTCGAAACAGTAAAAAAATGTTCGTCAAGTTAAACTAGCAAATTGTTTGTTACAAATTAATAAAATCAAAATTTAAAAAAAAAAGAATCACAACTTCCTGAAATTACATTCAAATGCCTAAAAAAAGTTAAAAAATGTTCGTCAAGTAAAACTGAACAAATTGATTGTTACAGATTAATAAAATTGTAAAATATCAAAAAAAGGAATCACAAATTCCTGTAGTTCATTCAAATTCCTCGAAAAACTAAAAAAATGTTCGTCAAGTTTAACTGACCAAATTGATTGTTACAAATTGATAAAATTGTAAAATCACAAAGTTTTATGTGTACAAAGTATTCTGTTCATCAAAATTTAAAAAAAAGAATCACAAATTCCTGTAGTTCTTTCAAATTCCTCGAAACAGTAAAAAAATGTTCGTCAAGTTAAACTGAGCAAATTGATTGTGACAGGTTAAAAAAAATTGTTAAATCACAAAGTTTGATGTGTTCAAAGTATTCTGTTAATCAAAATTTAAAAAAAATTGAATCAGAACCTCCTGAAGTTCATTCAAATTCCTACAAATTGTTAAAAACTGTTCGTCAAGTTAAACTGAGCAAATTGATTGTGACAAATTAATTAAAATTGTCAAATTGCAAAGTAAGATCTGTTCAAAGTATTCTGTTCATCAAAATTTTAAAAAAAAAGAATCACAAATTACTGTAATTCATTCAAATTCCTCGAAACAGTAAAAAAATGTTCGTCAAGTTTAACTGTGCACCCGAAAAAGTAAAAAAAATGTTCAACAAGTAAAGTAAGATCTGTTCAAAGTATTCTGTTCATCAAAATTAAAATAAAAAGAATCACAAATTCCTGTAGTTCATTCAAATTTCTCGAAACAGTAAAAAAATGTTCGTCAAGTAATGTAAGATCTGTTCAAAGTATTCTGTTCATCAAAATTAAAAAAAAGAATCACAAATTCCTGTAGTTCATTCAAATTCCTCGAAACAGTAAAAAAATGTTCGTCAAGTTAAACTAGCAAATTGTTTGTTACAAATTAATAAAATCAAAATTTAAAAAAAAAGAATCACAACTTCCTGAAATTACATTCAAATGCCTAAAAAAAGTTAAAAAATGTTCGTCAAGTTTAACTGACCAAATTGATTGTTACAAATTGATAAAATTGTAAAATCACAAAGTTTTATGTGTACAAAGTATTCTGTTCATCAAAATTTTAAAAAAAAGAATCAGAAATTCCTGTAGTTCATTCAAATTTCTCGAGACAGTAAAAAAATGTTCGTCAAGTTTAACTGTGCACCCGAAAAAGTAAAAAAATTGTTCAACAAGTAAAGTAAAATCTGTTCAAAGTATTCTGTTCATCAAAATTAAAAAAAAAAGAATCACAAATTCCAGTAGTTCATTCAAATTCCTCGAAACAGTAAAAAAATGTTCGTCAAGCTAAACTGAGCAAATTGATTGTGACAAATTAATTAAAATTGTCAAATTGCAAAGTAAGATCTGTTCAAAGTATTCTGTTCATCAAAATCTAAAAAAAAGAATCACAACTTCCTGATATTTTTATTCAAGAAAGATAATTTTTATTCAAAAAACTAATTTTTCTACTAGATAAGAAACATTTTTTTTACTTTTTCGGGTGCACTGTTAAACTTGACGTAAATTTTTTTAGTTTTTCGAGGAATTTGAATGAACTACAGGAATTTGTGATTCTTTTTTTTTTAATTTTGACGAACTGAATACTTTGAACACATAAAACTTTGTGATTTTACAATTTTATCAATTTGTAAAAATCAATTTGCTCAGTTTAACTTGACGAACATTTTTTTACTGTTTCGAGGAATTTGAATGAACTAAAGGAATTTGTGATTCCTTTTTTTTTTTTAAATTTTGATGAACAGAATACTTTGAACAGATTTTACTTTAACTGTTGAACATTTTTTTACTGTTTCGAGGAATTTGAACGAAATATTAGAATGTTGTGATTTTATTTTTTTAAATTTTGATGAACAGAATACTTTGAACGGATCTTACATTACTTGACGAACATTTTTTTACTGTTTCGAGAAATTTGAATGAACTACAGGAATTTGTGATTCTTTTTATTTTAATTTTGATGAACAGAATACTTTGAACAGATCTTACTTTACTTGTTGAACATTTTTTACTTTTTCGGGTGCACTGTTAAACTTGACGAACATTTTTTTAGTTTTTCGAGGAATTTGAATGAACTACAGGAATTTGTGATTCTTTTTTTTTAATTTTGATGAACAGAATACTTTGAACACATATAAACTTTGTGATTTTACAATTTTATCAATTTGTAACAATCAATTTGCTCAGTTTAACTTGACGAACATTTTTTTACTGTTTCGAGGAATTTGAATGAACTACAGGAATTTGTGATTCTTTTTTTTTTAATTTTGATGAACAGAATACTTTGAACACATCAAACTTTGTGATTTAACAATTTTTTTAACCTGTCACAATCAATTTGCTCAGTTTAACTTGACGAACATTTTTTTACTGTTTCGAGGAATTTGAATGAAATACAGGAATTTGTGATTCTTTTTTTTAATTTTGATGAACAGAATACTTTGAACACATAAAACTTTGTGATTTTACAATTTTATCAATTTGTAACAATCAATTTGCTCAGTTTAACTTGACGAACATTTTTTTACTGTTTCGAGGAATTTGGATGAACTAAAGGAATTTGTGATTCCTTTTTTTTTTTTAAATTTTGATGAACAGAATACTTTGAACAGATCTTACTTTACTTGTTGAACATTTTTTTACTGTTTCGAGAATTTGATCGAAATATTAGAATGTTGTGATTTTATTTTTTTTAAATTTTGATGAACAGAATACTTTGAACGGATCTTACATTACTTGACGAACATTTTTTTACTGTTTCGAGAAATTTGAATGAACTACAGGAATTTGTGATTCTTTTTATTTTAATTTTGATGAACAGAATACTTTGAACAGATCTTACTTTACTTGTTGAACATTTTTTTTACTTTTTCGGGTGCACAGTTAAACTTGACGAACATTTTTTTACTGTTTCGAGGAATTTGAATGAATTACAGTAATTTGTGATTCTTTTTTTTAAATTTTGATGAACAGAATACTTTGAACAGATCTTTCTTTACTTGACGAACATTTTTTAACTTTTCGAGAAATTTGAATGACTTACAGGAAGTTGTGATACTCTTTTTTAAATTTTGATGAAAAGAATACTTTGAACAGTTCTTACCTTACTTGACGAACATTTTTTTACTGTTTCGAGGAATTTGAATGAATTACAGTAATTTGTGATTCTTTTTTAAATTTTGATGAACAGAATACTTTGAACAAGATCTTACTTTTGCAATTTGACAATTTTAATTAATTTGTCACAATCAATTTGCTCAGTTTAGCTTGACGAACATTTTTTTACTGTTTCGTGGAATTTGAATGAACTACAGGAATTTGTGATTCTTTTTTTAATTTTGATGAACAGAATACTTTGAACAGATTTTACTTTACTTGTTGAAGAATTTTTTTACTTTTTCGGGTGACCAGTTAAACTTGACGAACATTTTTTTACTGTCTCGAGAAATTTGAATGAACTACAGGAATTTCTGATTCTTTTTTTAAAATTTTGATGAACAGAATACTTTGTACACATTAAAACTTTGTGATTTTACAATTTTATCAATTTGTAACAATCAATTTGGTCAGTTAAACTTGACGAACATTTTTTAACTTTTTTTAGGCATTTGAATGTAATTTCAGGAAGTTGTGATTCTTTTTTTTAAATTTTGATTTTTATTAATTTGTAACAAACAATTTGCTAGTTTAACTTGACGAGCATTTTTTTACTGTTTCGAGAAATTTGAATTAACTACAGGAATTTGTGATTCTTTTTATTTTAATTTTGATGAACAGAATACTTTGAACAGATCTTACATTACTTGACGAACATTTTTTCACTGTTTCGAGGAATTTGAATGAACTACAGGAATATGTGATTCTTTTTTTTTTTAATTTTGATGAACAGAATACTTTGAACAGATTTTACTTTACTTGTTGAACAATTTTTTTACTTTTTCGGGTGCACAGTTAAACTTGACGAACATTTTTTTACTGTCTCGAGAAATTTGAATGAACTACAGGAATTTCTGATTCTTTTTTTAAAATTTTGATGAACAGTGAATACTTTGTACACATAAAACTTTGTGATTTTACAATTTTATCAATTTGTAACAATCAATTTGGTCAGTTAAACTTGACGAACATTTTTTAACTTTTTTAGGCATTTGAATGTAATTTCAGGAAGTTGTGATTCTTTTTTTTAAATTTTGATTTTATTAATTTGTAACAAACAATTTGCTAGTTTAACTTGACGAACATTTTTTTACTGTTTCGAGGAATTTGAATGAACTACAGGAATTTGTGATTCTTTTTTTTAATTTTGATGAACAGAATACTTTGAACAGATCTTACATTACTTGACGAACATTTTTTTACTGTTTCGAGAAATTTGAATGAACTACAGGAATTTGTGATTCTTTTTATTTTAATTTTGATGAACAGAATACTTTGAACAGATCTTACTTTACTTGTTGAACATTTTTTTTACTTTTTCGGGTGCACAGTTAAACTTGACGAACATTTTTTTACTGTTTCGAGGAATTTGAATGAATTACAGTAATTTGTGATTCTTTTTTTTTTAAATTTTGATGAACAGAATACTTTGAACAGATCTTACTTTGCAATTTGACAATTTTAATTAATTTGTCACAATCAATTTGCTCAGTTTAACTTGACGAACAGTTTTTAACAATTTGTAGGAATTTGAATGAACTTCAGGAGGTTCTGATTCAATTTTTTTTAATTTTGATTAACAGAATACTTTGAACACATCAAACTTTGTGATTTAACAATTTTTTTAACCTGTCACAATCAATTTGCTCAGATTAACTTGACGAACATTTTTTTACTGTTTCGAGGAATTTGAAAGAACTACAGGAATTTGTGATTCTTTTTTTAAATTTTGATGAACAGAATACTTTGTACAC
Source organism: Brachionus manjavacas (assembly GCA_019054805.1). Taxonomy (NCBI): domain Eukaryota; kingdom Metazoa; phylum Rotifera; class Eurotatoria; order Ploima; family Brachionidae; genus Brachionus; species Brachionus manjavacas. The sequence goes on along the minus strand of JAHQIY010000029.1, from coordinate 80,467 downwards.
ATAAAACTTTGTGATTTTACAATTTTATCAATTTGTAACAATCAATTTGGTCAGTTAAACTTGACGAACATTTTTTTAGTTTTTCGAGGAATTTGAATGAACTACAGGAATTTGTGATTCCTTTTTTTTAAATTTTACAATTTTATTAATCTGTAACAATCAATTTGTTCAGTTTTACTTGACGAACATTTTTTAACTTTTTTTAGGCATTTGAATGTAATTTCAGGAAGTTGTGATTCTTTTTTTTTAAATTTTGATTTTATTAATTTGTAACAAACAATTTGCTAGTTTAACTTGACGAACATTTTTTTACTGTTTCGAGAAATTTGAATGAACTACAGGAATTTGTGATTCTTTTTATTTTAATTTTGATGAACAGAATACTTTGAACAGATCTTACTTTACTTGTTGAACATTTTTTTTACTTTTTCGGGTGCACAGTTAAACTTGACGAACATTTTTTTACTGTTTCGAGGAATTTGAATGAACTACAGGAATTTGTGATTCTTTTTTTTTTAATTTTGATGAACAGAATACTTTGAACAGATTTTACTTTACTTGTTGAACAATTTTTTTACTTTTTCGGGTGACCAGTTAAACTTGACGAACATTTTTTTACTGTCTCGAGAAATTTGAATGAACTACAGGAATTTCTGATTCTTTTTTTAAAATTTTGATGAACAGAATACTTTGTACACATAAAACTTTGTGATTTTACAATTTTATCAATTTGTAAAAATCAATTTGGTCAGTTAAAATTGACGAACATTTTTTAACTTTTTTTAGGCATTTGAATGTAATTTCAGGAAGTTGTGATTCTTTTTTTTTTAAATTTTGATTTTATTAATTTGTAACAAACAATTTGCTAGTTTAACTTGACGAACATTTTTTTACTGTTTCGAGAAATTTGAATTAACTACAGGAATTTGTGATTCTTTTATTTTAATTTTGATGAACAGAATACTTTGAACAGATCTTACATTACTTGACGAACATTTTTTTAAGGTTTCGAGGAATTTGAATGAACTACAGGAATATGTGATTCTTTTTTTTAATTTTGATGAACAGAATACTTTGAACAGATTTTACTTTACTTGTTGAACAATTTTTTTACTTTTTCGGGTGCACAGTTAAACTTGACGAACATTTTTTTACTGTCTCGAGAAATTTGAATGAACTACAGGAATTTCTGATTCTTTTTTTTAAAATTTTGATGAACAGAATACTTTGTACACATAAAACTTTGTGATTTTACAATTTTATCAATTTGTAACAATCAATTTGGTCAGTTAAACTTGACGAACATTTTTTAACTTTTTTTAGGCATTTGAATGTAATTTCAGGAAGTTGTGATTCTTTTTTTTTAAATTTTGATTTTATTAATTTGTAACAAACAATTTGCTAGTTTAACTTGACGAACATTTTTTTACTGTTTCGAGGAATTTGAATGAACTACAGGAATTTGTGATTCTTTTTATTTTAATTTTTGATGAACAGAATACTTTGAACAGATCTTACTTTACTTGTTGAACATTTTTTTTACTTTTTCGGGTGCACAGTTAAACTTGACGAACATTTTTTTACTGTTTCGAGGAATTTGAATGAATTACAGTAATTTGTGATTCTTTTTTTTTTAAATTTTGATGAACAGAATACTTTGAACAGATCTTACTTTGCAATTTGACAATTTTAATTAATTTGTCACAATCAATTTGCTCAGTTTAACTTGACGAACAGTTTTTAACAATTTGTAGGAATTTGAATGAACTTCAGGAGGTTCTGATTCAATTTTTTTAATTTTGATTAACAGAATACTTTGAACACATCAAACTTTGTGATTTAACAATTTTTTTAACCTGTCACAATCAATTTGCTCAGTTTAACTTGACGAACATTTTTTTACTGTTTCGAGGAATTTGAAAGAACTACAGGAATTTGTGATTCTTTTTTTTTAAATTTTGATGAACAGAATACTTTGAACACTTAAAACTTTGAGATTATACAATTTTATCAATTTGTAACAATCAATTTGCTCAGTTTAACTTGACGAACATTTTTTTACTGTTTCGAGGAATTTGAATGAACTAAAGGAATTTGTGATTCCTTTTTTTTTTTAAAATTTTGATGAACAGAATACTTTGAACAGATCTTACTTTACTTGTTGAACATTTTTTTACTGTTTCGAGGAATTTGAACGAAATATTAGAATGTTGTGATTTTTTTTTATATTTTGATGAACAGAATACTTTGAACAGTTCTTATCTTACTTGACGAACATTTTTTAACTTTTCGAGAAATTTGAATGAAATATCAGGAAGTTGTGATTCTTTTTTTTTTTAAATTTTGATGAACAGAATACTTTGAACAGATCTTACTTTGCAATTTGACAATTTAATTAATTTGTCACAATCAATTTGCTCAGTTTAACTTGACGAACAGTTTTTAACATTTTGTAGGAATTTGAATGAACTTCAGGAGGTTCTGATTCAATTTTTTAATTTTGATTAACAGAATACTTTGAACACAACAAACTTTGTGATTTAACAATTTTTTTAACCTGTCACAATCAATTTGCTCAGTTTAACTTGACGAACATTTTTTTACTGTTTCGAGGAATTTGAATGAATTACAGTAATTTGTGATTCTTTTTTTTTTAAATTTTGATGAACAGAATACTTTGAACAGATCTTACTTTACTTGACGAACATTTTTTAACTTTTCGAGAAATTTGAATGACTTACAGGAAGTTGTGATATTCTTTTTTTAAATTTTGATGAAAAGAATACTTTGAACAGTTCTTACCTTACTTGACGAACATTTTTTAACTTTTCGAGAAATTTGAATGAAATATCAGGAAGTTGTGATTCTTTTTTTAAATTTTGATGAACAGAATACTTTGAACAGATCTTACTTTGCAATTTGACAATTTAATTAATTTGTCACAATCAATTTTCTCAGTATAACTTGACGAACAGTTTTTAACATTTTGTAGGAATTTGAATGAACTTTCAGGAGGTTCTGATTCAATTTTTTTTAATTTTGATTAACACATCAAAATTTTAAAAAAAAAAGAATCAGAAATTCCTGTAGTTCATTCAAATTTCTCGAGACAGTAAAAAAATGTTCGTCAAGTTTAACTGTGCACCCGAAAAAAGTAAAAAAATTGTTCAACAAGTATAGTAAAATCTGTTCAAAGTATTCTGTTCATCAAAATTAAAAAAAAAAAGAATCACAAATTCCTGTAGTTCATTCAAATTCCTCGAAACAGTAAAAAAATGTTCGTCAAGCTAAACTGAGCAAATTGATTGTGACAAATTAATTAAAATTGTCAAATCACAAAGTTTTATGTGTTCAAAGTATTCTGTTCATCAAAATTAAAAAAAAAAGAATCACAAATTCCTGTAGTTCATTCAAATTCCTCGAAAAACTAAAAAAATGTTCGTCAAGTTAAACTGAGCAAATTGATTGTTACAAATTGATAAAATTGTAAAATCACAAAGTTTTATGTGTTCAAAGTATTCTGTTCATCAAAATTAAAAAAAAAAGAATCACAAATTCCTGTAGTTCATTCAAATTCCTCGAAAAACTAAAAAATGTTCGTCAAGTTTAACAGTGCACCCGAAAAAGTAAAAAAAATGTTCAACAAGTAAAGTAAGATCTGTTCAAAGTATTCTGTTCATCAAAATTAAAATAAAAAGAATCACAAATTCCTGTAGTTCATTCAAATTTCTCGAAACAGTAAAAAAATGTTCGTCAAGTAATGTAAGATCCGTTCAAAGTATTCTGTTCATCAAAATTTAAAAAAAATAAAATCACAACATTCTAATATTTCGTTCAAATTCCTCGAAACAGTAAAAAAATGTTCAACAAGTAGAGTAAGATCTGTTCAAAGTATTCTGTTCATCAAAATTTAAAAAAAAAAAGGAATCACAAATTCCTTTAGTTCATTCAAATTCCTCGAAACAGTAAAAAAATGTTCGTCAAGTTAAACTGAGCAAATTGATTTTTACAAATTGATAAAATTGTAAAATCACAAAGTTTTATGTGTTCAAAGTATTCAGTTCGTCAAAATTAAAAAAAAAGAATCACAAATTCCTGTAGTTCATTCAAATTCCTCGAAAAACTAAAAAATTTACGTCAAGTTTAACAGTGCACCCGAAAAAGTAAAAAAAATGTTCAACAAGTAAATTAAGATCTGTTCAAAGTATTCTGTTCATCAAAATTAAAAAAAAAGGAATCACAAATTCCTGTAGTTCATTCAAATTTCTCGAAACATTAAAAAAATGTTCGTCAAGTAAAGTAAGATCTGTTCATAGTATTCTGTTCATCAAAATATAAAAAAAAAAAAATCACAACATTCTAATATTTCGTTCAAATTCCTCGAAACAGTAATAAAATGTTCAAGAAGAAATGTAAGATCTGTTCAAAGTATTCTGTTCATCAAAATTTTAAAAAAAAGGAATCACAAATTCCTTTAGTTCATTCAAATTCCTCGAAACAGTAAAAAAATGTTCGTCAAAGTTAAACTGAGCAAATTGATTGTTACAAATTGATAAAATTGTAAAATCACAAAGTTTTATGTGTTCAAATTATTCTGTTCATCAAAATTTAAAAAAAAAAAGAATCACAAATTCCTGTATTTCATTCAAATTCCTCGAAACAGTAAAAAAATGTTCGTCAAGTTAAACTGAGCAAATTGATTGTGACAGGTTAAAAAATTGTTAAATCACAAAGTTTGATGTTCAAAAGTATTCTGTTCATCAAAATTAAAAAAAAAAAAGAATCACAAATTCCCACTGTAGTTCATTCAAATTCCTCGAAAAAACTAAAAAAATGTTCGTCAAGTTAAACAGTGCAAATCCCGAAAAGTAAAAAAAATGTTCAACAAGTAAATTAAGATCTGTTCAAAGTATTCTGTTCATCAAAATTAAAAAAAGGAATCACAAATTCCTGTAGTTCATTCAAATTTCTCGAAACATTAAAAAAATGTACGTCAAGTAAAGTAAGATCTAAGTTTTATAGTATTCTGTTCATCAAAAATATAAAAAAAAAAATCACAACATTCTAATATTTCGTTCAAATTCCTCGAAACAGTAAAAAAATGTTCAACAAGTAAAGTAAGATCTGTTCAAGAAGTATTCTGTTCATCGAAATTTAAAAAAAAAAGGATTCACAAATTCAGCTTTTAGTTCATTTCAAATTCCTCGAAACAGTAAAAAAATGTTCGTCAAGTTAAACTGAGCAAAAGTGATTGTTACAAATTGATAAAATTGTAAAATCACAAAGGTTTTTATGTGTTCAAAGTATTCTGTTCATCAAAATTTAAAAAAAAAGAATCACAAATTCCCTGTAGTTCATTCAAATTCCTCGAAAAACTAAAAAAATGTTCGTCAAGTTTAAACAGTGCACCCGAAAAAGTAAAAAAAAATGTTCAACAAGTAAATTAAGATCTGTTCAAAGTATTCTGTTCATCAAAATTAAAAAAAAGGAAACACAAATACCTGTAGTTCATTCCAAAATTTCTCGAAACCATTAAAAAAAATGTTCGTCAAGTAAAGTAAGATCTGTTTATAGTATTCTGTTCATCAAAATATAAAAAAAAAATCACTAACATTCTAATGATTTCGTTCAAATTCCTCGAAACAGTAAAAAAATGTTCAACAAGTAAAGTAAGATCTGTTCAAAGTATTCTGTTCATCAAAAATTTTAAAAAAAAAAAGGAATCACAAATTCCTTTAGTTCATTCAAATTCCTCGAAACAGTAAAAAAATGTTCGTCAAGTTAAATTGAGCAAAGTGATTGTTACAAATTGATAAAATTGTAAAATCACAAAGTTTTATGTGTTCAAAGTATTCTGTTCATCAAAATTTAAAAAAAAGAATCACAAATTCCTGTAGTTCATTCAAATTCCTCGAAACAGTAAAAAAATGTTCGTCAAGTTAAACTGAGCAAATTGATTGTGACAGGTTAAAAAAATTGTTAAATCACAAAGTTTGATGTGTTCAAAGTATTCTGTTAATCAAAATTAAAAAAAATTGAATCAGAACCTCCTCAAGTTCATTCAAATTCCTACAAAAAGTTAAAAAATGTTCGTCAAGTTAAACTGAGCAAATTGATTGTGACAAATTAATTAAATTGTCAAATTGCAAAGTAAGAACTGTTCAAAGTATTCTTTTCATCAAAATTTAAAAAGAATATCACAACTTCCTGTAAGTCATTCAAATTTCTCGAAAAGTTAAAAAATGTTCGTCAAGTAAAGTAAGATCTGTTCAAAGTATTCTGTTTATCAAAATTTAAAAAAGAATCACAAATTACTGTAATTCATTCATATTCCTCGAAACAGTAAAAAAATGTTCGTCAAGTTTAACTGTGCACCCGAAAAAGTAAAAAAAATGTTCAACAAGTAAAGTAAGATCTGTTCAAAGTATTCTGTTCATCAAAATTAAAATAAAAAGAATCACAAATTCCTGTAGTTCATTCAAATTCCTCGAAACAGTAAAAAAATGTTCGTCAAGTTAAACTAGCAAATTGTTTGTTACAAATTAATAAAATTGTAAAATCACAAAGTTTTATGTGTTCAAAGTATTCTGTTAATCAAAATTAAAAAAAATTGAATCAGAACCTCCTCAAGTTCATTCAAATTCCTACAAAAAGTTAAAAAATGTTCGTCAAGTTTAACTGTGCACCCGAAAAAGTAAAAAAAATGTTCAACAAGTAAATTAAGATCTGTTCAAAGTATTCTGTTCATCAAAATTAAAAAAAAGGAATCACAAATTCCTGTAGTTCATTCAAATTCCTCGAAACAGTAAAAAAATGTTCGTCAAGTTAAACTGAGCAAATTGATTGTTACAAATTGATAAAATTGTAAAATCACAAAGTTTTATGTGTTCAAAGTATTCTGTTCATCAAAATTAAAAAAAAAAGAATCACAAATTCCTGTAGTTCATTCAAATTCCTCGAAAAACTAAAAAAATGTTCGTCAAGTTTAACAGTGCACCCGAAAAAGTAAAAAAATGTTCAACAAGTAAAGTAAGATCTGTTCAAAGTATTCTGTTCATCAAAATTAAAATAAAAAGAATCACAAATTCCTGTAGTTCATTCAAATTTCTCGAAACAGTAAAAAAATGTTCGTCAAGTAATGTAAGATCCGTTCAAAGTATTCTGTTCATCAAAATTTAAAAAAAATAAAATCACAACATTCTAATATTTCGTTCAAATTCCTCGAAACAGTAAAAAAATGTTCAACAAGTAAAGTAAGATCTGTTCAAAGTATTCTGTTCATCAAAATTTAAAAAAAAAAGGAATCACAAATTCCTTTAGTTCATTCAAATTCCTCGAAACAGTAAAAAAATGTTCGTCAAGTTAAACTGAGCAAATTGATTTTTACAAATTGATAAAATTGTAAAATCACAAAGTTTTATGTGTTCAAAGTATTCAGTTCGTCAAAATTAAAAAAAAGAATCACAAATTCCTGTAGTTCATTCAAATTCCTCGAAAAACTAAAAAAATTTACGTCAAGTTTAACAGTGCACCCGAAAAAGTAAAAAAAATGTTCAACAAGTAAATTAAGATCTGTTCAAAGTATTCTGTTCATCAAAATTAAAAAAAAGGAATCACAAATTCCTGTAGTTCATTCAAATTTCTCGAAACATTAAAAAAATGTTCGTCAAGTAAAGTAAGATCTGTTCATAGTATTCTGTTCATCAAAATATAAAAAAAAATCTCAACATTCTAATATTTCGTTCAAATTCCTCGAAACAGTAATAAAATGTTCAAGAAGTAAAGTAAGATCTGTTCAAAGTATTCTGTTCATCAAAATTTTAAAAAAAAAAAGGAATCACAAATTCCTTTAGTTCATTCAAATTCCTCGAAACAGTAAAAAAATGTTCGTCAAGTTAAACTGAGCAAATTGATTGTGACAGGTTAAAAAAATTGTTAAATCACAAAGTTTGATGTGTTCAAAGTATTCTGTTAATCAAAATTAAAAAAAATTGAATCAGAACCTCCTCAAGTTCATTCAAATTCCTACAAAAAGTTAAAAAATGTTCGTCAAGTTTAACTGTGCACCCGAAAAAGTAAAAAAATTGTTCAACAAGTAAAGTAAAATCTGTTCAAAGTATTCTGTTCATCAAAATTAAAAAAAAAAGAATCACAAATTCCTGTAGTTCATTCAAATTCCTCGAAACAGTAAAAAAATGTTCGTCAAGTTAAACTGAGCAAATTGATTGTTACAAATTGATAAAATTGTAAAATCACAAAGTTTTATGTGTTCAAAGTATTCTGTTCATCAAAATTAAAAAAAGAATCACAAATTCCTGTAGTTCATTCAAATTCCTCGAAAAACTAAAAAAATGTTCGTCAAGTTTAACAGTGCACCCGAAAAAGTAAAAAAAATGTTCAACAAGTAAAGTAAGATCTGTTCAAAGTATTCTGTTCATCAAAATTAAAATAAAAAGAATCACAAATTCCTGTAGTTCATTCAAATTTCTCGAAACAGTAAAAAAATGTTCGTCAAGTAATGTAAGATCCGTTCAAAGTATTCTGTTCATCAAAATTTAAAAAAATAAAATCACAACATTCTAATATTTCGTTCAAATTCCTCGAAACAGTAAAAAAATGTTCAACAAGTAAAGTAAGATCTGTTCAAAGTATTCTGTTCATCAAAATTTAAAAAAAAGGAATCACAAATTCCTTTATTTCATTCATATTCCTCGAAACAGTAAAATAATGTTCGTCAAGTTAAACTGAGCAAATTGATTTTTACTAATTGATAAAATTGTAAAATCACAAAGTTTTATGTGTTCAAAGTATTCAGTCTGTCAAAATTAAAAAAAAAAAGAATCACAAATTCCTGTAGTTCATTCAAATTCCTCGAAAAACTAAAAAAATTTACGTCAAGTTTAACAGTGCACCCGAAAAAGTAAAAAAATGTTCAACAAGTAAATTAAGATCTGTTCAAAGTATTCTGTTCATCAAAATTAAAAAGGAATCACAAATTCCTGTAGTTCATTCAAATTTCCTCGAAACATTAAAAAAATGTTCGTCAAGTAAAGTAAGATCTGTTCATAGTATTCTGTTCATCAAAATATAAAAAAAAATCACAACATTCTAATATTTCGTTCAAATTCCTCGAAACAGTAATAAAATGTTCAAGAAGAAAAGTAAGATCTGTTCAAAGTATTCTGTTCATCAAAATTTTAAAAAAAAAGGAATCACAAATTCCTTTAGTTCATTCAAATTCCTCGAAACAGTAAAAAAATGTTCGTCAAGTTAAACTGAGCAAATTGATTGTTACAAATTGATAAAATTGTAAAATCACAAAGTTTTATGTGTTCAAAGTATTCTGTTCATCAAAATTTAAAAAAAAAAGAATCACAAATTCCTGTATTTCATTCAAATTCCTCGAAACAGTAAAAAAATGTTCGTCAAGTTAAACTGAGCAAATTGATTGTGACAGGTTAAAAAAATTGTTAAATCACAAAGTTTGATGTGTTCAAAGTATTCTGTTCATCAAAATTAAAAAAAAAAGAATCACAAATTCCTGTAGTTCATTCAAATTCCTACAAAAACTAAAAAAATGTTCGTCAAGTTTAACAGTGCACCCGAAAAAGTAAAAAATGTTCAACAAGTAAATTAAGATCTGTTCAAAGTATTCTGTTCATCAAAATTAAAAAAAGGAATCACAAATTCCTGTAGTTCATTCAAATTTCTCGAAACATTAAAAAAATGTTCGTCAAGTAAAGTAAGATCTGTTTATAGTATTCTGTTCATCAAAATATAAAAAAAAAATCACAACATTCTAATATTTCGTTCAAATTCCTCGAAACAGTAAAAAAATGTTCAACAAGTAAAGTAAGATCTGTTCAAAGTATTCTGTTCATCGAAATTTAAAAAAAAAAAAGGATTCACAAATTCCTTTAGTTCATTCAAATTCCTCGAAACAGTAAAAAAATGTTCGTCAAGTTAAACTGAGCAAAGTGATTGTTACAAATTGATAAAATTGTAAAATCACAAAGTTTTATGTGTTCAAAGTATTCTGTTCATCAAAATTTTAAAAAAAGAATCACAAATTCCTGTAGTTCATTCAAATTCCTCGAAAAACTAAAAAAATGTTCGTCAAGTTTAACAGTGCACCCGAAAAAGTAAAAAAATGTTCAACAAGTAAATTAAGATCTGTTCAAAGTATTCTGTTCATCAAAATTAAAAAAAAAGGAATCACAAATTCCTGTAGTTCATTCAAATTTCTCGAAACATTAAAAAAATGTTCGTCAAGTAAAGTAAGATCTGTTTATAGTATTCTGTTCATCAAAATATAAAAAAAAAAAAATCACAACATTCTAATATTTCGTTCAAATTCCTCGAAACAGTAAAAAAATGTTCAACAAGTAAAGTAAGATCTGTTCAAAGTATTCTGTTCATCAAAATTTTAAAAAAAAAAAAGGAATCACAAATTCCTTTAGTTCATTCAAATTCCTCGAAACAGTAAAAAAATGTTCGTCAAGTTAAACTGAGCAAAGTGATTGTTACAAATTGATAAAATTGTAAAATCACAAAGTTTTATGTGTTCAAAGTATTCTGTTCATCAAAATTTAAAAAAAAAAGAATCACAAATTCCTGTAGTTCATTCAAATTCCTCGAAACAGTAAAAAAATGTTCGTCAAGTTAAACTGAGCAAATTGATTGTGACAGGTTAAAAAAATTGTTAAATCACAAAGTTTGATGTGTTCAAAGTATTCTGTTAATCAAAATTAAAAAAAAATTGAATCAGAACCTCCTCAAGTTCATTCAAATTCCTACAAAAAGTTAAAAAATGTTCGTCAAGTTTAACAGTGCAGCAAATTGAAAAGTAAAAAATGTTCAACAAGTAAATTAAGATCTGTTCAAAGTATTCTGTTCATCAAAATTAAAAAAAAGGAATCACAAATTCCTGTAGTTCATTCAAATTTCTCGAAACATTAAAAAAATGTTCGTCAAGTAAAGTAAGATCTGTTTATAGTATTCTGTTCATCAAAATTTAAAAAAAAAAGAATCACAAATTACTGTAATTCATTCATATTCCTCGAAACAGTAAAAAAATGTTCAACAAGTAAAGTAAGATCTGTTCAAAGTATTCTGTTCATCAAAATTAAAAAAAAAAAAGTTCACAAATTCCTGTTAGTTCATTTAAATTCCTCGAAACAGTAAAAAAATGTTCGTCAAGTTAAACTGAGCAAATTGATTGTGACAAATTAATAAAATTGTAAAATTGCAAAGTTTTATGTGTTCAAAGTATTCTGTTCATCAAAATTTAAAAAAAAATATCACAACTTCCTGTAAGTCATTCAAATTCCTCAAAAAGTTAAAAATGTTCGTCAAGTAAGGTAAGAACTGTTCAAAGTATTCTTTTCATCAAAATTTAAAAAAGAATATCACAACTTCCTGTAAGTCATTCAAATTTCTCGAAAAGTTAAAAAATGTTCGTCAAGTAAAGTAAGATCTGTTCAAAGTATTCTGTTCATCAAAATATAAAACAAAAATCACAACATTCTAATATTTCGTTCAAATTCCTCGAAACAGTAAAAAAATGTTCAACAAGTAAAGTAAGATCTGTTCAAAGTATTCTGTTCATCAAAATTTTTAAAAAAAAGGAATCACAAATTCCTGTAGTTCATTCAAATTCCTCGAAACAGTAAAAAAATGTTCGTCAAGTTAAACTGAGCAAAGTGATTGTTACAAATTGATAAAATTGTAAAATCACAAAGTTTTATGTGTTCAAAGTATTCTGTTCATCAAAATTTAAAAAAAAAAATCACAACTTCCTGTTAGTTCATTTAAATTCCTCGAAACAGTAAAAAAATGTAATAAATTTTCGTCAGAGCAAATTGATTGTGACAGATTAAAAAAATTGTTCAACAAGTAAAGTAAGATCTGTTCAAAGTATTCTGTTCATCAAAATTAAAAAAAGAATATCACAAATTCCTGTAGTTCATTCAAATTTCTCGAAAAGTTAAAAAATGTTCGTCAAGTAAGGTAAGAACTGTTCAAAGTATTCTGTTCATCAAAATTTAAAAAAGAATATCACAACATTCTAATATTTCGTTCAAATTCCTCGAAACAGTAAAAAAATGTTCAACAAGTAAAGTAAGATCTGTTCAAAGTATTCTGTTCATCAAAATTAAAAAAAAAGAATCACAAATTCCTGTAGTTCATTCAAATTCCTCGAAACAGTAAAAAAATGTTCGTCAAGTTAAACTGAGCAAATTGATTGTTAGAAATTAATAAAATTGTAAAAATCACAAAGTTTTATGTGTTCAAAGTATTCTGTTCATCAAAATTTAAAAAAAAAATCACAACTTCCTGTTAGTTCATTCCAAATTCCTCGAAACAGTAATAAAATCTAATAAATTTTCGTCAAGTTTAAAACTGTGCAAATTGAAAAGATTAAAAAATTGTTCAACAAGTAAAGTAAGATCTGTTCAAAGTATTCTGTTCATCAAAATTTAAAAAAGAATATCACAAATTCCTGTAGTTCATTCAAATTTCTCGAAACAGTAAAAAAATGTTCGTCAAGTAAAGTAAGATCTGTTCAAAGTATTCTGTTCATCAAAATTAAAAAAAAAGGAATCACAAATTCCTGTAGTTCATTCAAATTCCTCGAAACACTAAAAAAATGTTCGTCAAGTTTAACTGTGCACCCGAAAAAGTAAAAAAATTGTTCAACAAGTAAAGTAAGATCTGTTCAAAGTATTCTGTTCATCAAAATTAAAAAAAAGAATCACAAATTCCTGTAGTTCATTCAAATTTCTCGAAACAGTAAAAAAATGTTCGTCAAGTAAAGAAAGATCTGTTCAAAGTATTCTTTTCATCAAAATTTAAAAAAAAAAGAATCACAACTTCCTGAAATTTCATTTAAATTCCTCGAAAGAGTTGAAAAATGTACGTCAAGTAATGTTAGATCTGTTCAAAAGTATTCTGTTCATCAATTTTTTAAATAAAAAAGAATCACAACTTCCTGAAATTTCATTCAAATTCCTCGAAAAAGTAAAAAAATGTTCGTCAAGTTAAACTGAGCAAATTGATTGTTAGAAATTAATAAAATTGTAAAATCACAAAGTTTTATGTGTTCAAAGTATTCTGTTCATCAAAATTTAAAAAAAAAAGAATCACAAATTACTGTAATTCATTCAAATTCCTCGAAACAGTAAAAAAATGTTCGTCAAGTTAAACTGAGCAAATTGATTGTGACAGGTTAAAAAAATTGTTAAATCACAAAGTTTGTTGTGTTCAAAGTATTCTGTTAATCAAAATTAAAAAAAATTGAATCAGAACCTCCTGAAGTTCATTCAAATTCCTACAAAATGTTAAAAACTGTTCGTCAAGTTAAACTGAGCAAATTGATTGTGACAAATTAATTAAATTGTCAAATTGCAAAGTAAGATCTGTTCAAAGTATTCTGTTCATCAAAATTTAAAAAAAAAAAGAATCACAACTTCCTGATATTTCATTCAAATTTCTCGAAAAGTTAAAAAATGTTCGTCAAGTAAGATAAGAACTGTTCAAAGTATTCTTTTCATCAAAATTTAAAAAAGAATATCACAACTTCCTGTAAGTCATTCAAAATTCTCGAAAAGTTAAAAAAATGTTCGTCAAGTAAAGTAAGATCTGTTCAAAGTATTCTGTTCATCAAAATATAAAAAAAAAATCACAACATTCTAATATTTCGTTCAAATTCCTCGAAACAGTAAAAAAATGTTCAACAAGTAAAGTAAGATCTGTTCAAAGTATTCTGTTCATCAAAATTTTAAAAAAAAAAAGGAATCACAAATTCCTTTAGTTCATTCAAATTCCTCGAAACGGTAAAAAAATGTTCGTCAAGTTAAACTGAGCAAATTGATTGTTACAAATTGATAAAATTGTATAATCTCAAAGTTTTAAGTGTTCAAAGTATTCTGTTCATCAAAATTTAAAAAAAGATTCACAAATTCCTGTAGTTCTTTCAAATTCCTCGAAACAGTAAAAAAATGTTCGTCAAGTTAAACTGAGCAAATTGATTGTGACAGGTTAAAAAATTGTTAAATCACAAAGTTTGATGTGTTCAAAGTATTCTGTTAATCAAAATTAAAAAAAATTGAATCAGAACCTCCTGAAGTTCATTCAAATTCCTACAAATTGTTAAAAACTGTTCGTCAAGTTAAACTGAGCAAATTGATTGTGACAAATTAATTAAAATTGTCAAATTGCAAAGTAAGATCTGTTCAAAGTATTCTGTTCATCAAAATTTAAAAAAAAAAAGAATCACAAATTACTGTAATTCATTCAAATTTCTCGAAACAGTAAAAAAATGTTCGTCAAGTAATGTAAGATCTGTTCAAAGTATTCTGTTCATCAAAATTAAAAAAAAAAGAATCACAAATTCCTGTAGTTCATTCAAATTCCTCGAAACAGTAAAAAAATGTTCGTCAAGTTAAACTAGCAAATTGTTTGTTACAAATTAATAAAATCAAAATTTAAAAAAAAGAATCACAACTTCCTGAAATTACATTCAAATGCCTAAAAAAGTTAAAAAATGTTCGTCAAGTTAAACTGAGCAAATTGATTGTTACAAATTGATAAAATTGTAAAATCACAAAGTTTTATGTGTTCAAAGTATTCTGTTCATCAAAATTTTAAAAAAAAGAATCACAAATTCCTGTAGTTCATTCAAATTCCTCGAAAACAGTAAAAAAATGTTCGTCAAGTTTAACTGTGCACCCGAAAAAGTAAAAAAATTGTTCAACAAGTAAAGTAAAATCTGTTCAAAGTATTCTGTTCATCAAAATTAAAAAAAAGAATCACATATTCCTGTAGTTCATTCAAATTCCTCGAAACAGTAAAAAAATGTTCGTCAAGTAATGTAAGATCTGTTCAAAGTATTCTGTTCATCAAAATTAAAATAAAAAGAATCACAAATTCTGTAGTTCATTCAAATTTCTCGAAACAGTAAAAAAATGTTCGTCAAGTTAAACTAGGCAAATTGTTTGTTACAAATTAATAAAATCAAAATTTAAAAAAAAAAGAATCACAACTTCCTGAAATTACATTCAAATGCCTAAAAAAGTTAAAAAATGTTCGTCAAGTTTAACTGACCAAATTGATTGTTACAAATTGATAAAATTGTAAAATCACAAAGTTTTATGTGTACAAAGTATTCTGTTCATCAAAATTTTAAAAAAAAGAATCAGAAATTCCTGTAGTTCATTCAAATTTCTCGAGACAGTAAAAAAATGTTCGTCAAGTTTAACTGTGCACCCGAAAAAGTAAAAAAATTGTTCAACAAGTAAAGTAAAATCTGTTCAAAGTATTCTGTTCATCAAAATTAAAAAAAAAAGAATCACAAATTCCTGTAGTTCATTCAAATTCCTCGAAACAGTAAAATAATGTTCGTCAAGCTAAACTGAGCAAATTGATTGTGACAAATTAATTAAAATTGTCAAATTGCAAAGTAAGATCTGTTCAAAGTATTCTGTTCATCAAAATTTAAAAAAAAAAGAATCACAAATTCCTGTAGTTCATTCAAATTTCTCGAAACAGTAAAAAAATGTTCGTCAAGTTAAACTAGCAAATTGATTGTTACAAATTAATAAAATCAAAATTTAAAAAAAAAAGAATCACAACTTCCTGAAATTACATTCAAATGCCTAAAAAAAGTTAAAAAATGTTCGTCAAGTAAAACTGAACAAATTGATTGTTACAGATTAATAAAATTGTAAAATTTAAAAAAAGGAATCACAAATTCCTGTAGTTCATTCAAATTCCTCGAAAAACTAAAAAAATGTTCGTCAAGTTTAACTGACCAAATTGATTGTTACAAATTGATAAAATTGTAAAATCACAAAGTTTTATGTGTACAAAGTATTCTGTTCATCAAAATTTTAAAAAAAAAGAATCACAAATTCCTGTAGTTCATTCAAATTTCTCGAGACAGTAAAAAAAAATGTTCGTCAAGTTTAACTGTGCACCCGAAAAAGTAAAAAAATTGTTCAACAAGTAAAGTAAAATCTGTTCAAAAGTATTCTGTTCATCAAAATTAAAAAAAAAAGAATCACAAATTCCTGTAGTTCATTCAAATTCCTCGAAACAGTAAAAAAATGTTCGTCAAGTTTTACTGAGCAAATTGATTGTGACAGATTAATAAAATTGTCAAATTGCAAAGTAAGATCTCTTCAAAGTATTCTGTTCATCAAAATTTAAAAAAAAATAGAATCACAACTTCCTGATATTTCATTCAAATTTCTCGAAAAGTTAAAAAATGTTCGTCAAGTAAGGTAAGAACTGTTCAAAGTATTCTTTTCATCAAAATTTAAAAAAGAATATCACAACTTCCTGTAAGTCATTCAAATTTCTCGAAAAGTTAAAAAATGTTCCTCAAGTAAAGTAAGATCTGTTCAAAGTATTCTGTTCATCAAAATTTAAAAAAAAAAGAATCACAAATTACTGTAATTCATTCAATTTCCTCGAAACAGTAAAAAAATGTTCGTCAAGTTTAACTGTGCACCCGAAAAAGTAAAAAAAATGTTCAACAAGTAAAGTAAGATCTGTTCAAAGTATTCTGTTCATCAAAATTAAAATAAAAAGAATCACAAATTCCTGTAGTTCATTCAAATTTCTCGAAACAGTAAAAAAATGTTCGTCAAGTAATGTAAGATCCGTTCAAAGTATTCTGTTCATCAAAATTTAAAAAAAATAAAATAACAACATTCTAATATTTCGTTCAAATTCCTCGAAACAGTAAAAAAATGTTCGTCAAGTTAAACTAGCAAATTGTTTGTTACAAATTAATAAAATCAAAATTTAAAAAAAAAAGAATCACAACTTCCTGAAATTACATTCAAATGCCTAAAAAAAGTTAAAAAATGTTCGTCAAGTTTAACTGACCAAATTGATTGTTACAAATTGATAAAATTGTAAAATCACAAAGTTTTATGTGTACAAAGTATTCTGTTCATCAAAATTTTAAAAAAAAGAATCAGAAATTCCTGTAGTTCATTCAAATTTCTCGAAACATTAAAAAATGTTCGTCAAGTAAAGTAAGATCTGTTCATAGTATTCTGTTCATCAAAATATAAAAAAAAAATCACAACATTCTAATATTTCGTTCAAATTCCTCGAAACAGTAAAAAAATGTTCAAGAAGTAAAGTAAGATCTGTTCAAAGTATTCTGTTCATCAAAATTATAAAAAAAAAGGAATCACAAATTCCTTTAGTTCATTCAAATTCCTCGAAACAGTAAAAAAATGTTCGTCAAGTTAAACTGAGCAAATTGATTGTTACAAATTGATAAAATTGTAAAATCACAAAGTTTTATGTGTTCAAAGTATTCTGTTCATCAAAATTTAAAAAAAAAGAATCACAAATTCCTGTATTTCATTCAAATTCCTCGAAACAGTAAAAAAATGTTCGTCAAGTTAAACTGAGCAAATTGATTGTGACAGGTTAAAAAAATTGTTAAATCACAAAGTTCGATGTGTTCAAAGTATTCTGTTAATCAAAATTAAAAAAAATTGAATCAGAACCTCCTCAAGTTCATTCAAATTCCTACAAAAAGTTAAAAAATGTTCGTCAAGTTTAACTGTGCACCCGAAAAAGTAAAAAAATTGTTCAACAAGTAAAGTAAAATCTGTTCAAAGTATTCTGTTCATCAAAATTAAAAAAAAAAGAATCACAAATTCCTGTAGTTCATTCAAATTCCTCGAAACAGTAAATAAATGTTCGTCAAGTTAAACTGAGCAAATTGATTGTTACAAATTGATAAAATTGTAAAATCACAAAGTTTTATGTGTTCAAAGTATTCTGTTCATCAAAATTAAAAAAAAAAGAATCACAAATTCCTGTAGTTCATTCAAATTCCTCGAAAAACTAAAAAAATGTTCGTCAAGTTTAACAGTGCACCCGAAAAAGTAAAAAAAATGTTCAACAAGTAAATTAAGATCTGTTCAAAGTATTCTGTTCATCAAAATTAAAAAAAAAGGAATCACAAATTCCTGTAGTTCATTCAAATTTCTCGAAACATTAAAAAAAATGTTCGTCAAGTAAAGTAAGATCTGTTCATAGTATTCTGTTCATCAAAATATAAAAAAAAAAAATCACAACATTCTAATATTTCGTTCAAATTCCTCGAAACAGTAAAAAAATGTTCAAGAAGTAAAGTAAGATCTGTTCAAAGTATTCTGTTCATCAAAATTTTAAAAAAAAAAGGAATCACAAATTCCTTTAGTTCATTCAAATTCCTCGAAACAGTAAAAAAATGTTCGTCAAGTTAAACTGAGCAAAGTGATTGTTACAAATTGATAAAATTGTAAAATCACAAAGTTTTATGTGTTCAAAGTATTCTGTTCATCAAAATTTAAAAAAAAAGAATCACAAATTCCTGTAGTTCATTCAAATTCCTCGAAACAGTAAAAAAATGTTTGTCAAGTTAAACTGAGCAAATTGATTGTGACAGGTTAAAAAAATTGTTAAATCACAAAGTTTGATGTGTTCAAAGTATTCTGTTAATCAAAATTAAAAAAAATTGAATCAGAACCTCCTCAAGTTCATTCAAATTCCTACAAAAAGTTAAAAAATGTTCGTCAAGTTAAACTGAGCAAATTGATTGTGACAAATTAATTAAATTGTCAAATTGCAAAGTAAGATCTGTTCAAAGTATTCTGTTCATCAAAATCTAAAAAAAAAAGAATCACAACTTCCTGATATTTTTATTCAAGAAAGATAATTTTTATTCAAAAAACTAATTTTTCTACTAGATAAGAAATTATTTTGGAAAATAATTTTTTCACTAAAAATAACAATTTGAGATAAAATAAGTGTTTATTTCTTTTTATTTATTGCTTTTTATGAAATATTTGAAATGAAAATCATTATTATTGTATAAAAACTAATTTTTGTTCAAAAAAGTTAAAATTCATTTTTATCACGCATCAGAATGGGATCAATATTAAAAACAATATTTTTGTAAGAAAAATACATTTTTGCTAAAAAAAATTATTTAGCAAGAATAAAAGTCTAAAATAATTGTATAACTTAAATATAAACTTATAAAATTAATCTTCAATTAATGATTAAAAATAATTAATTCTAGTCGTAAAAATCGAAAAAAGGGTATATATTTATCAATTTATTAGGTTTTTAGAATTCAAATATAAATTGATCTTAATTACCTTCTTTTCAAAAAATCTTTATTTTTCTATTTTATTGAGAAAATAAAATTAAACCAAAAATCATTTAAAATACTAATGATATTTTATATTGTTGTCTTTTTTTATATGAGAAAATTAAAAACGATAAAAAAATTATTTTGCATTTTGTTGCAATATTTTTTTATGTTTATTTTATTAAGTCTAGTAGGCTAGGTGACCATATTTCACTTATTATGTGAACAATTTTTGTTCTCGGGTTTTGTGAACTTTTAGTTTACTTAATTTTTGTCTTTACGGAAAGGTGAACCAAAATTGGAATATGTGAACAATTTATTAATTAGGTGATTAAAAGATTTTTATGGTTTCAGAGGAACACTTCTTTAGCAATATTAATGATATTTTATGAGATTTCCTCATCGATATTAGTTAAGAAACCTTAACTTTTGGTTTGAAGAGCTAAGTAGATTCGAAAGCTTAACTAAATGTTATACTAAATATGTGCTTCAACTGCATTAAGATCATCCACTGTAATAAATTGTCAACATCTCTTTGAGATATAAAAAAAATTTTCAAAATAATGTTCACTATTTGGCGAATAATCAAAAGTAAAAACAAAAAATAAATTATTATTAAATCTGTTCTTAATACAAAAAATGTGTGGACATTTTTTATAAAATGAATTACTCAGCTTATACTCAATTTCTTCCATCTCTCAAATTATGTCATTTTATTTATATTTTTCAATATTACCAATATTAAGACATTTTCTTTTTTGCCAAAATTGACAAAAAAGACATTTTCTTTTTGCCAAAATTGACATTTTTTTGGAAATCAGAAAAATTAAATAATTTTGCCGAAAGATGAGTCCAAGACCTTTCATTTAATATATAATTCTATTTGAACTCGTTTTTCCTTAATTAAAAGTAAAAGGTCCAAATTTCAATGCAAATAGAGTATTGTTCTTTTATTATTACTTTTGTGCAATTGTAAATATACTAGTAAATTTAATAAGAGTACTGGAGGTCCACGATTGACGCTCCAACTCCCAAAATCGCCCTATTTGCGGCTTTCTTATTTAAATAAATAAATAAATAAATAAAATTTAAATTTACTTTGTGTTTCATAAATTTTGAATAAAACAAAAAGCGGAACATTACTTTATTTTTATTACAAAATTTAGGTACTTGTTTTAAAATTTTAACATTTTCTTGTAAAAAGTGCTATTTTTTAGAGAAATTTGAATGAACTACAGGAATTTGTGATTCCTTTTTTTAATTTTGATGAACAGAATACTTTGAACAGATCTTAATTTACTTGTTGAACATTTTTTTTACTTTTTCGGGTGCACTGTTAAACTTGACGAACATTTTTTTAGTTTTTGTAGGAATTTGAATGAACTACAGGAATTTGTGATTCTTTTTTTTTAATTTTGATGAACAGAATACTTTGAACACATAAAACTTTGTGATTTTACAATTTTATCAATTTGTAACAATCAATTTGCTCAGTTTAACTTGACGGACTTTTTTTTACTGTTTCGAGGAATTTGAATGAACTACAGGAATTTGTGATTCTTTTTTTTTTAATTTTGATGAACAGAATACTTTGAACAGATTTTACTTTACTTGTTGAACAATTTTTTTACTTTTTCGGGTGCACAGTTAAACTTGACGAACATTTTTTAACTTTTTGTAGGAATTTGAATGAACTTGATGAGGTTCTGATTCAATTTTTTTTAATTTTGATTAACAGAATACTTTGAACACATCGAACTTTGTGATTTAACAATTTTTTTAACCTGTCACAATCAATTTGCTCAGTTTAACTTGACGAACATTTTTTTACTGTTTCGAGGAATTTGAATGATTTGAAATAATATTTGATGAATCTTAATTGAAAAAGCTTTATTATATTTTATAAATTATACAAATTAAATTAATTATAAAATCTTAATATAAAAAGCAGGCTTTTGAAAAACCAAAATGCAAAGATGAAACTATGGGAGAAAAAATAATTTTTGCTCAAAATAAGAAGTGATATTCGAATCAAGATATATCGAATATCATACTCCATTGAGTAATTGCTAACAAGTAGTTTCTTCATTTTTTCCTGAACTTAAAAAATTTAAAAATGCCTTACCTCTATTTATTTCAACATATCGTTATTCTTTTAGCTTATTTCAAAAAAAGTCATTTTAATCCTAAAACATTATTTTTTAATACAAAAAAAATAATTAAAATAAAAAAAATAATTTTTCCTCAAGATAAGAAATTATTTTCCAAAAAAACAGTCTAAACTAAAATTGAAACACGGGTTTTTTTTTTAAGCAATTTTTGTACTAAAAATTAATTTTTATTCAAAAAAATAATTATTATTCAAATAAATAATTTTTCTTCTTGATAAGAAATTATTTTGAAAATAACTTTTTTCTCTAAAAATAACATTTTGAGATTTTGAAATGTTATTTCAAAAGCACATTCACACAAAAACAAAATATTTAATTATTCAATAAAATTAAAAAAATTAAAAATCAAGTAAATACTTCAAAAGACAAGGCTTAGACAATGAACTTATTTGTTCTTTATGATCCTTTTTAAAAAGTGCATAAAACTTTTAGTTTCGTTCTTTTATGTTATTTTGAGTGATCCAATGTCCAAAAATACAAACTAGCCTTGTTCCAAAAAAGCTATGTTTTAAAATAAGTACAATAATTTTTAGACAAAAAAAGTTTTGCAAATGATTTATCTTAAACTTAATATAGTCAAGACAAAGGGGTTAAAGATAAAACCCAACGTGAAAATTCAAGGAAAATAGAATCAAAAAAATCTCGATAATTAATTTCAGTTTATTATTAAAATAAGATTTCAATTAATATAATCTTAAAATGCTTCAAACATTAAAGAAAGAAAATAAAATGTTGAATACAACAAAATATGAATTGAATATTTGAAATTTAATAAGCAATTAAGGCTAAAAATTATTGTACTTATTTTAAAACATAGCTTTTTTGGAACAAGGCTAGTTTGTATTTTTGGACATTGGATCACTCAAAATAACATAAAAGAACGAAACTAAAAGTTTTATGCACTTTTTAAAAAGGATCATAAAGAACAAAAAAGTTCATTGTCTAAGCCTTGTCTTTTGAAGTATTTACTTGATTTTTAATTTTTTTTAATTTTATTGAATAATTAAATATTTTGTTTCTAATTATTTTGCCTTAAAGCTTGAAAAAATTTTTAGCCTTAATTGCTTATTAAATTTCAAATATTCAATTCATATTTTGTTGTATTCAACATTTTATTTTCTTTCTTTAATGTTTGAAGCATTTTAAGATTATATTAATTGAAATCTTATTTTAATAATAAACTGAAATTAATTATCGAGATTTTTTTGATTCTATTTTCCTTGAATTTTCACGTTGGGTTTTATCTTTAACCCCTTTGTCTTGACTATATTAAGTTTAAGATAAATCATTTGCAAAACTTTTTTGTCTAAAAATTATTGTACTTATTTTAAAACATAGCTTTTTTGATAAAATTGTAAAATCACAAAGTTTTATGTGTACAAAGTATTCTGTTCATCAAAATTTTAAAAAAAGAATCAGAAATTCCTGTAGTTCATTCAAATTTCTCGAGACAGTAAAAAAATTTTCGTCAAGTTTAACTGTGCACCCGAAAAAGTAAAAAAATTGTTCAACAAGTAAAGTAAAATCTGTTCAAAGTATTCAGTTCAACAAAATTAAAAAAAAAAGAATCACATATTCCTGTAGTTCATTCAAATTCCTCGAAACAGTAAAAAAATGTTCGTCAAGTAATGTAAGATCTGTTCAAAGTATTCTGTTCATCAAAATTAAAATAAAAAGAATCACAAATTCCTGTAGTTCATTCAAATTTCTCGAAACAGTAAAAAAATGTTCGTCAAGTTAAACTAGCAAATTGTTTGTTACAAATTAATAAAATCAAAATTTAAAAAAAAGAATCACAACTTCCTGAAATTACATTCAAATGCCTAAAAAAGTTAAAGAATGTTCGACAAGTTTAACTGACCAAATTGATTGTTACAAATTGATAAAATTGTAAAATCACAAAGTTTTATGTGTACAAAGTATTCTGTTCATCAAAATTTTAAAAAAAAGAATCAGAAATTCCTGTAGTTCATTCAAATTTCTCGAGACAGTAAAAAAATGTTCGTCAAGTTTAACTGTGCACCCGAAAAAGTAAAAAAATTGTTCAACAAGTAAAGTAAAATATGTTCAAAGTATTCTGTTCATCAAAATTAAAAAAAAAAGAATCACAAATTCCTGTAGTTCATTCAAATTCCTCGAAACAGTAAAAAATGTTCGTCAAGCTAAACTGAGCAAATTGATTGTGACAAATTAATTAAAATTGTCAAATTGCAAAGTAAGATCTGTTCAAAGTATTCTGTTCATCAAAATTAAAAAAAAAAGAATCACAAATTACTGTAATTCATTCAAATTCCTCGAAACAGTAAAAAAATGTTCGTCAAGTTTAACTGTGCACCCGAAAAAGTAAAAAAAATGTTCAACAAGTAAAGTAAGATCTGTTCAAAGTATTCTGTTCATCAAAATTAAAATAAAAAGAATCACAAATTCCTGTAGTTCATTCAAATTTCTCGAAACAGTTAAAAAAATGTTCGTCAAGTTAAACTAGCAAATTGTTTGTTACAAATTAATAAAATCAAAATTTAAAAAAAAAAGAATCACAACTTCCTGAAATTACATTCAAATGCCTAAAAAAAGTTAAAAAATGTTCGTCAAGTAAAACTGAACAAATTGATTGTTACAGATTAATAAAATTGTAAAATTTAAAAAAAAAGGAATCACAAATTCCTGTAGTTCATTCAAATTCCTCGAAAAACTAAAAAAATGTTCGTCAAGTTTAACTGACCAAATTGATTGTTACAAATTGATAAAATTGTAAAATCACAAAGTTTTATGTGTACAAAGTATTCTGTTCATCAAAATTTTAAAAAAAAGAATCACAAATTCCTGTAGTTCATTCAAATTTCTCGAGACAGTAAAAAAATGTTCGTCAAGTTTAACTGTGCACCCGAAAAAGTAAAAAAATTGTTCAACAAGTAAAGTAAAATCTGTTCAAAGTATTCTGTTCATCAAAATTAAAAAAAAAAGAATCACAAATTCCTGTAGTTCATTCAAATTCCTCGAAACAGTAAAAAAATGTTCGTCAAGTTTTACTGAGCAAATTGATTGTGACAGATTAATAAAATTGTCAAATTGCAAAGTAAGATCTCTTCAAAGTATTCTGTTCATCAAAATTTAAAAAAAATAGAATCACAACTTCCTGATATTTCATTCAAATTTCTCGAAAAGTTAAAAAATGTTCGTCAAGTAAGGTTAGAACTGTTCAAAGTATTCTTTTCATCAAAATTTAAAAAGAATATCACAACTTCCTGTAAGTCATTCAAATTTCTCGAAAAGTTAAAAAATGTTCGTCAAGTAAATTAAGATCTGTTCAAAGTATTCTGTTCAACAAAATTTAAAAAAAAGAATCACAAATTACTGTAATTCATTCAATTTCCTCGAAACAGTAAAAAAATGTTCGTCAAGTTTAACTGTGCACCCGAAAAAGTAAAAAAAATGTTCAACAAGTAAAGTAAGATCTGTTCAAAGTATTCTGTTCATCAAAATTAAAATAAAAAGAATCACAAATTCCTGTAGTTCATTCAAATTTCTCGAAACAGTAAAAAAATGTTCGTCAAGTAATGTAAGATCCGTTCAAAGTATTCTGTTCATCAAAATTTAAAAAAATAAAATAACAACATTCTAATATTTCGTTCAAATTCCTCGAAACAGTAAAAAAATGTTCAACAAGTAAAGTAAGATCTGTTCAAAGTATTCTGTTCATCAAAATTTAAAAAAAAAAGGAATCACAAATTCCTTTAGTTCATTCAAATTCCTCGAAACAGGTAAAAAAATGTTCGTCAAGTTAAACTGAGCAAATTGATTTTTACAAATTGATAAAATTGTAAAATCACAAAGTTTTATGTGTTCAAAGTATTCAGTTCGTCAAAATTAAAAAAAGAATCACAAATTCCTGTAGTTCATTCAAATTCCTCGAAAAACTAAAAAAATTTACGTCAAGTTTAACAGTGCACCCGAAAAAGTAAAAAAAATGTTCAACAAGTAAATTAAGATCTGTTCAAAGTATTCTGTTCATCAAAATTATAAAAAAAAGGAATCACAAATTCCTTTAGTTCATTCAAATTCCTCGAAACAGTAAAAAAATGTTCGTCAAGTTAAACTGAGCAAATTGATTGTTACAAATTGATAAAATTGTAAAATCACAAAGTTTTATGTGTTCAAAGTATTCTGTTCATCAAAATTTAAAAAAAAGAATCACAAATTCCTGTATTTCATTCAAATTCCTCGAAACAGTAAAAAAATGTTCGTCAAGTTAAACTGAGCAAATTGATTGTGAACAGGTTAAAAAAATTGTTAAATCACAAAGTTCGATGTGTTCAAAGTATTCTGTTAATCAAAATTAAAAAAAATTGAATCAGAACCTCCTCAAGTTCATTCAAATTCCTACAAAAAGTTAAAAAATGTTCGTCAAGTTTAACTGTGCACCCGAAAAAGTAAAAAAATTGTTCAACAAGTAAAGTAAAATCTGTTCAAAGTATTCTGTTCATCAAAATTAAAAAAAAAGAATCACAAATTCCTGTAGTTCATTCAAATTCCTCGAAACAGTAAATAAATGTTCGTCAAGTTAAACTGAGCAAATTGATTGTTACAAATTGATAAAATTGTAAAAATCACAAAGTTTTATGTGTTCAAAGTATTCTGTTCATCAAAATTAAAAAAAAAGAATCACAAATTCCTGTAGTTCATTCAAATTCCTCGAAAAACTAAAAAAATGTTCGTCAAGTTTAACAGTGCACCCGAAAAAGTAAAAAAAATGTTCAACAAGTAAATTAGGATCTGTTCAAAGTATTCTGTTCATCAAAATTAAAAAAAAAGGAATCACAAATTCCTGTAGTTCATTCAAATTTCTCGAAACATTAAAAATATGTTCGTCAAGTAAAGTAAGATCTGTTTATAGTATTCTGTTCATCAAAATATAAAAAAAAAAATCACAACATTCTAATATTTCGTTCAAATTCCTCGAAACAGTAAAAAAATGTTCAAGAAGTAAAGTAAGATCTGTTCAAAGTATTCTGTTCATCAAAATTTTAAAAAAAAAAGGAATCACAAATTCCTTTAGTTCATTCAAATTCCTCGAAACAGTAAAAAAATGTTCGTCAAGTTAAACTGAGCAAAGTGATTGTTACAAATTGATAAAATTGTAAAATCACAAAGTTTTATGTGTTCAAAGTATTCTGTTCATCAAAATTTTAAAAAAAGAATCACAAATTCCTGTAGTTCATTCAAATTCCTCGAAACAGTAAAAAATGTTTGTCAAGTTAAACTGAGCAAATTGATTGTGACAGGTTAAAAAAATTGTTAAATCACAAAGTTTGATGTGTTCAAAGTATTCTGTTAATCAAAATTAAAAAAATTGAATCAGAACCTCCTCAAGTTCATTCAAATTCCTACAAAAAGTTAAAAAATGTTCGTCAAGTTAAACTGAGCAAATTGATTGTGACAAATTAATTAAATTGTCAAATTGCAAAGTAAGATCTGTTCAAAGTATTCTGTTCATCAAAATCTAAAAAAAAGAATCACAACTTCCTGATATTTTTATTCAAGAAAGATAATTTTTATTCAAAAAACTAATTTTTCTACTAGATAAGAAATTATTTTGGAAAATAATTTTTTTCACTAAAAATAACAATTTGAGATAAAATAAGTGTTTATTTCTTTTTATTTATTGCTTTTTATGAAATATTTGAAATGAAAATCATTATTATTGTATAAAAACTAATTTTTGTTCAAAAAAGTTAAAATTCATTTTTTATCACGCATCAGAATGGGATCAATATTAAAAACAATATTTTTGTAAGAAAAATACATTTTTGCTAAAAAAAAATTATTTAGCAAGAATAAAAGTCTAAAATAATTGTATAACTTAAATATAAACTTATAAAATTAATCTTCAATTAATGATTAAAAATAATTAATTCTAGTCGTAAAAATCGAAAAAAGGGTATATATTTATCAATTTATTAGGTTTTTAGAATTCAAATATAAATTGATCTTAATTACCTTCTTTTCAAAAAAATCTTTATTTTTCTATTTTATTGAGAAAATAAAATTAAACCAAAAATCATTTAAAATACTAATGATATTTTATCTTGTTGTCTTTTTATATGAGAAAATTAAAAACGATAAAAAAAATTATTTTGCATTTTGTTGCAATATTTTTTTATGTTTATTTTATTAAGTCTAGTAGGCTAGGTGACCATATTTCACTTATTATGTGAACAATTTTTGTTCTCGGGTTTTGTGAACTTTTAGTTTACTTAATTTTTGTCTTTACGGAAAGGTGAACCAAAATTGGAATATGTGAACAATTTATTAATTAGGTGATTAAAAGATTTTTATGGTTTCAGAGGAACACTTCTTTAGCAATATTAATGATATTTTATGAGATTTCCTCATCGATATTAGTTAAGAAACCTTAACTTTTGGTTTGAAGAGCTAAGTAGATTCGAAAGCTTAACTAAATGTTATACTAAATATGTGCTTCAACTGCATTAAGATCATCCACTGTAATAAATTGTCAACATCTCTTTGAGATATAAAAAAAAATTTTCAAAATAATGTTCACTATTTGGCGAATAATCAAAAGTAAAAACAAAAAATAAATTATTATTAAATCTGTTCTTAATACAAAAAATGTGTGGACATTTTTTATAAAATGAATTACTCAGCTTATACTCAATTTCTTCCATCTCTCAAATTATGTCATTTTATTTATATTTTTCAATATTACCAATATTAAGACATTTTCTTTTTGCCAAAATTGACAAAAAAGACATTTTCTTTTTGCCAAAATTGACATTTTTTTTTGAAATCAGAAAAATTAAATAATTTTGCCGAAAGATGAGTCCAAGACCTTTCATTTAATATATAATTCTATTTGAACTCGTTTTTCCTTAATTAAAAGTAAAAGGTCCAAATTTCAATGCAAATAGAGTATTGTTCTTTTATTATTACTTTTGTGCAATTGTAAATATACTAGTAAATTTAATAAGAGTACTGGAGGTCCACGATTGACGCTCCAACTCCCAAAATCGCCCTATTTGCGGCTTTCTTATTTAAATAAATAAATAAATAAATAAAATTTAAATTTACTTTGTGTTTCATAAATTTTGAATAAAACAAAAAGCGGAACATTACTTTATTTTTATTACAAAATTTAGGTACTTGTTTTAAAATTTTAACATTTTCTTTGTAAAAAGTGCTATTTTTTAGAGAAATTTGAATGAACTACAGGAATTTGTGATTCCTTTTTTTTTAATTTTGATGAACAGAATACTTTGAACAGATCTTAATTTACTTGTTGAACATTTTTTTTACTTTTTCGGGTGCACTGTTAAACTTGACGAACATTTTTTTAGTTTTTGTAGGAATTTGAATGAACTACAGGAATTTGTGATTCTTTTTTTTTTAATTTTGATGAACAGAATACTTTGAACACATAAAACTTTGTGATTTTACAATTTTATCAAATTGTAACAATCAATTTGCTCAGTTTAACTTGACGGACTTTTTTTTTACTGTTTCGAGGAATTTGAATGAACTACAGGAATTTGTGATTCTTTTTTTTTAATTTTGATGAACAGAATACTTTGAACAGATTTTACTTTACTTGTTGAACAATTTTTTTACTTTTTCGGGTGCACAGTTAAACTTGACGAACATTTTTTAACTTTTTGTAGGAATTTGAATGAACTTGATGAGGTTCTGATTCAATTTTTTTTAATTTTGATTAACAGAATACTTTGAACACATCGAACTTTGTGATTTAACAAATTTTTTAACATGTCACAATCAATTTGCTCAGTTTAACTTGACGAACATTTTTTACTGTTTCGAGGAATTTGAATGATTTGAAATAATATTTGATGAATCTTAATTGAAAAAAGCTTTATTATATTTTATAAATTATACAAATTAAATTAATTATAAAATCTTAATATAAAAAGCAGGCTTTTGAAAAACCAAAATGCAAAGATGAAACTATGGGAGAAAAAATAATTTTTGCTCAAAATAAGAAGTGATATTCGAATCAAGATATATCTAATATCATACTCCATTGAGTAATTGCTAACAAGTAGTTTCTTCATTTTTTCCTGAACTTAAAAAATTTAAAAATGCCTTACCTCTATTTATTTCAACATATCGTTATTCTTTTAGCTTATTTCAAAAAAAGTCATTTTAATCCTAAAACATTATTTTTTAATACAAAAAAATAATTAAAATAAAAAAAATAATTTTTCCTCAAGATAAGAAATTATTTTCCAAAAAAACAGTCTAAACTAAAATTGAAACACGGGTTTTTTTTTAAGCAATTTTTGTACTAAAAATTAATTTTTATTCAAAAAAATAATTATTATTCAAATAAATAATTTTTCTTCTTGATAAGAAATTATTTTGAAAATAACTTTTTTCTCTAAAAATAACATTTTGAGATTTTGAAATGTTATTTCAAAAGCACATTCACACAAAAACAAAATATTTAATTATTCAATAAAATTAAAAAAAATTAAAAATCAAGTAAATACTTCAAAAGACAAGGCTTAGACAATGAACTTTTTTGTTCTTTATGATCCTTTTTAAAAAGTGCATAAAACTTTTAGTTTCGTTCTTTTATGTTATTTTGAGTGATCCAATGTCCAAAAATACAAACTAGCCTTGTTCCAAAAAAAGCTATGTTTTAAAATAAGTACAATAATTTTTAGACAAAAAAAGTTTTGCAAATGATTTATCTTAAACTTAATATAGTCAAGACAAAGGGGTTAAAGATAAAACCCAACGTGAAAATTCAAGGAAAATAGAATCAAAAAAATCTCGATAATTAATTTCAGTTTATTATTAAAATAAGATTTCAATTAATATAATCTTAAAATGCTTCAAACATTAAAGAAAGAAAATAAAATGTTGAATACAACAAAATATGAATTGAATATTTGAAATTTAATAAGCAATTAAGGCTAAAAATTATTGTACTTATTTTAAAACATAGCTTTTTTGGAACAAGGCTAGTTTGTTTTTTTGGACATTGGATCACTCAAAATAACATAAAAGAACGAAACTAAAAGTTTTATGCACTTTTTAAAAAGGATCATAAAGAACAAAAAAGTTCATTGTCTAAGCCTTGTCTTTTGAAGTATTTACTTGATTTTTAATTTTTTTAATTTTATTGAATAATTAAATATTTTGTTTCTAATTATTTTGCCTTAAAGCTTGAAAAAATTTTTAGCCTTAATTGCTTATTAAATTTCAAATATTCAATTCATATTTTGTTGTATTCAACATTTTATTTTCTTTCTTTAATGTTTGAAGCATTTTAAGATTATATTAATTGAAATCTTATTTTAATAATAAACTGAAATTAATTATCGAGATTTTTTTGATTCTATTTTCCTTGAATTTTCACGTTGGGTTTTATCTTTAACCCCTTTGTCTTGACTATATTAAGTTTAAGATAAATCATTTGCAAAACTTTTTTTGTCTAAAAATTATTGTACTTATTTTAAAACATAGCTTTTTTGGAACAAAGCTAGTTTGTATTTTTTTGGATTTTTTGAGTTTGAGTTTTTTAAGTTTGGATCACTCAAAAAAAACATAAAAGAACGAATCAATGAATTGAGAAAATTTTTTTCCAATTATTTTAAATTTATTAAAATTATTTAAAAAAATCAAAGATTAATTTTAATATCTAAAGATTGAAATGATATTTTAAACTGATCATCAATTTTAAAATGCCCTTAAAATAGACAATTTCACGCAATTTTCTTTGAGTATGAGTGTGATTTTGAGTGACACTAACTCAACTCACAATCAAACTCAATCATGCAAATTTTTGCGTGAAAAATCTTTTAAAAAGTTAGAAATATTTTCTTTAGAAAGAGTGAGACACTTTAAGATTTAATTACAAAATTAGTTAAAATATGATTAATGTATTTTTTTTTTATCTTCTATATAAAATAAATACATTACAATGATTCAAAAAAAGGCCTCTAATTTACAAGATCCTTTAAATTATAGACCAATTAGTATAACGAGTTGTTCAGGAAAGTAACTGGAACGAAAAGTTTATTTAAGATTGTACAATTTTTTGGAACATAATTCACTCCTTATCCAGGAGCAATCTGGATTTAGGAAACACCGGCGAACATCAGATAATCTATTCTTTTTAATTCAAAAAATTGTGGAATCATTTAATAGAAAAAAAAGAGTTTGTGGCCTTTTTTTTGCAGGTGTTCCTCAAGGCTCAGTAATTAGTCCTCTTTTATTTAGTATATATATTAATGACATCCCAAAAAGAAACAAAACAAATAACGAATGCTTTTCGCAGATAATCTAGTTACATTCTTCATTTAATAGCAAAAAGGGGAACCTAGAAAATATGATAAATAAATACACTAACGACCTTGAACACTGGCTCAATAAATCTTTATTCGGATCGATTTTAGACTATTCTTTTCCTTGCTTGAATTCATTTTCAGAAAATAATATCAAAAAAATACAAGCAATTCAGAATACAGCAGTTAGATCTATCCTTAAGTTAAAATATGATACTCACTCCAACATGGTGCATCATGAGGCTTTTAATATACTCAAATTACTAACAGTTTCAAATTTGCTTTTTGAGTTGAGTGAGAGATATGTTAGGGCAGGACTGAGTCATTTATTGAGATTTTTTTTTAATCTCATTTTATTAACTTTAATTTAATTTTTTTATTTTGATTTTTTAATTTATTCTGAAGGAGCTCTACCTCGATACAGAAAACAAATAAATTATCACCTCTTACAATTAATCAATTTTTAATTGTCTTTTAATTATATCTTAACTTATTTTAATTTTTTTATGTTTTTTCTTTACATTTTTATTTGATTTTTTTTTTAAACTGAAGGGGCTTTAGCTCGGCACAGATAAAACAAAAAAATAAATGATTAAAAAAAAATTTTTGTGTAAAATTTACTATTGTAGCTAGGTAGTAAACTAATTTGTGAAATTCTCTCGTCGTTTGCCAGAATCTTGAGATCAAAGAAAAAATATAAAGAAAAAAATTGAATTGTTTACTAATTTTGATAAAAAAATATATGGTTCGATGATATTTTAAATTTGCCAACAAAATGTATTTGAATTCTTTATGCTTTAATTTATATAATCTAATAAGTAAATAAAAACCGCATATAATATTTTTAAAAAACAAAAATAATATTTTCTAGAACAAAAATACTGATGTTAGTGTCAATTATTTTTTGTTAGTAAAATTAAATTAAATTTCAAATATGATTAAGATAGTAGCTGTTTTATCTCTTTGACACCAAAATTAATTTAATTGAAACAAATATATATCTGTATATAAATGTTTATTATGATCTAAATGTAAAAGAAAAGTGGCCACTCTAAGTAGCCAAGATTAAGCTAAATGTATAAAATAAGATTTATAAGATAGCATAATATAAAAAAACAAATTACAACTAAATGTTATTTTTATAAATATTATTGGTGGCGTGTGCAAACAGTTTTTACATTGTACAAACTTTGCGAAGAACAGCTCACCAAGCAAGTCCATTATGATTTTGGCCTCAGAAATATTCTTTCAGTATTGCAAACTTTGGGTCCGCAAGTGAAAATCCGCAAGACTCTGAGGAAATTGTTG
Source organism: Brachionus manjavacas (assembly GCA_019054805.1). Taxonomy (NCBI): domain Eukaryota; kingdom Metazoa; phylum Rotifera; class Eurotatoria; order Ploima; family Brachionidae; genus Brachionus; species Brachionus manjavacas. The sequence goes on along the minus strand of JAHQIY010000029.1, from coordinate 47,495 downwards.
TGATGAGTATTTTGCGTGATATGAACCTGTCCAAGTTAACAGACGATAACGAGCCATTGTTCATGTCATTCATTAGTGATTTATTTCCAGGTATTGTAATGGACAAAAAAGGCTGTCCGGAAAAAGAAGCTGCCATCAGACATCAAACAGATTCATCTCAATCAATTTACTGGCAACTAATTCAATTATACGAAAAGAGTAAGACATCGCGTGATGACACTGGAACCATCAGGAGTTGGCAAAACAAAATGTATAAATACACTTATGAAAGCCATGTCTGATTGCGGTGAGCCCCATCGTGAGATGAGAATGAATCCGAAATCTATGACGGCCCCTCAAATGTTTGATAGATTTGATGTTGCCACTAATGACTGGACAGATGGTTTTTTCTCGACATTGTGGAGAAAAACACTGAAAGTCAAAAAGGGTGAACATATTTGGTTAATTTTGGATGGACCTGTTGACGCAATTTGGATCGAAAATTTAAATTCTGTAAGAAATTGTTAAATCACAAAGTTTGATGCGTTCAAAGTATTCTGTTCATCAAAATTAAAAAAAAAAGAATCACAAATTCCTGTAGTTCATTCAAATTCCTACAAAAACTAAAAAAATGTTCGTCAAGTTTAACAGTGCACCCGAAAAAGTAAAAAAAATGTTCAACAAGTAAATTAAGATCTGTTCAAAGTATTCTGTTCATCAAAATTAAAAAAAAAGGAATCACAAATTCCTGTAGTTCATTCAAATTTCTCTAAAAAATAGCACTTTTTACAAGAAAATGTTAAAATTTTAAAACAAGTACCTAAATTTTGTAATAAAAATAAAGTAATGTTCCGCTTTTTGTTTTATTCAAAATTTATGAAACACAAAGTAAATTTAAATTTTATTTATTTATTTATTTATTTAAATAAGAAAGCCGCAAATAGGGCGATTTTGGGAGTTGGAGCGTCAATCGTGGACCTCCAGTACTCTTATTAAATTTACTAGTATATTTACAATTGCACAAAAGTAATAATAAAAGAACAATACTCTATTTGCATTGAAATTTGGACCTTTTACTTTTAATTAAGGAAAAACGAGTTCAAATAGAATTATATATTAAATGAAAGGTCTTGGACTCATCTTTCGGCAAAATTATTTAATTTTTCTGATTTCCAAAAAAAAATGTCAATTTTGGCAAAAAGAAAATGTCTTTTTTGTCAATTTTGGCAAAAAGAAAATGTCTTAATATTGGTAATATTGAAAAATATAAATAAAATGACATAATTTGAGAGATGGAAGAAATTGAGTATAAGCTGAGTAATTCATTTTATAAAAAATGTCCACACATTTTTTGTATTAAGAACAGATTTAATAATAATTTATTTTTTGTTTTTACTTTTGATTATTCGCCAAATAGTGAACATTATTTTGAAAATTTTTTTTATATCTCAAAGAGATGTTGACAATTTATTACAGTGGATGATCTTAATGCAGTTGAAGCACATATTTAGTATAACATTTAGTTAAGCTTTCGAATCTACTTAGCTCTTCAAACCAAAAGTTAAGGTTTCTTAACTAATATCGATGAGGAAATCTCATAAAATATCATTAATATTGCTAAAGAAGTGTTCCTCTGAAACCATAAAAATCTTTTAATCACCTAATTAATAAATTGTTCACATATTCCAATTTTGGTTCACCTTTCCGTAAAGACAAAAATTAAGTAAACTAAAAGTTCACAAAACCCGAGAACAAAAATTGTTCACATAATAAGTGAAATATGGTCACCTAGCCTACTAGACTTAATAAAATAAACATAAAAAAATATTGCAACAAAATGCAAAATAATTTTTTTTATCGTTTTTAATTTTCTCATATAAAAAAAGACAACAAGATAAAATATCATTAGTATTTTAAATGATTTTTGGTTTAATTTTATTTTCTCAATAAAATAGAAAAATAAAGATTTTTTTGAAAAGAAGGTAATTAAGATCAATTTATATTTGAATTCTAAAAACCTAATAAATTGATAAATATATACCCTTTTTTCGATTTTTACGACTAGAATTAATTATTTTTAATCATTAATTGAAGATTAATTTTATAAGTTTATATTTAAGTTATACAATTATTTTAGACTTTTATTCTTGCTAAATAATTTTTTTTTAGCAAAAATGTATTTTTCTTACAAAAATATTGTTTTTAATATTGATCCCATTCTGATGCGTGATAAAAAATGAATTTTAACTTTTTTGAACAAAAATTAGTTTTTATACAATAATAATGATTTTCATTTCAAATATTTCATAAAAAGCAATAAATAAAAAGAAATAAACACTTATTTTATCTCAAATTGTTATTTTTAGTGAAAAAATTATTTTCCAAAATAATTTATTATCTAGTAGAAAAATTAGTTTTTTGAATAAAAATTATCTTTCTTGAATAAAAATATCAGGAAGTTGTGATTCTTTTTTTTAGATTTTGATGAACAGAATACTTTGAACAGATCTTACTTTGCAATTTGACAATTTAATTAATTTGTCACAATCAATTTGCTCAGTTTAACTTGACGAACATTTTTTAACTTTTTGTAGGAATTTGAATGAACTTGAGGAGGTTCTGATTCAATTTTTTTTAATTTTGATTAACAGAATACATTGAACACATCAAACTTTGTGATTTAACAATTTTTTTAACCTGTCACAATCAATTTGCTCAGTTTAACTTGACAAACATTTTTTTACTGTTTCGAGGAATTTGAATGAACTACAGGAATTTGTGATTCTTTTTTTTAAATTTTGATGAACAGAATACTTTGAACACATAAAACTTTGTGATTTTACAATTTTATCAATTTGTAACAATCACTTTGCTCAGTTTAACTTGACGAACATTTTTTTACTGTTTCGAGGAATTTGAATGAACTAAAGGAATTTGTGATTCCTTTTTTTTTTTAAAATTTTGATGAACAGAATACTTTGAACAGATCTTACTTTACTTCTTGAACATTTTTTTACTGTTTCGAGGAATTTAAACGAAATATTAGAATGTTGTGATTTTTTTTTTTTATATTTTGATGAACAGAATACTATAAACAGATCTTACTTTACTTGACGAACATTTTTTTAATGTTTCGAGAAATTTGAATGAACTACAGGAATTTGTGATTCCTTTTTTTTTAATTTTGATGAACAGAATACTTTGAACAGATCTTAATTTACTTGTTGAACATTTTTTTTACTTTTTCGGGTGCACTGTTAAACTTGACGAACATTTTTTTAGTTTTTCGAGGAATTTGAATGAACTACAGGAATTTGTGATTCTTTTTTTTTTTTTAATTTTGATGAACAGAATACTTTGAACACATAAAACTTTGTGATTTTACAATTTTATCAATTTGTAACAATCAATTTGCTCAGTTTAACTTGACGAACATTTATTTACTGTTTCGAGGAATTTGAATGAACTACAGGAATTTGTGATTCTTTTTTTTTAATTTTGATGAACAGAATACTTTGAACAGATTTTACTTTACTTGTTGAACAATTTTTTTACTTTTTCGGGTGCACAGTTAAACTTGACGAACATTTTTTAACTTTTTGTAGGAATTTGAATGAACTTGAGGAGGTTCTGATTCAATTTTTTTAATTTTGATTAACAGAATACTTTGAACACATCGAACTTTGTGATTTAACAATTTTTTTAACCTGTCACAATCAATTTGCTCAGTTTAACTTGACGAACATTTTTTTACTGTTTCGAGGAATTTGAATGAAATACAGGAATTTGTGATTCTTTTTTTAAATTTTGATGAACAGAATACTTTGAACACATAAAACTTTGTGATTTTACAATTTTATCAATTTGTAACAATCAATTTGCTCAGTTTAACTTGACGAACATTTTTTTACTGTTTCGAGGAATTTGAATGAACTAAAGGAATTTGTGATTCCTTTTTTTTTTATAATTTTGATGAACAGAATACTTTGAACAGATCTTACTTTACTTCTTGAACATTTTTTTACTGTTTCGAGGAATTTGAACGAAATATTAGAATGTTGTGATTTTTTTTTTTTTATATTTTGATGAACAGAATACTATGAACAGATCTTACTTTACTTGACGAACATTTTTTTAATGTTTCGAGAAATTTGAATGAACTACAGGAATTTGTGATTCCTTTTTTTTAATTTTGATGAACAGAATACTTTGAACAGATCTTAATTTACTTGTTGAACATTTTTTTTACTTTTTCGGGTGCACTGTTAAACTTGACGTAAATTTTTTTAGTTTTTCGAGGAATTTGAATGAACTACAGGAATTTGTGATTCTTTTTTTTTAATTTTGACGAACTGAATACTTTGAACACATAAAACTTTGTGATTTTACAATTTTATCAATTTGTAAAAATCAATTTGCTCAGTTTAACTTGACGAACATTTTTTTACTGTTTCGAGGAATTTGAATGAACTAAAGGAATTTGTGATTCCTTTTTTTTTTAAATTTTGATGAACAGAATACTTTGAACAGATCTTACTTTACTTGTTGAACATTTTTTTACTGTTTCGAGGAATTTGAATGAACTAAAGGAATTTGTGATTCCTTTTTTTTTTTATAATTTTGATGAACAGAATACTTTGAACAGATCTTACTTTACTTCTTGAACATTTTTTTACTGTTTCGAGGAATTTGAACGAAATATTAGAATGTTGTGATTTTTTTTTTTTTATATTTTGATGAACAGAATACTATGAACAGATCTTACTTTACTTGACGAACATTTTTTAATGTTTCGAGAAATTTGAATGAACTACAGGAATTTGTGATTCCTTTTTTTTTAATTTTGATGAACAGAATACTTTGAACAGATCTTAATTTACTTGTTGAACATTTTTTTTACTTTTTCGGGTGCACTGTTAAACTTGACGTAAATTTTTTTAGTTTTTCGAGGAATTTGAATGAACTACAGGAATTTGTGATTCTTTTTTTTTAATTTTGACGAACTGAATACTTTGAACACATAAAACTTTGTGATTTTACAATTTTATCAATTTGTAAAAATCAATTTGCTCAGTTTAACTTGACGAACATTTTTTTACTGTTTCGAGGAATTTGAATGAACTAAAGGAATTTGTGATTCCTTTTTTTTTTTTTAAATTTTGATGAACAGAATACTTTGAACAGATCTTACTTTACTTGTTGAACATTTTTTTACTGTTTCGAGGAATTTGAACGAAATATTAGAATGTTGTGATTTTATTTTTTTTAAATTTTGATGAACAGAATACTTTGAACATATCTTACTTTGCAATTTGACAATTTAATTAATTTGTCACAATCAATTTGCTCAGTTTAACTTGACGAACATTTTTTAACTTTTTGTAGGAATTTGAATGAACTTGAGGAGGTTCTGATTCAATTTTTTTTAATTTTGATTAACAGAATACTTTGAACACATCAAACTTTGTGATTTAACAATTTTTTTAACCTGTCACAATCAATTTGCTCAGTTTAACTTGACAAACATTTTTTTACTGTTTCGAGGAATTTGAATGAACTACAGGAATTTGTGATTCTTTTTTTTTAAATTTTGATGAACAGAATACTTTGAACACATAAAACTTTGTGATTTTACAATTTTATCAATTTGTAACAATCACTTTGCTCAGTTTAACTTGACGAACATTTTTTTACTGTTTCGAGGAATTTGAATGAACTAAAGGAATTTGTGATTCCTTTTTTTTTTAAAATTTTGATGAACAGAATACTTTGAACAGATCTTACTTACTTCTTGAACATTTTTTTACTGTTTCGAGGAATTTAAACGAAATATTAGAATGTTGTGATTTTTTTTTTTTTATATTTTGATGAACAGAATACTATAAACAGATCTTACTTTACTTGACGAACATTTTTTTAATGTTTCGAGAAATTTGAATGAACTACAGGAATTTGTGATTCTTTTTTTTTTAATTTTGATGAACAGAATACTTTGAACACATAAAACTTTGTGATTTTACAATTTTATCAATTTGTAACAATCAATTTGCTCAGTTTAACTTGACGAACATTTATTTACTGTTTCGAGGAATTTGAATGAACTACAGGAATTTGTGATTCTTTTTTTTTTTTTAATTTTGATGAACAGAATACTTTGAACAGGTTTTACTTTACTTGTTGAACAATTTTTTTAGTTTTTCGGGTGCACAGTTAAACTTGACGAACATTTTTTAACTTTTTGTAGGAATTTGAATGAACTTGAGGAGGTTCTGATTCAATTTTTTTTAATTTTGATTAACAGAATACTTTGAACACATCGAACTTTGTGATTTAACAATTTTTTTAACCTGTCACAATCAATTTGCTCAGTTTAACTTGACGAACATTTTTTTACTGTTTCGAGGAATTTGAATGAAATACAGGAATTTGTGATTCTTTTTTTTTTAAATTTTGATGAACAGAATACTTTGAACACATAAAACTTTGTGATTTTACAATTTTATCAATTTGTAACAATCAATTTGCTCAGTTTAACTTGACGAACATTTTTTTACTGTTTCGAGGAATTTGAATGAACTAAAGGAATTTGTGATTCCTTTTTTTTTTATAATTTTGATGAACAGAATACTTTGAACAGATCTTACTTTACTTCTTGAACATTTTTTTACTGTTTCGAGGAATTTGAACGAAATATTAGAATGTTGTGATTTTTTTTTTTATATTTTGATGAACAGAAGACTATGAACAGATCTTACTTTACTTGACGAACATTTTTTTATTGTTTCGAGAAATTTGAATGAACTACAGGAATTTGTGATTCCTTTTTTTTAATTTTGATGAACAGAATACTTTGAACAGATCTTAATTTACTTGTTGAACATTTTTTTACTTTTTCGGGTGCACTGTTAAACTTGACGTAAATTTTTTTAGTTTTTCGAGGAATTTGAATGAACTACAGGAATTTGTGATTCTTTTTTTTTTTTAATTTTGACGAACTGAATACTTTGAACACATAAAACTTTGTGATTTTACAATTTTATCAATTTGTAAAAATCAATTTGCTCAGTTTAACTTGACGAACATTTTTTTACTGTTTCGAGGAATTTGAATGAACTAAAGGAATTTGTGATTCCTTTTTTTTTTTTAAATTTTGATGAACAGAATACTTTGAACAGATCTTACTTTACTTGTTGAACATTTTTTTACTGTTTCGAGGAATTTGAACGAAATATTAGAATGTTGTGATTTTATTTTTTTAAATTTTGATGAACAGAATACTTTGAACGGATCTTACATTACTTGACGAACATTTTTTTACTGTTTCGAGAAATTTGAATGAACTACAGGAATTTGTGATTCTTTTTATTTTAATTTTGATGAACAGAATACTTTGAACAGATCTTACTTTACTTGTTGAACATTTTTTTTACTTTTTCGGGTGCACAGTTAAACTTGACGAACATTTTTTTACTGTTTCGAGGAAATTGAATGAATTACAGTAATTTGTGATTCTTTTTTTTAAATTTTGATGAACAGAATACTTTGAACAGATCTTACTTTACTTGACGAACATTTTTTAACTTTTCGAGAAATTTGAATGACTTACAGGAAGTTGTGATATTCTTTTTTAAATTTTGATGAAAAGAATACTTTGAACAGTTCTTACTTTGCAATTTGACAATTTAATTAATTTGTCACAATCAATTTGCTCAGTTTAACTTGACGAACATTTTTTAACTTTTTGTAGGAATTTGAATGAACTTGAGGAGGTTCTGATTCAATTTTTTTTAATTTTGATTAACAGAATACTTTGAACACATAAAACTTTGTGATTTTACAATTTTATTAATTTGTAACAAACAATTTGCTAGTTTAACTTGACGAACATTTTTTTACTGTTTCGAGGAATTTGAATGAACTACAGGAATTTGTGATTCTTTTTATTTTAATTTTGATGAACAGAATACTTTGAACAGATCTTACTTTACTTGTTGAACATTTTTTTTACTTTTTCGGGTGCACAGTTAAACTTGACGAACATTTTTTTACTGTTTCGAGGAATATGAATGAATTACAGTAATTTGTGATTCTTTTTTTTTTAAATTTTGATAAACAGAATACTTTGAACAGATCTTACTTTACTTGACGAACATTTTTTAACTTTTCGAGAAATTTGAATGACTTACAGGAAGTTGTGATATTCTTTTAAATTTTGATGAAAAGAATACTTTGAACAGTTCTTACTTTGCAATTTGACAATTTAATTAATTTGTCACAATCAATTTGCTCAGTTTAACTTGACGAACATTTTTTAACTTTTTGTAGGAATTTGAATGAACTTGAGGAGGTTCTGATTCAATTTTTTTTAAATTTTGATTAACAGAATACTTTGAACACATCAAACTTTGTGATTTAACAATTTTTTTAACCTGTCACAATCAATTTGCTCAGTTTAACTTGACGAACATTTTTTTACTGTTTCGAGGAATTTGAATGAACTAAAGGAATTTGTGATTCTTTTTTTTTTAAATTTTGATGAACAGAATACTTTGAACAGATCTTACTTTACTTGTTGAACATTTTTTTACTGTTTCGAGGAATTTGAACGAAATATTAGAATGTTGTGATTTTTTTTTTTTATATTTTGATGAACAGAATACTATAAACAGATCTTACTTTACTTGACGAACATTTTTTTAATGTTTCGAGAAATTTGAATGAACTACAGGAATTTGTGATTCCTTTTTTTTAATTTTGATGAACAGAATACTTTGAACAGATCTTAATTTACTTGTTGAACATTTTTTACTTTTTCGGGTGCACTGTTAAACTTGACGAACATTTTTTTAGTTTTTCGAGGAATTTGAATGAACTACAGGAATTTGTGATTCTTTTTTTTTTAAATTTTGATGAACAGAATACTTTGAACACATAAAACTTTGTGATTTTACAATTTTATCAATTTGTAACAATCACTTTGCTCAGTTTAACTTGACGAACATTTTTTTACTGTTTCGAGGAATTTGAATGAACTTAAGGAATTTGTGAATCCTTTTTTTTTTTAAATTTCGATGAACAGAATACTTTGAACAGATCTTACTTTACTTGTTGAACATTTTTTTACTGTTTCGAGGAATTTGAACGAAATATTAGAATGTTGTGATTTTTTTTTTTTTATATTTTGATGAACAGAATACTATAAACAGATCTTACTTTACTTGACGAACATTTTTTTAATGTTTCGAGAAATTTGAATGAACTACAGGAATTTGTGATTCCTTTTTTTTAATTTTGATGAACAGAATACTTTGAACAGATCTTAATTTACTTGTTGAACATTTTTTTTACTTTTTCGGGTGCACTGTTAAACTTGACGAACATTTTTTTAGTTTTTCGAGGAATTTGAATGAACTACAGGAATTTGTGATTCTTTTTTTTTTAATTTTGATGAACAGAATACTTTGAACACATCAAACTTTGTGATTTAACAATTTTTTTAACCTGTCACAATCAATTTGCTCAGTTTAACTTGACGAACATTTTTTTACTGTTTCGAGGAATTTGAATGAAATACAGGAATTTGTGATTCTTTTTTTTTTTTAAATTTTGATGAACAGAATACTTTGAACACATAAAACTTTGTGATTTTACAATTTTATCAATTTGTAACAATCAATTTGCTCAGTTTAACTTGACGAACATTTTTTTACTGTTTCGAGGAATTTGAATGAACTAAAGGAATTTGTGATTCCTTTTTTTTTTTAAAATTTTGATGAACAGAATACTTTGAACAGATCTTACTTTTCTTCTTGAACATTTTATTACTGTTTCGAGGAATTTGAACGAAATATTAGAATGTTGTGATTTTTTTTTTATATTTTGATGAACAGAATACTATGAACAGATCTTACTTTACTTGACGAACATTTTTTTAATGTTTCGAGAAATTTGAATGAACTACAGGAATTTGTGATTCCTTTTTTTTAATTTTGATGAACAGAATACTTTGAACAGATCTTAATTTACTTGTTGAACATTTTTTTTACTTTTTCGGGTGCACTGTTAAACTTGACGTAAATTTTTTTAGTTTTTCGAGGAATTTGAATGAACTACAGGAATTTGTGATTCTTTTTTTAATTTTGACGAACTGAATACTTTGAACACATAAAACTTTGTGATTTTACAATTTTATCAATTTGTAAAAATTAATTTGCTCAGTTTAACTTGACGAACATTTTTTTACTGTTTCGAGGAATTTGAATGAACTAAAGGAATTTGTGATTCCTTTTTTTTTTTTAAATTTTGATGAACAGAATACTTTGAACAGATCTTACTTTTCTTCTTGAACATTTTATTACTGTTTCGAGGAATTTGAACGAAATATTAGAATGTTGTGATTTTTTTTTTTTTATATTTTGATGAACAGAATACTATGAACAGATCTTACTTTACTTGACGAACATTTTTTTAATGTTTCGAGAAATTTGAATGAACTACAGGAATTTGTGATTCCTTTTTTTTTAATTTTGATGAACAGAATACTTTGAACAGATCTTACTTTACTTGTTGAACATTTTTTTTACTTTTTCGGGTGCACTGTTAAACTTGACGAACATTTTTTTAGTTTTTCGAGGAATTTGAATGAACTACAGGAATTTGTGATTCTTTTTTATTTAATTTTGATGAACAGAATACTTTGAACACATAAAACTTTGTGATTTTACAATTTTATCAATTTGTAACAATCAATTTGCTCAGTTTAACTTGACGAACATTTTTTTACTGTTTCGAGGAATTTGAATGAACTACAGGAATTTGTGATTCTTTTTTTTTAATTTTGATGAACAGAATACTTTGAACAGATTTTACTTTACTTGTTGAACAATTTTTTTACTTTTTCGGGTGCACAGTTAAACTTGACGAACATTTTTTAACTTTTTGTAGGAATTTGAATGAACTTGAGGAGGTTCTGATTCAATTTTTTTTAATTTTGATTAACAGAATACTTTGAACACATCAAACTTTGTGATTTAACAATTTTTTTAACCTGTCACAATCAATTTGCTCAGTTTAACTTGACGAACATTTTTTTACTGTTTCGAGGAATTTGAATGAACTAAAGGAATTTGTGATTCCTTTTTTTAAAATTTTGATGAACAGAATACTTTGAACAGATCTTACTTTACTTCTTGAACATTTTATTACTGTTTCGAGGAATTTGAACGAAATATTAGAATGTTGTGATTTTTTTTTTTTTATATTTTGATGAACAGAATACTATGAACAGATCTTACTTTACTTGACGAACATTTTTTTAATGTTTCGAGAAATTTGAATGAACTACAGGAATTTGTGATTCCTTTTTTTTAATTTTGATGAACAGAATACTTTGAACAGATCTTAATTTACTTGTTGAACATTTTTTTACTTTTTCGGGTGCACTGTTAAACTTGACGTAAATTTTTTTAGTTTTTCGAGGAATTTGAATGAACTACAGGAATTTGTGATTCTTTTTTTTTTAATTTTGACGAACTGAATACTTTGAACACATAAAACTTTGTGATTTTACAATTTTATCAATTTGTAAAAATCAATTTGCTCAGTTTAACTTGACGAACATTTTTTTACTGTTTCGAGGAATTTGAATGAACTAAAGGAATTTGTGATTCCTTTTTTTTTTAAATTTTGATGAACAGAATACTTTGAACAGATCTTACTTTACTTGTTGAACATTTTTTTACTGTTTCGAGGAATTTGAACGAAATATTAGAATGTTGTGATTTTATTTTTTTTAAATTTTGATGAACAGAATACTTTGAACGGATCTTACATTACTTGACGAACATTTTTTTACTGTTTCGAGAAATTTGAATGAACTACAGGAATTTGTGATTCTTTTTATTTTAATTTTGATGAACAGAATACTTTGAACAGATCTTACTTTACTTGTTGAACATTTTTTTTTACTTTTTCGGGTGCACTGTTAAACTTGACGAACATTTTTTTAGTTTTTCGAGGAATTTGAATGAACTACAGGAATTTGTGATTCTTTTTTTTAATTTTGATGAACAGAATACTTTGAACACATAAAACTTTGTGATTTTACAATTTTATCAATTTGTAACAATCAATTTGCTCAGTTTAACTTGACGAACATTTTTTTACTGTTTCGAGGAATTTGAATGAACTACAGGAATTTGTGATTCTTTTTTTTTTAATTTTGATTAACAGAATACTTTGAACACATCAAACTTTGTGATTTAACAATTTTTTTAACCTGTCACAATCAATTTGCTCAGTTTAACTTGACGAACATTTTTTTACTGTTTCGAGGAATTTGAATGAACTAAAGGAATTTGTGATTCTTTTTTTTTTAAATTTTGATGAACAGAATACTTTGAACACATAAAACTTTGTGATTTTACAATTTTATCAATTTGTAACAATCAATTTGCTCAGTTTAACTTGACGAACATTTTTTTACTGTTTCGAGGAATTTGAATGAACTAAAGGAATTTGTGATTCCTTTTTTTTTTAAATTTTGATGAACAGAATACTTTGAACAGATCTTACTTTACTTGTTGAACATTTTTTTACTGTTTCGAGGAATTTGAAAGAAATATTAGAATGTTGTGATTTTATTTTTTTAAATTTTGATGAACAGAATACTTTGAACGGATCTTACATTACTTGACGAACATTTTTTTACTGTTTCGAGAAATTTGAATGAACTACAGGAATTTGTGATTCTTTTTTTTTAATTTTGATGAACAGAATACTTTGAACAGATCTTACTTTACTTGTTGAACATTTTTTTTACTTTTTCGGGTGCACAGTTAAACTTGACGAACATTTTTTTACTGTTTCGAGGAATTTGAATGAATTACAGTAATTTGTGATTCTTTTTTTTTTAAATTTTGATGAACAGAATACTTTGAACAGATCTTTCTTTACTTGACGAACATTTTTTAACTTTTCGAGAAATTTGAATGACTTACAGGAAGTTGTGATACTCTTTTTTAAATTTTGATGAAAAGAATACTTTGAACAGTTCTTACCTTACTTGACGAACATTTTTTTAACTGTTTCGAGAAATTTGAATGAAATATCAGGAAGTTGTGATTCTATTTTTTTTAAATTTTGATGAACAGAATACTTTGAACAGATCTTACTTTTGCAATTTGACAATTTTATTAATCTGTCACAATCAATTTGCTCAGTTAAACTTGACGAACATTTTTTTACTGTTTCGAGGAATTTGAATGAACTACAGGAATTTGTGATTCTTTTTTTAATTTTGATGAACAGAATACTTTGAACAGATTTTACTTTACTTGTTGAACAATTTTTTTACTTTTTCGGGTGCACAGTTAAACTTGACGAACATTTTTTTACTGTCTCGAGAAATTTGAATGAACTACAGGAATTTGTGATTCTTTTTTTAAAATTTTGATGAACAGAATACTTTGTACACATAAAACTTTGTGATTTTACAATTTTATCAATTTGTAACAATCAATTTGGTCAGTTAAACTTGACGAACATTTTTTTAGTTTTTCGAGGAATTTGAATGAACTACAGGAATTTGTGATTCTTTTTATTTTAATTTTGATGAACAGAATACTTTGAACAGATCTTACTTTACTTGTTGAACATTTTTTTTACTTTTTCGGGTGCACAGTTAAACTTGACGAACATTTTTTAACTTTTCGAGAAATTTGAATGAAATATCAGGAAGTTGTGATTCTATTTTTTTTTAAATTTTGATGAACAGAATACTTTGAACAGATCTTACTTTGCAATTTGACAATTTTATTAATCTGTCACAATCAATTTGCTCAGTTAAACTTGACGAACATTTTTTTACTGTTTCGAGGAATTTGAATGAACTAGAGGAATTTGTGATTCTTTTTTTAATTTTGATGAACAGAATACTTTGAACAGATTTTACTTTACTTGTTGAACAATTTTTTTACTTTTTCGGGTGCACAGTTAAACTTGACGAACATTTTTTTACTGTCTCGAGAAATTTGAATGAACTACAGGAATTTGTGATTCTTTTTTTTTAAATTTTGATGAACAGAATACTTTGTACACATAAAACTTTGTGATTTTACAATTTTATCAATTTGTAACAATCAATTTGGTCAGTTAAACTTGACGAACATTTTTTTAGTTTTTCGAGGAATTTGAATGAACTCCAGGAATTTGTGATTCTTTTTATTTTAATTTTGATGAACAGAATACTTTGAACAGATCTTACTTTACTTGTTGAACATTTTTTTTACTTTTTCGGGTGCACAGTTAAACTTTACGAACATTTTTTTACTGTTTGGAGGAATTTGAATGAATTACAGTAATTTGTGATTCTTTTTTTTAAATTTTGATGAACAGAATACTTTGAACAGATCTTACTTTGCAATTTGACAATTTTAATTAATTTGTCACAATCAATTTGCTCAGTTTAGCTTGACGAACATTTTTTTACTGTTTCGAGGAATTTGAATGAACTACAGGAATTTGTGATTCTTTTTTTTTTAATTTTGATGAACAGAATACTTTGAACAGATTTTACTTTACTTGTTGAACAATTTTTTTACTTTTTCGGGTGCACAGTTAAACTTGACGAACATTTTTTTACTGTCTCGAGAAATTTGAATGAACTACAGGAATTTCTGATTCTTTTTTTTTAAAATTTTGATGTGTTAATCAAAATTAAAAAAAATTGAATCAGAACCTCCTGAAGTTCATTCAAATTCCTACAAAATGTTAAAAACTGTTCGTCAAGTTATACTGAGAAAATTGATTGTGACAAATTAATTAAATTGTCAAATTGCAAAGTAAGATCTGTTCAAAGTATTCTGTTCATCAAAATTTAAAAAAAAAAAGAATCACAACTTCCTGATATTTCATTCAAATTTCTCGAAAAGTTAAAAAATGTTCGTCAAGTAAGGTAAGAACTGTTCAAAGTATTCTTTTCATCAAAATTTAAAAAAGAATATCACAACTTCCTGTAAGTCATTCAAATTTCTCGAAAAGTTAAAAAATGTTCGTCAAGTAAAGTAAGATCTGTTCAAAGTATTCTGTTCGTCAAAATTTAAAAAAAAGAATCACAAATTACTGTAATTCATTCAAATTCCTCGAAACAGTAAAAAAATGTTCGTCAAGTTAAACTGAGCAAATTGATTGTGACAGGTTAAAAAAATTGTTAAATCACAAAGTTTGTTGTGTTCAAAGTATTCTGTTAATCAAAATTAAAAAAAATTGAATCAGAACCTCCTGAAGTTCATTCAAATTCCTACAAAATGTTAAAAACTGTTCGTCAAGTTAAACTGAGCAAATTGATTGTGACAAATTAATTAAATTGTCAAATTGCAAAGTAAGATCTGTTCAAAGTATTCTGTTCATCAAAATTTAAAAAAAAAGAATCACAACTTCCTGATATTTCATTCAAATTTCTCGAAAAGTTAAAAAATGTTCGTCAAGTAAGATAAGAACTGTTCAAAGTATTCTGTTCATCAAAATATAAAAAAAAAAAAATCACAACATTCTAATATTTCGTTCAAATTCCTCGAAACAGTAAAAAAATGTTCAACAAGTAAAGTAAGATCTGTTCAAAGTATTCTGTTCATCAAAATTTTAAAAAAAAAAAGGAATCACAAATTCCTTTAGTTCATTCAAATTCCTCGAAACGGTAAAAAAATGTTCGTCAAGTTAAACTGAGCAAATTGATTGTTACAAATTGATAAAATTGTATAATCTCAAAGTTTTAAGTGTTCAAAGTATTCTGTTCATCAAAATTTAAAAAAAAAAGAATCACAAATTCCTGTAGTTCTTTCAAATTCCTCGAAACAGTAAAAAAATGTTCGTCAAGTTAAACTGAGCAAATTGATTGTGACAGGTTAAAAAAATTGTTAAATCACAAAGTTTGATGTGTTCAAAGTATTCTGTTAATCAAAATTAAAAAAAATTGAATCAGAACCTCCTGAAGTTCATTCAAATTCCTACAAATTGTTAAAAACTGTTCGTCAAGTTAAACTGAGCAAATTGATTGTGACAAATTAATTAAAATTGTCAAATTGCAAAGTAAGATCTGTTCAAAGTATTCTGTTCATCAAAATTTAAAAAAAAAGAATCACAAATTACTGTAATTCATTCAAATTCCTCGAAACAGTAAAAAAATGTTCGTCAAGTTTAACTGTGCACCCGAAAAAGTAAAAAAAATGTTCAACAAGTAAAGTAAGATCTGTTCAAAGTATTCTGTTCATCAAAATTAAATAAAAAGAATCACAAATTCCTGTAGTTCATTCAAATTTCTCGAAACAGTAAAAAAATGTTCGTCAAGTAATGTAAGATCTGTTCAAAGTATTCTGTTCATCAAAATTAAAAAAAAGAATCACAAATTCCTGTAGTTCATTCAAATTCCTCGAAACAGTAAAAAAATGTTCGTCAAGTTAAACTAGCAAATTGTTTGTTACAAATTAATAAAATCAAAATTTAAAAAAAAAAGAATCACAACTTCCTGAAATTACATTCAAATGCCTAAAAAAAGTTAAAAAATGTTCGTCAAGTTTAACTGACCAAATTGATTGTTACAAATTGATAAAATTGTAAAATCACAAAGTTTTATGTGTACAAAGTATTCTGTTCATCAAAATTTTAAAAAAAAGAATCAGAAATTCCTGTAGTTCATTCAAATTTCTCGAGACAGTAAAAAAATGTTCGTCAAGTTTAACTGTGCACCCGAAAAAGTAAAAAAATTGTTCAACAAGTAAAGTAAAATCTGTTCAAAGTATTCTGTTCATCAAAATTAAAAAAAAAAGAATCACATATTCCTGTAGTTCATTCAAATTCCTCGAAACAGTAAAAAAATGTTCGTCAAGTAATGTAAGATCTGTTCAAAGTATTCTGTTCATCAAAATTAAAATAAAAAGAATCACAAATTCCTGTAGTTAATTCAAATTTCTCGAAACAGTAAAAAAATGTTCGTCAAGTTAAACTAGCAAATTGTTTGTTACAAATTAATAAAATCAAAATTTAAAAAAAAAAGAATCACAACTTCCTGAAATTACATTCAAATGCCTAAAAAAAGTTAAAAAATGTTCGTCAAGTTTAACTGACCAAATTGATTGTTACAAATTGATAAAATTGTAAAATCACAAAGTTTTATGTGTACAAAGTATTCTGTTCATCAAAATTTTAAAAAAAAAGAATCACAAATTACTGTAATTCATTCAAATTCCTCGAAACAGTAAAAAAATGTTCGTCAAGTTTAACTGTGCACCCGAAAAAGTAAAAAAATTGTTCAACAAGTAAAGTAAGATCTGTTCAAAGTATTCTGTTCATCAAAATTAAAATAAAAAGAATCACAAATTCCTGTAGTTCATTCAAATTTCTCGAAACAGTAAAAAAAATGTTCGTCAAGTTTAACTGTGCACCCGAAAAAGTAAAAAAAATGTTCAACAAGTAAAGTAAGATCTGTTCAAAGTATTCTGTTCATCAAAATTAAAATAAAAAGAATCACAAATTCCTGTAGTTCATTCAAATTTCTCGAAACAGTAAAAAAATGTTCGTCAAGTTAAACTAGCAAATTGTTTGTTACAAATTAATAAAATCAAAATTTAAAAAAAAGAATCACAACTTCCTGAAATTACATTCAAATGCCTAAAAAAGTTAAAAAATGTTCGTCAAGTAAAACTGAACAAATTGATTGTTACAGATTAATAAAATTGTAAAATTTAAAAAAAAGGAATCACAAATTCCTGTAGTTCATTCAAATTCCTCGAAAAACTAAAAAAATGTTCGTCAAGTTTAACTGACCAAATTGATTGTTACAAATTGATAAAATTGTAAAATCACAAAGTTTTATGTGTACAAAGTATTCTGTTCATCAAAATTTAAAAAAAAGAATCACAAATTCCTGTAGTTCTTTCAAATTCCTCGAAACAGTAAAAAAATGTTCGTCAAGTTAAACTGAGCAAATTGATTGTGACAGGTTAAAAAATTGTTAAATCACAAAGTTTGATGTGTTCAAAGTATTCTGTTAATCAAAATTAAAAAAAATTGAATCAGAACCTCCTGAAGTTCATTCAAATTCCTACAAATTGTTAAAAACTGTTCGTCAAGTTAAACTGAGCAAATTGATTGTGACAAATTAATTAAAATTGTCAAATTGCAAAGTAAGATCTGTTCAAAGTATTCTGTTCATCAAAATTTAAAAAAAAAGAATCACAAATTACTGTAATTCATTCAAATTCCTCGAAACAGTAAAAAAATGTTCGTCAAGTTTAACTGTGCACCCGAAAAAAGTAAAAAAAATTTTCAACAAGTAAAGTAAGATCTGTTCAAAGTATTCTGTTCATCAAAATTAAAATAAAAAGAATCACAAATTCCTGTAGTTCATTCAAATTTCTCGAAACAGTAAAAAAATGTTCGTCAAGTAATGTAAGATCTGTTCAAAGTATTCTGTTCATCAAAATTAAAAAAAAAGAATCACAAATTCCTGTAGTTCATTCAAATTCCTCGAAACAGTAAAAAAATGTTCGTCAAGTTAAACTAGCAAATTGTTTGTTACAAATTAATAAAATCAAAATTTAAAAAAAAGAATCACAACTTCCTGAAATTACATTCAAATGCCTAAAAAAGTTAAAAAATGTTCGTCAAGTTTAACTGACCAAATTGATTGTTACAAATTGATAAAATTGTAAAATCACAAAGTTTTATGTGTACAAAGTATTCTGTTCATCAAAATTTTAAAAAAAAGAATCAGAAATTCCTGTAGTTCATTCAAATTTCTCGAGACAGTAAAAAAATGTTCGTCAAGTTTAACTGTGCACCCGAAAAAGTAAAAAAATTGTTCAACAAGTAAAGTAAAATCTGTTCAAAGTATTCTGTTCATCAAAATTAAAAAAAAAGAATCACATATTCCTGTAGTTCATTCAAATTCCTCGAAACAGTAAAAAAATGTTCGTCAAGTAATGTAAGATCTGTTCAAAGTATTCTGTTCATCAAAATTAAAATAAAAAGAATCACAAATTCCTGTAGTTAATTCAAATTTCTCGAAACAGTAAAAAAATGCTCGTCAAGTTAAACTAGCAAATTGTTTGTTACAAATTAATAAAATCAAAATTTAAAAAAAGAATCACAACTTCCTGAAATTACATTCAAATGCCTAAAAAAGTTAAAAAATGTTCGTCAAGTTTAACTGACCAAATTGATTGTTACAAATTGATAAAATTGTAAAATCACAAAGTTTTATGTGTACAAAGTATTCTGTTCATCAAAATTTTAAAAAAAAAGAATCAGAAATTCCTGTAGTTCATTCAAATTTCTCGAGACAGTAAAAAAATGTTCGTCAAGTTTAACTGGTCACCCGAAAAAGTAAAAAAATTCTTCAACAAGTAAAGTAAAATCTGTTCAAAGTATTCTGTTCATCAAAATTAAAAAAATTGAATCAGAACCTCCTGTAGTTCATTCAAATTCCACGAAACAGTAAAAAAATGTTCGTCAAGCTAAACTGAGCAAATTGATTGTGACAAATTAATTAAAATTGTCAAATTGCAAAGTAAGATCTGTTCAAAGTATTCTGTTCATCAAAATTTAAAAAAAAAGAATCACAAATTACTGTAATTCATTCAAATTCCTCGAAACAGTAAAAAAATGTTCGTCAAGTAAGGTAAGAACTGTTCAAAGTATTCTTTTTCATCAAAATTTAAAAAGAGTAACACAACTTCCTGTAAGTCATTCAAATTTCTCGAAAAGTTAAAAAATGTTCGTCAAGTAAAGAAAGATCTGTTCAAAGTATTCTGTTCATCAAAATTTAAAAAAAAAAGAATCACAAATTACTGTAATTCATTCAAATTCCTCGAAACAGTAAAAAAATGTCCGTCAAGTTTAACTGTGCACCCGAAAAAGTAAAAAAATGTTCAACAAGTAAAGTAAGATCTGTTCAAAGTATTCTGTTCATCAAAATTAAAATAAAAAGAATCACAAATTCCTGTAGTTCATTCAAATTTCTCGAAACAGTAAAAAAATGTTCGTCAAGTAATGTAAGATCCGTTCAAAGTATTCTGTTCATCAAAATTTAAAAAAAATAAAATCACAACATTCTAATATTTCGTTCAAATTCCTCGAAACAGTAAAAAAATGTTCAACAAGTAAAGTAAGATCTGTTCAAAGTATTCTGTTCATCAAAATTTAAAAAAAAAGGAATCACAAATTCCTGTAGTTCATTCAAATTCCTCGAAAAACTAAAAAAATGTTCGTCAAGTTTAACTGACCAAATTGATTGTTACAAATTGATAAAATTGTAAAATCACAAAGTTTTATGTGTACAAAGTATTCTGTTCATCAAAATTTAAAAAAAGAATCACAAATTCCTGTAGTTCTTTCAAATTCCTCGAAACAGTAAAAAAATGTTCGTCAAGTTAAACTGAGCAAATTGATTGTGACAGGTTAAAAAAATTGTTAAATCACAAAGTTTGATGTGTTCAAAGTATTCTGTTAATCAAAATTAAAAAAAATTGAATCAGAACCTCCTGAAGTTCATTCAAATTCCTACAAATTGTTAAAAACTGTTCGTCAAGTTAAACTGAGCAAATTGATTGTGACAAATTAATTAAAATTGTCAAATTGCAAAGTAAGATCTGTTCAAAGTATTCTGTTCATCAAAATTTAAAAAAAAAAGAATCACAAATTACTGTAATTCATTCAAATTCCTCGAAACAGTAAAAAAATGTTCGTCAAGTTTAACTGTGCACCCGAAAAAGTAAAAAAAATTTTCAACAAGTAAAGTAAGATCTGTTCAAAGTATTCTGTTCATCAAAATTTTAAAAAAAAGAATCAGAAATTCCTGTAGTTCATTCAAATTTCTCGAGACAGTAAAAAAATGTTCGTCAAGTTTAACTGTGCACCCGAAAAAGTAAAAAAATTGTTCAACAAGTAAAGTAAAATCTGTTCAAAGTATTCTGTTCATCAAAATTAAAAAAAAGAATCACATATTCCTGTAGTTCATTCAAATTCCTCGAAACAGTAAAAAAATGTTCGTCAAGTAATGTAAGATCTGTTCAAAGTATTCTGTTCATCAAAATTAAAATAAAAAGAATCACAAATTCCTGTAGTTAATTCAAATTTCTCGAAACAGTAAAAAAATGCTCGTCAAGTTAAACTAGCAAATTGTTTGTTACAAATTAATAAAATCAAAATTTAAAAAAAAGAATCACAACTTCCTGAAATTACATTCAAATGCCTAAAAAAGTTAAAAAATGTTCGTCAAGTTTAACTGACCAAATTGATTGTTACAAATTGATAAAATTCTAAAATCACAAAGTTTTATGTGTACAAAGTATTCTGTTCATCAAAATTTTAAAAAAAGAATCAGAAATTCCTGTAGTTCATTCAAATTTCTCGAGACAGTAAAAAAATGTTCGTCAAGTTTAACTGGTCACCCGAAAAAGTAAAAAAATTCTTCAACAAGTAAAGTAAAATCTGTTCAAAGTATTCTGTTCATCAAAATTAAAAAAAAAGAATCACAAATTCCTGTAGTTCATTCAAATTCCACGAAACAGTAAAAAATGTTCGTCAAGCTAAACTGAGCAAATTGATTGTGACAAATTAATTAAAATTGTCAAATTGCAAAGTAAGATCTGTTCAAAGTATTCTGTTCATCAAAATTTAAAAAAAAGAATCACAAATTACTGTAATTCATTCAAATTCCTCGAAACAGTAAAAAAATGTTCGTCAAGTAAGGTAAGAACTGTTCAAAGTATTCTTTTCATCAAAATTTAAAAAGAGTATCACAACTTCCTGTAAGTCATTCAAATTTCTCGAAAAGTTAAAAAATGTTCGTCAAGTAAAGAAAGATCTGTTCAAAGTATTCTGTTCATCAAAATTTAAAAAAAAAGAATCACAAATTACTGTAATTCATTCAAATTCCTCGAAACAGTAAAAAAATGTTCGTCAAGTTTAACTGTGCACCCGAAAAAGTAAAAAATGTTCAACAAGTAAAGTAAGATCTGTTCAAAGTATTCTGTTCATCAAAATTAAAATAAAAGAATCACAAATTCCTGTAGTTCATTCAAATTTCTCGAAACAGTAAAAAAATGTTCGTCAAGTAATGTAAGATCCGTTCAAAGTATTCTGTTCATCAAAATTTAAAAAAAATAAAATCACAACATTCTAATATTTCGATCAAATTCCTCGAAACAGTAAAAAAATGTTCAACAAGTAAAGTAAGATCTGTTCAAAGTATTCTGTTCATCAAAATTTAAAAAAAAAAAAGGAATCACAAATTCCTTTAGTTCATCCAAATTCCTCGAAACAGTAAAAAAATGTTCGTCAAGTTAAACTGAGCAAATTGATTGTTACAAATTGATAAAATTGTAAAATCACAAAGTTTTATGTGTTCAAAGTATTCTGTTCATCAAAATTTAAAAAAAAGAATCACAAATTCCTGTATTTCATTCAAATTCCTCGAAACAGTAAAAAAATGTTCGTCAAGTTAAACTGAGCAAATTGATTGTGACAGGTTAAAAAAATTGTTAAATCACAAAGTTTGATGTGTTCAAAGTATTCTGTTCATCAAAATTAAAAAAAAAAGAATCACAAATTCCTGTAGTTCATTCAAATTCCTCGAAACAGTAAAAAAATGTTCGTCAAGTTAAACTGAGCAAATTGATTGTTACAAATTGATAAAATTGTAAAAATCACAAAGTTTTATGTGTTCAAAGTATTCTGTTCATCAAAATTAAAAAAAAGAATCACAAATTCCTGTAGTTCATTCAAATTCCTCGAAAAACTAAAAAAATGTTCGTCAAGTTTAACAGTGCACCCGAAAAAGTAAAAAAAATGTTCAACAAGTAAAGTAAGATCTGTTCAAAGTATTCTGTTCATCAAAATTAAAATAAAAAGAATCACAAATTCCTGTAGTTCATTCAAATTTCTCGAAACAGTAAAAAAATGTTCGTCAAGTAATGTAAGATCCGTTCAAAGTATTCTGTTCATCAAAATTTAAAAAAATAAAATCACAACATTCTAATATTTCGTTCAAATTCCTCGAAACAGTAAAAAAATGTTCAACAGTTAAAGTAAAATCTGTTCAAAGTATTCTGTTCATCAAAATTTAAAAAAAAGGAATCACAAATTCCTTTAGTTCATTCAAATTCCTCGAAACAGTAAAAAAATGTTCGTCAAGTTAAACTGAGCAAATTGATTTTTACAAATTGATAAAATTGTAAAATCACAAAGTTTTATGTGTTCAAAGTATTCAGTTCGTCAAAATTAAAAAAAAAGAATCACAAATTCCTGTAGTTCATTCAAATTCCTCGAAAAACTAAAAAATTTACGTCAAGTTTAACAGTGCACCCGAAAAATTAAAAAAAATGTTTCTTATCTAGTAGAAAAATTAGTTTTTTGAATAAAAATTATCTTTCTTGAATAAAAATATCAGGAAGTTGTGATTCTTTTTTTTTTAGATTTTGATGAACAGAATACTTTGAACAGATCTTACTTTGCAATTTGACAATTTTAATTAATTTGTCACAATCAATTTGCTCAGTTTAGCTTGACGAACATTTTTTTACTGTTTCGAGGAATTTGAATGAACTACTGGAATTTGTGATTCTTTTTTTTAATTTTGATGAACAGAATACTTTGAACAGATTTTACTTTACTTGTTGAACAATTTTTTTACTTTTTCGGGTGCACAGTTAAACTTGACGAACATTTTTTTACTGTCTCGAGAAATTTGAATGAACTACAGGAATTTCTGATTCTTTTTTTTAAAATTTTGATGAACAGAATACTTTGTACACATAAAACTTTGTGATTTTACAATTTTATCAATTTGTAACAATCAATTTGGTCAGTTAAACTTGACGAACATTTTTTAACTTTTTTTAGGCATTTGAATGTAATTTCAGGAAGTTGTGATTCTTTTTTTAAATTTTGATTTTATTAATTTGTAACAAACAATTTGCTAGTTTAACTTGACGAACATTTTTTTACTGTTTCGAGAAATTTGAATGAACTACAGGAATTTGTGATTCTTTTTTTTAATTTTGATGAACAGAATACTTTGAACAGATCTTACATTACTTGACGAACATTTTTTTACTGTTTCGAGAAATTTGAATGAACTACAGGAATTTGTGATTCTTTTTATTTTAATTTTGATGAACAGAATACTTTGAACAGATCTTACTTTACTTGTTGAACATTTTTTTTACTTTTTCGGGTGCACAGTTAAACTTGACGAACATTTTTTTACTGTTTCGAGGAATTTGAATGAATTACAGTAATTTGTGATTCTTTTTTTTTAAATTTTGATGAACAGAATACTTTGAACAGATCTTACTTTGCAATTTGACAATTTTAATTAATTTGTCACAATCAATTTGCTCAGTTTAACTTGACGAACAGTTTTTAACAATTTGTAGGAATTTGAATGAACTTCAGGAGGTTCTGATTCAATTTTTTTAATTTTGATTAACAGAATACTTTGAACACATCAAACTTTGTGATTTAACAATTTTTTTAACCTGTCACAATCAATTTGCTCAGTTTAACTTGACGAACATTTTTTACTGTTTCGAGGAATTTGAAAGAACTACAGGAATTTGTGATTCTTTTTTTTTTTAAATTTTGATGAACAGAATACTTTGTACACATAAAACTTTGTGATTTTACAATTTTATCAATTTGTAACAATCAATTTGGTCAGTTAAACTTGACGAACATTTTTTTAGTTTTTCGAGGAATTTGAATGAACTACAGGAATTTGTGATTCCTTTTTTTTTAAATTTTACAATTTTATTAATCTGTAACAATCAATTTGTTCAGTTTTACTTGACGAACATTTTTTAACTTTTTTTAGGCATTTGAATGTAATTTCAGGAAGTTGTGATTCTTTTTTTTTTAAATTTTGATTTTATTAATTTGTAACAAACAATTTGCTAGTTTAACTTGACGAACATTTTTTTACTGTTTCGAGGAATTTGAATGAACTACAGGAATTTGTGATTCTTTTTTTTTTAATTTTGATGAACAGAATACTTTGAACAGATCTTACATTACTTGACGAACATTTTTTTACTGTTTCGAGAAATTTGAATGAACTACAGGAATTTGTGATTCTTTTTATTTTAATTTTGATGAACAGAATACTTTGAACAGATCTTACTTTACTTGTTGAACATTTTTTTACTTTTTCGGGTGCACAGTTAAACTTGACGAACATTTTTTTACTGTGTCGAGGAATTTGAATGAATTACAGTAATTTGTGATTCTTTTTTTTTAAATTTTGATGAACAGAATACTTTGAACAGATCTTACTTTGCAATTTGACAATTTTAATTAATTTGTCACAATCAATTTGCTCAGTTTAACTTGACGAACAGTTTTTAACAATTTGTAGGAATTTGAATGAACTTCAGGAGGTTCTGATTCAATTTTTTTTAATTTTGATTAACAGAATACTTTGAACACATCAAACTTTGTGATTTAACAATTTTTTAACCTGTCACAATCAATTTGCTCAGTTTAACTTGACGAACATTTTTTTACTGTTTCGAGGAATTTGAAAGAACTACAGGAATTTGTGATTCTTTTTTTTAAATTTTGATGAACAGAATACTTTGTACACATAAAACTTTGTGATTTTACAATTTTATCAATTTGTAACAATCAATTTGGTCAGTTAAACTTGACGAACATTTTTTTAGTTTTTCGAGGAATTTGAATGAACTACAGGAATTTGTGATTCCTTTTTTTTAAATTTTACAATTTTATTAATCTGTAACAATCAATTTGTTCAGTTTTACTTGACGAACATTTTTTAACTTTTTTAGGCATTTGAATGTAATTTCAGGAAGTTGTGATTCTTTTTTTTTTAAATTTTGATTTTATTAATTTGTAACAAACAATTTGCTAGTTTAACTTGACGAACATTTTTTTACTGTTTCGAGAAATTTGAATGAACTACAGGAATTTGTGATTCTTTTTATTTTAATTTTGATGAACAGAATACTTTGAACAGATCTTACTTTACTTGTTGAACATTTTTTTTTACTTTTTCGGGTGCACAGTTAAACTTGACGAACATTTTTTTACTGTTTCGAGAAATTTGAATGAACTACAGGAATTTGTGATTCTTTTTATTTTAATTTTGATGAACAGAATACTTTGAACAGATCTTACTTTACTTGTTGAACATTTTTTTTACTTTTTCGGGTGCACAGTTAAACTTGACGAACATTTTTTTACTGTTTCGAGGAATTTGAATGAATTACAGTAATTTGTGATTCTTTTTTTTTTAAATTTTGATGAACAGAATACTTTGAACAGATCTTACTTTGCAATTTGACAATTTTAATTAATTTGTCACAATCAATTTGCTCAGTTTAGCTTGACGAACATTTTTTTACTGTTTCGAGGAATTTGAATGAACTACAGGAATTTGTGATTCTTTTTTTTTTAATTTTGATGAACAGAATACTTTGAACAGATTTTACTTTACTTGTTGAACAATTTTTTTACTTTTTCGGGTGACCAGTTAAACTTGACGAACATTTTTTTACTGTCTCGAGAAATTTGAATGAACTACAGGAATTTCTGATTCTTTTTTTTAAAATTTTGATGAACAGAATACTTTGTACACATAAAACTTTGTGATTTTACAATTTTATCAATTTGTAACAATCAATTTGGTCAGTTAAACTTGACGAACATTTTTTAACTTTTTTTAGGCATTTGAATGTAATTTCAGGAAGTTGTGATTCTTTTTTTTTAAATTTTGATTTTATTAATTTGTAACAAACAATTTGCTAGTTTAACTTGACGAACATTTTTTTACTGTTTCGAGAAATTTGAATTAACTACAGGAATTTGTGATTCTTTTTATTTTAATTTTGATGAACAGAATACTTTGAACAGATCTTACATTACTTGACGAACATTTTTTTACTGTTTCGAGGAATTTGAATGAACTACAGGAATATGTGATTCTTTTTTTAATTTTGATGAACAGAATACTTTGAACAGATTTTACTTTACTTGTTGAACAATTTTTTTACTTTTTTTCGGGTGCACAGTTAAACTTGACGAACATTTTTTTACTGTCTCGAGAAATTTGAATGAACTACAGGAATTTCTGATTCTTTTTTTTTAAATTTTGATGAACAGAATACTTTGTACACATAAAACTTTGTGATTTTACAATTTTATCAATTTGTAACAATCAATTCGGTCAGTTAAACTTGACGAACATTTTTTAACTTTTTTTAGGCATTTGAATGTAATTTCAGGAAGTTGTGATTCTTTTTTTTTTAAATTTTGATTTTATTAATTTGTAACAAACAATTTGCTAGTTTAACTTGACGAACATTTTTTTACTGTTTCGAGGAATTTGAATGAACTACAGGAATTTGTGATTCTTTTTTTTTAATTTTGATGAACAGAATACTTTGAACAGATCTTACATTACTTGACGAACATTTTTTTACTGTTTCGAGAAATTTGAATGAACTACAGGAATTTGTGATTCTTTTTATTTTAATTTTGATGAACAGAATACTTTGAACAGATCTTACTTTACTTGTTGAACATTTTTTTTACTTTTTCGGGTGCACAGTTAAACTTGACGAACATTTTTTTACTGTTTCGAGGAATTTGAATGAATTACAGTAATTTGTGATTCTTTTTTTTAAATTTTGATGAACAGAATACTTTGAACAGATCTTACTTTGCAATTTGACAATTTTAATTAATTTGTCACAATCAATTTGCTCAGTTTAACTTGACGAACAGTTTTTAACAATTTGTAGGAATTTGAATGAACTTCAGGAGGTTCTGATTCAATTTTTTTTAAATTTTGATTAACAGAATACTTTGAACACATCAAACTTTGTGATTTAACAATTTTTTTAACCTGTCACAATCAATTTGCTCAGTTTAACTTGACGAACATTTTTTTACTGTTTCGAGGAATTTGAAAGAACTACAGGAATTTGTGATTCTTTTTTTTAAATTTTGATGAACAGAATACTTTGTACACATAAAACTTTGTGATTTTACAATTTTATCAATTTGTAACAATCAATTTGGTCAGTTAAACTTGACGAACATTTTTTTAGTTTTTCGAGGAATTTGAATGAACTACAGGAATTTGTGATTCCTTTTTTTTTTTTAAAATTTTGTTGAACAGAATACTTTGAACAGATCTTACTTTACTTGTTGAACATTTTTTTACTGTTTCGAGGAATTTGAACGAAATATTAGAATGTTGTGATTTTTTTTTTTTTATATTTTGATGAACAGAATACTTTGAACAGTTCTTATCTTACTTGACGAACATTTTTTAACTTTTCGAGAAATTTGAATGAAATATCAGGAAGTTGTGATTCTTTTTTTTTTTAAATTTTGATGAACAGAATGCTTTGAACAGATCTTACTTTGCAATTTGACAATTTAATTAATTTGTCACAATCAATTTGCTCAGTTTAACTTGACGAACAGTTTTTAACATTTTGTAGGATTTGAATGAACTTCAGGAGGTTCTGATTCAATTTTTTTTAATTTTGATTAACAGAATACTTTGAACACAACAAACTTTGTGATTTAACAATTTTTTTAACCTGTCACAATCAATTTGCTCAGTTTAACTTGACGAACATTTTTTTACTGTTTCGAGGAATTTGAATGAATTACAGTAATTTGTGATTCTTTTTTTTTTAAATTTTGATGAACAGAATACTTTGAACAGATCTTACTTTACTTGACGAACATTTTTTAACTTTTCGAGAAATTTGAATGACTTACAGGAAGTTGTGATATTCTTTTTTAAATTTTGATGAAAAGAATACTTTGAACAGTTCTTACCTTACTTGACGAACATTTTTTAACTTTTCGAGAAATTTGAATGAAATATCAGGAAGTTGTGATTCTTTTTTTTTTTAAATTTTGATGAACAGAATACTTTGAACAGATCTTACTTTGCAATTTGACAATTTAATTAATTTGTCACAATCAATTTGCTCAGTTTAACTTGACGAACAGTTTTTAACATTTTGTAGGATTTGAATGAACTTGATTTGATTGATGGATTTGATTTGATTGAATGAACGTTCTGATTCAATTTTTTTTAATTTTGATTAACACATCAAAATTTTAAAAAAAAGAATCAGAAATTCCTGTAGTTCATTCAAATTTCTCGAGACAGTAAAAAAATGTTCGTCAAGTTTAACTGTGCACCCGAAAAAGTAAAAAAATTGTTCAACAAGTAAAGTAAAATCTGTTCAAAGTATTCTGTTCATCAAAATTAAAAAAAGAATCACAAATTCCTGTAGTTCATTCAAATTCCCTCGAAACAGTAAAAAAATGTTCGTCAAGCTAAACTGAGCAAATTGATTGTGACAAATTAATTAAAATTGTCAAATTGCAAAGTAAGATCTGTTCAAAGTATTCTGTTCATCAAAATTTAAAAAAAAGAATCACAAATTACTGTAATTCATTCAAATTCCTCGAAACAGTAAAATAATGTTCGTCAAGTTTAACTGTGCACCCGAAAAAGTAAAAAAAATGTTCAACAAGTAAAGTAATATCTGTTCAAAGTATTCTGTTCATAAAAATTAAAATAAAAAGAATCACAAATTCCTGTAGTTCATTCAAATTCCTCGAAAAACTAAAAAAATGTTCGTCAAGTTTAACTGACCAAATTGATTGTTACAAATTGATAAAATTGTAAAATCACAAAGTTTTATGTGTACAAAGTATTCTGTTCATCAAAATTTTAAAAAAAAAGAATCACAAATTCCTGATATTTCATTCAAATTTCTCGAAAAGTTAAAAAATGTTCGTCAAGTAAGGTAAGAACTGTTCAAAGTATTCTTTTCATCAAAATTTAAAAAAGAATATCACAACTTCCTGTAAGTCATTCAAATTTCTCGAAAAGTTAAAAAATGTTCGTCAAGTAAAGTAAGATCTGTTCAAAAGTATTCTGTTCGTCAAAATTTAAAAAAAGAATCACAACTTCCTGTTATTTCATTCAAATTTCTCGAAAAGTTAAAAAATGTTCGTCAAGTAAGGTAAGAACTTGTTCAAAGTATTCTTTTCATCAAAATTTAAAAAAGAATATCACAACTTCCTGTAAGTCATTCAAATTTCTCGAAAAGTTAAAAAATGTTCGTCAAGTAAGGTAAGAACTGTTCAAAGTATTCTGTTCATCAAAATTTAAAAAAAAAAAGAATCACAAATTACTGTAATTCATTCAAATTCCTCGAAACAGTAAAAAAATGTTCGTCAAGTTTAACTGTGCACCCGAAAAAGTAAAAAAAATGTTCAACAAGTAAAGTAAGATCTGTTCAAAGTATTCTGTTCATCAAAATTAAAATAAAAAAGAATCACAAATCCCTGTAGTTCATTCAAATTTCTCGAAACAGTAAAAAAATGTTCGTCAAGTAATGTAAGATCTGTTCAAAGTATTCTGTTCATCAAAATTAAAATAAAAAGAATCACAAATTCCTGTAGTTCATTCAAATTTCTCGAAACAGTAAAAAAATGTTCGTCAAGTAATGTAAGATCTGTTCAAAGTATTCTGTTCATCAAAATTAAAAAAAAAGAATCACAAATTCCTGTAGTTCATTCAAATTCCTCGAAACAGTTAAAAAATGTTCGTCAAGTTTAACTGACCAAATTGATTGTTACAAATTAATAAAATCAAAATTTAAAAAAAAAAGAATCACAACTTCCTGAAATTACATTCAAATGCCTAAAAAAGTTAAAAAATGTTCGTCAAGTTTAACTGACCAAATTGATTGTTACAAATTGATAAAATTGTAAAATCACAAAGTTTTATGTGTACAAAGTATTCTGTTCATCAAAATTTTAAAAAAAGAATCAGAAATTCCTGTAGTTCATTCAAATTTCTCGAGACAGTAAAAAAATGTTCGTCAAGTTTAACTGTGCACCCGAAAAAGTAAAAAAATTGTTCAACAAGTAAAGTAAAATCTGTTCAAAGTATTCTGTTCATCAAAATTAAAAAAAAAAGAATCACATATTCCTGTAGTTCATTCAAATTCCTCGAAACAGTAAAAAAATGTTCGTCAAGTAATGTAAGATCTGTTCAAAGTATTCTGTTCATCAAAATTAAAATAAAAAGAATCACAAGTTCCTGTAGTTAATTCAAATTTCTCGAAACAGTAAAAAAATGTTCGTCAAGTTAAACTAGCAAATTGTTTGTTACAAATTAATAAAATCAAAATTTAAAAAAAAGAATCACAACTTCCTGAAATTACATTCAAATGTCTAAAAAAGTTAAAAAATGTTCGTCAAGTTTAACTGACCAAATTGATTGTTACAAATTGATAAAATTGTAAAATCACAAAGTTTTATGTGTACAAAGTATTCTGTTCATCAAAATTTAAAAAAAAAAGAATCACAACTTCCTGATATTTCATTCGAATTTCTCGAAAAGTTAAAAAATGTTCGTCAAGTAAGATAAGATCTGTTCAAAGTATTCTGTTCATCAAAATATAAAAAAAAAAAATCACAACATTCTAATATTTCGTTCAAATTCCTCGAAACAGTAAAAAAATGTTCAACAAGTAAAGTAAGATCTGTTCAAAGTATTCTGTTCATCAAAATTTTAAAAAAAAAAAAGGAATCACAAATTCCTTTAGTTCATTCAAATTCCTCGAAACGGTAAAAAAATGTTCGTCAAGTTAAACTGAGCAAATTGATTGTTACAAATTGATAAAATTGTATAATCTCAAAGTTTTAAGTGTTCAAAGTATTCTGTTCATCAAAATTTAAAAAAAAGAATCACAAATTCCTGTAGTTCTTTCAAATTCCTCGAAACAGTAAAAAAATGTTCGTCAAGTTAAACTGAGCAAATTGATTGTGACAGGTTAAAAAAAATTGTTAAATCACAAAGTTTGATGTGTTCAAAGTATTCTGTTAATCAAAATTAAAAAAATTGAATCAGAACCTCCTGAAGTTCATTCAAATTCCTACAAATTGTTAAAAACTGTTCGTCAAGTTAAACTGAGCAAATTGATTGTGACAAATTAATTAAAATTGTCAAATTGCAAAAGTAAGATCTGTTCAAAGTATTCTGTTCATCAAAATTTAAAAAAAAAGAATCACAAAATTACTGTAATTCATTCAAATTCCTCGAAACAGTAAAAAAATGTTCGTCAAGTTTAACTGTGCACGAAAAAGTAAAAAAAATGTTCAACAAGTAAAGTAAGATCTGTTCAAAGTATTCTGTTCATCAAAATTAAAATAAAAAGAATCACAAATTCCTGTAGTTCATTCAAATTTCTCGAAACAGTAAAAAAATGTTCGTCAAGTAATGTAAGATCTGTTCAAAGTATTCTGTTCATCAAAATTAAAAAAAAAGAATCACAAATTCCTGTAGTTCATTCAAATTCCTCGAAACAGTAAAAAATGTTCGTCAAGTTAAACTAGCAAATTGTTTGTTACAAATTAATAAAATCAAAATTTAAAAAAAAAGAATCACAACTTCCTGAAATTACATTCAAATGCCTAAAAAAAGTTAAAAAATGTTCGTCAAGTTTAACTGACCAAATTGATTGTTACAAATTGATAAAATTGTAAAATCACAAAGTTTTATGTGTACAAAGTATTCTGTTCATCAAAATTTTAATAAAAAGAATCAGAAATTCCTGTAGTTCATTCAAATTTCTCGAGACAGTAAAAAAATGTTCGTCAAGTTTAACTGTGCACCCGAAAAAGTAAAAAAATTGTTCAACAAGTAAAAAGTAAAATCTGTTCAAAGTATTCTGTTCATCAAAATTAAAAAAAGAATCACATATTCCTGTAGTTCATTCAAATTCCTCGAAACAGTAAAAAAATGTTCGTCAAGTAATGTAAGATCTGTTCAAAGTATTCTGTTCATCAAAATTAAAATAAAAAGAATCACAAATTCCTGTAGTTAATTCAAATTTCTCGAAACAGTAAAAAAATGTTCGTCAAGTTAAACTAGCAAATTGTTTGTTACAAATTAATAAAATCAAAATTTAAAAAAAAAGAATCACAACTTCCTGAAATTACATTCAAATGCCTAAAAAAAGTTAAAAAATGTTCGTCAAGTTTAACTGACCAAATTGATTGTTACAAATTGATAAAATTGTAAAATCACAAAGTTTTATGTGTACAAAGTATTCTGTTCATCAAAATTTTAAAAAAAAGAATCAGAAATTCCTGTAGTTCATTCAAATTTCTCGAGACAGTAAAAAAATGTTCGTCAAGTTTAACTGGTCACCCGAAAAAGTAAAAAAATTGTTCAACAAGTAAAGTAAAATCTGTTCAAAGTATTCTGTTCATCAAAATTAAAAAAAAAGAATCACAAATTCCTGTAGTTCATTCAAATTCCTCGAAACAGTAAAAAAATGTTCGTCAAGCTAAACTGAGCAAATTGATTGTGACAAATTAATTAAAATTGTCAAATTGCAAAGTAAGATCTGTTCAAAGTATTCTGTTCATCAAAATTTAAAAAAAAAAAATAATCACAAATTACTGTAATTCATTCAAATTCCTCGAAACGGTAAAAAAATGTTCGTCAAGTTTAACTGTGCACCCGAAAAAGTAAAAAAAATGTTCAACAAGTAAAGTAAGATCTGTTCAAAGTATTCTGTTCATCAAAATTAAAATAAATAGAATCACAAATTCCTGTAGTTCATTCAAATTTCTCGAAACAGTAAAAAAATGTTCGTCAAGTTAAACTAGCAAATTGTTTGTTACAAATTAATAAAATCAAAATTTAAAAAAAAGAATCACAACTTCCTGAAATTACATTCAAATGCCTAAAAAAAGTTAAAAAATGTTCGTCAAGTAAAACTGAACAAATTGATTGTTACAGATTAATAAAATTGTAAAATTTAAAAAAATAGGAATCACAAATTCCTGTAGTTCATTCAAATTCCTCGAAAAAATAAAAAAATGTTCGTCAAGTTTAACTGACCAAATTGATTGTTACAAATTGATAAAATTGTAAAATCACAAAGTTTTATGTGTACAAAGTATTCTGTTCATCAAAATTTAATAAAAAGAATCACAAATTCCTGTAGTTCTTTCAAATTCCTCGAAACAGTAAAAAAATGTTCGTCAAGTTAAACTGAGCAAATTGATTGTGACAGGTTAAAAAAATTGTTAAATCACAAAGTTTGATGTGTTCAAAGACAATTTAATTAATTTGTCACAATCAATTTGCTCAATGTAACTTGACGAACAATTTTTTAACAATTTTCGTAGGAATTTGAATGAACTTCAGGAGGTTCTGATTCAATTTTTTTTAATTTTGATTAACAGAATACTTTGAACACATCAAACTTTGTGATTTAACAATTTTTTTAACCTGTCACAATCAATTTGCTCAGTTTAACTTGACGAACATTTTTTTACTGTCTCGAGAAATTTGAATGAACTACAGGAATTTCTGATTCTTTTTTTTAAAATTTTGATGAACAGAATACTTTGTACACATAAAACTTTGTGATTTTACAATTTTATCAATTTGTAACAATCAATTTGGTCAGTTATACTTGACGAACATTTTTAACTTTTTTAGGCATTTGAATGTAATTTCAGGAAGTTGTGATTCTTTTTTTTAAATTTTGATTTTATTAATTTGTAACAAACAATTTGCTAGTTTAACTTGACGAACATTTTACTGTTTCGAGGAATTTGAATGAACTACAGGAATTTGTGATTCTTTTTTTTTAATTTTGATGAACAGAATACTTTGAACAGATCTTACATTACTTGACGAACATTTTTTACTCTTTCGAGAAATTTGAATGAACTACACGAATTTGTGATTCTTTTTATTTTAATTTTGATGAACAGAATACTTTGAACAGATCTTACTTTACTTGTTGAACATTTTTTTTACTTTTTCGGGTGCACAGTTAAACTTGACGAACATTTTACTGTTTCGAGGAATTTGAATGAATTACAGTAATTTGTGATTCCTTTTTTTTAAATTTTGATGAACAGAATACTTTGAACAGATCTTACTTTGCAATTTGACAATTTTAATTAATTTGTCACAATCAATTTGCTCAGTTTAACTTGACGAACAGTTTTTAACAATTTGTAGGAATTTGAATGAACTTCAGGAGGTTCTGATTCAATTTTTTTTAATTTTGATTAACAGAATACTTTGAACATCAAACTTTGTGATTTAACAATTTTTTTAACCTGTCACAATCAATTTGCTCAGTTTAACTTGACGAACATTTTTTTACTGTTTCGAGGAATTTGAAAGAACTACAGGAATTTGTGATTCTTTTTTTTAAATTTTGATGAACAGAATACTTTGTACACATAAAACTTTGTGATTTTACAATTTTATCAATTTGTAACAATCAATTTGGTCGGTTAAACTTGACGAACATTTTTTTATTTTTTCGAGAATTTGAATGAACTACAGGAATTTGTGATTCCTTTTTTTTAAATTTTACAATTTTATTAATCTGTAACAATCAATTTGTTCAGTTTTACTTGACGAACATTTTTTAACTTTTTTTAGGCATTTGAATGTAATTTCAGGAAGTTGTGATTCTTTTTTTTTAAATTTTGATTTTATTAATTTGTAACAAACAATTTGCTAGTTTAACTTGACGAACATTTTTTTAACTGTTTCGAGAAATTTGAATGAACTACAGGAATTTGTGATTCTTTTTATTTTAATTTTGATGAACAGAATACTTTGAACAGATCTTACTTTACTTGTTGAACATTTTTTACTTTTCGGGTGCACAGTTAAACTTGACGAACATTTTTTTACTGTTTCGAGGAATTTGAATGAATTACAGTAATTTGTGATTCTTTTTTTTTAAATTTTGATGAACAGAATACTTTGAACAGATCTTACTTTGCAATTTGACAATTTTAATTAATTTGTCACAATCAATTTGCTCAGTTTAGCTTGACGAACATTTTTTTACTGTTTCGAGGAATTTGACGAACTACAGGAATTTGTGATTCTTTTTTTTAATTTTGATGAACAGAATACTTTGAACAGATTTTACTTTACTTGTTGAACAATTTTTACTTTTTCAGGTGACCAGTTAAACTTGACGAACATTTTTTTACTGTCTCGAGAAATTTGAATGAACTACAGGAATTTCTGATTCTTTTTTTTAAATTTTGATGAACAGAATACTTTGTACACATAAAACTTTGTGATTTTACAATTTTATCAATTTGTAACAATCAATTTGGTCAGTTAAACTTGACGAACATTTTAACTTTTTAGGCATTTGAATGTAATTTCAGGAAGTTGTGATTCTTTTTTTTTTTTAAATTTTGATTTTATTAATTTGTAACAAACAATTTGCTAGTTTAACTTGACGAACATTTTTTTACTGTTTCGAGAAATTTGAATTAACTACAGGAATTTGTGATTCTTTTTATTTTAATTTTGATGAACAGAATACTTTGAACAGATCTTACATTACTTGACGAACATTTTTTTTTTACTGTTTCGAGGAATTTGAATGAACTACAGGAATATGTGATTCTTTTTTTTTTAATTTTGATGAACAGAATACTTTGAACAGATTTTACTTTACTTGTTGAACAATTTTTTTACTTTTTCGGGTGCACAGTTAAACTTGACGAACATTTTTTTACTGTCTCGAGAAATTTGAATGAACTACAGGGAATTTCTTTTTTTTTTTAAAATTTTGATGAACAGAATACTTTGTACACATAAAACTTTGTGATTTTACAATTTTATCAATTTGTAACAATCAATTTGGTCAGTTAAACTTGAGCGAACATTTTTTAACTTTTTTAGGCATTTGAATGTAATTTCAGGAAGTTGTGATTCTTTTTTTTAAATTTTGATTTTATTAATTTGTAACAAACAATTTGCTAGTTTAACTTGACGAACATTTTTTTACTGTTTCGAGGAATTTGAATGAACTACAGGAATTTGTGATTCTTTTTTTTTTAATTTTGATGAACAGAATACTTTGAACAGATCTTACATTACTTGACGAACATTTTTTTACTGTTTCGAGAAATTTGAATGAACTACAGGAATTTGTGATTCTTTTATTTTAATTTTGATGAACAGAATACTTTGAACAGATCTTACTTTACTTGTTGAACATTTTTTTTTACTTTTTCGGGTGCACAGTTAAACTTGACGAACATTTTTTTACTGTTTCGAGGAATTTGAATGAATAACAGTAATTTGTGATTCTTTTTTTTTTTTTTAAATTTTTGATGAAACAGAATACTTTGAACAGATCTTACTTTTGCA
This sequence comes from Brachionus manjavacas, assembly GCA_019054805.1. Taxonomy (NCBI): domain Eukaryota; kingdom Metazoa; phylum Rotifera; class Eurotatoria; order Ploima; family Brachionidae; genus Brachionus; species Brachionus manjavacas. Next base: position 10,228 of record JAHQIY010000029.1, on the reverse strand, counting down.
ATTTGACAATTTTAATTAATTTGTCACAATCAATTTGCTCAGTTTAACTTGACGAACAGTTTTTAACAATTTGTAGGAATTTGAATGAACTTCAGGAGGTTCTGATTCAATTTTTTTTAATTTTGATTAACAGAATACTTTGAACACATCAAACTTTGTGATTTAACAATTTTTTAACCTGTCACAATCAATTTGCTCAGTTTAACTTGACGAACATTTTTTACTGTTTCGAGGAATTTGAAAGAACTACAGGAATTTGTGATTCTTTTTTTTAAATTTTGATGAACAGAATACTTTGAACACTTAAAACTTTGAGATTATACAATTTTATCAATTTGTAACAATCAATTTGCTCAGTTTAACTTGACGAACATTTTTTACCGTTTCGAGGAATTTGAATGAACTAAAGGAATTTGTGATTCCTTTTTTTTTAAAATTTTGATGAACAGAATACTTTGAACAGATCTTACTTTACTTGTTGAACATTTTTTTACTGTTTCGAGGAATTTGAACGAAATATTAGAATGTTGTGATTTTTTTTTTTTATATTTTGATGAACAGAATACTTTGAACAGTTCTTATCTTACTTGACGAACATTTTTTAACTTTTCGAGAAATTTGAATGAAATATCAGGAAGTTGTGATTCTTTTTTTTAAATTTTGATGAACAAATACTTTGTACACATAAAACTTTGTGATTTTACAATTTTATCAATTTGTAACAATCAATTTGGTCAGTTAAACTTGACGAACATTTTTTAACTTTTTAGACATTTGAATGTAATTTCAGGAAGTTGTGATTCTTTTTTTTTAAATTTTGATTTTATTAATTTGTAACAAACAATTTGCTAGTTTAACTTGACGAACATTTTTTTACTGTTTCGAGAAATTTGAATTAACTACAGGAATTTGTGATTCTTTTTATTTTAATTTTGATGAACAGAATACTTTGAACAGATCTTACATTACTTGACGAACATTTTTTTACTGTTTCGAGGAATTTGAATGAACTACAGGAATATGTGATTCTTTTTTTTAATTTTGATGAACAGAATACTTTGAACAGATTTTACTTTACTTGTTGAACAATTTTTTTACTTTTTCGGGTGCACAGTTAAACTTGACGAACATTTTTTTACTGTCTCGAGAAATTTGAATGAACTACAGGAATTTCTGATTCTTTTTTTTAAAATTTTGATGAACAGAATACTTTGTACACATAAAACTTTGTGATTTTACAATTTTATCAATTTGTAACAATCAATTTGGTCAGTTTAAACTTGACGAACATTTTTTAACTTTTTTAGGCATTTGAATGTAATTTCAGGAAGTTGTGATTCTTTTTTTTTAAATTTTGATTTTATTAATTTGTAACAAACAATTTGGTCTAGTTAAACTTGACGAACATTTTTTAACTGTTTCGAGAAATTTGAATGAACTACAGGAATTTGTGATTCTTTTTTTTTTAATTTTGATGAACAGAATACTTTGAACAGATCTTACATTACTTGACGAACATTTTTTTACTGTTTCGAGAAATTTGAATGAACTACAGGAATTTGTGATTCTTTTTATTTTAATTTTGATGAACAGAATACTTTGAACAGATCTTACATTACTTGACGAACATTTTTACTGTTTCGAGAAATTTGAATGAACTACAGGGATTTGTGATTCTTTTTATTTTAATTTTGATGAACAGAATACTTTGAACAGATCTTACTTTACTTGTTGAACATTTTTTTTTACTTTTTCGGGTGCACAGTTAAACTTGACGAACATTTTTTTACTGTTTCGAGGAATTTGAATGAATTACAGTAATTTGTGATTCTTTTTTTTAAATTTTGATGAACAGAATACTTTGAACACATCAAACTTTGTGATTTAACAATTTTTTAACCTGTCACAATCAATTTGCTCAGTTTAACTTGACGAACATTTTTTAACTTTTCGAGAAATTTGAATGAACTACAGGAAGTTGTGATTCTTTTTTTTAAATTTTGATGAACAGAATACTTTGAACACATCAAACTTTGTGATTTAACAATTTTTTTAACCTGTTTTACAATCAATTTGCTCAGTTTAACTTGACGAACATTTTTTAACTGTTTCGAGGAATTTGAAAGAACTATCAGGAATTTGTGATTCTTTTTTTTTTTAAATTTTGATGAACAGAATACTTTGAACAGATCTTACTTTACTTGACGAACATTTTTTAACTTTTCGAGAAATTTGAATGACTTACAGGAAGTTGTGATATTCTTTTTAAATTTTGATGAAAAGAATACTTTGAACAGTTCTTACCTTACTTGACGAACATTTTTTAACTTTTCGAGAAATTTGAATGAAATATCAGGAATTTGTGATTCTTTTTTTTTAAAATTTTGATGAACAGAATACTTTGTACACATAAAACTTTGTGATTTTTACAATTTTATCAATTTGTAACAATCAATTTGGTCAGTTAAACTTGACGAACATTATTTTTAGTTTTTCGAGGAATTTGAAAATGAACTAGCAGAGATTTGTGATTCTTTTATTTTAATTTTGATGAACAGAATACTTTGAACAGATCTTACTTTACTTGTTGAACATTTTTTTACTTTTTCGGGTGCACAGTTAAACTTGACGAACATTTTTTTACTGTTTCGAGGAATTTGAGATGAATTACAGTAATTTGTGATTCTTTTTTTTTAAATTTTGATGAACAGAATACTTTGAACAGATCTTACTTTTGCAATTTGACAATTTTTAATTAATTTGTTGCACCAATCAATTTGCTCAGTTTAGCTTGACGAACATTTTTTTACTGTTTCGAGGAATTTGAATGAACTACAGGAATTTCAGTGATTCTTTTTTTTTAATTTTGATGAACAGAATATACTTCTGGAACAGATTTTACTTTACTCTGTTGAACAATTTTTTTACTTTTTTTCGGGTGCATACAGTTAAACTTGACGAACATTTTTTTACTGTCTCGAGAAATTTGAATGAACTACAGGAATTTCTGATTCTTTTTTTTTAAAATTTTTGATGATGTTAATCAAAATTAAAAAAAATTGGGCCAAGAACGTTCATTCAATCAAATCAGAACCATCAATCAAATCAAGTTCATTCAAATCCTACAAAATGTTAAAAACTGTTCGTCAAGTTGTAAACTGAGCCCAAAATTGATTGTGACAAATTAATTAAATTGTCCAATTGCAAAGTAAGATCTGTTCAAAGTATTCTGTTCATCAAAATTTAAAAAAAAAAAGAATCACAACTTCCCTGATATTTCATTCAAATTTCTCGAAAAGTTAAAAAATGTTCGTCTGAAATAAGGTAAGAATCTGTTCAAAGTATTCTTTTCATCAAAATTTAAAAAAGAAGTATCACAACTTCCTGTAAAGTCATTCAAATTTCTCGAAAAAGTTAAAAAATGTTCGTCAAGTAAAAATAGATCTGTTCAAAGTATTCTGTTCATCCCAAAATTTAAAAAAAAAAGAATCGCTTTACAAATTACTGTGAATTCATTCAAGATTCCTCGAAACGCAGTAAAAAAATGTTCGTCCAAGTTAAGCTGAGCAAATTGATTGTGACAGGTTAAAAAATTGTTAAATCACAAAGTTTGTTGTGTTCAAAGTATTCTGTTAATCAAAATTATACAAAAAATTGAATCAGAACCTCCTGAAGTTCATTCAAATTCCTACAAAATGTTAAAAACTGTTCGTCAAGTTAAACTGGAGCAAATTGATTGTGACAAATTAATTAAATCTGTCAAATTGCAAAGTAAGATCTGTTCAAAGCATTCTGTTCATCAAAAATTTAAAAAGAATCACAACTTCCTGATATTTCATTCAAATTTCTCCGAAAAAGTTAAAAATGTTCGTCAAGTAAAGATTAAGAACTGTTCAAAGTATTCTGTTCATCAAAATATAAAAAAAAATCACAACATTCTAATATTTCGATTCATTAATTCCTCGAAACAGTAAAAAAATGTTCCAACAAGTTAAAAGTAAGATTTCTGTTCAAAAAATAATTCTGTTCAACAAAATTTTAAAAAAAAAAGAGAATCACAAATTCCTGTAGTTCATTCAAATTCCTCGAAGAAACTAAAAAAATGTTCGTCCAAGTTTAACTGACCAAATTGATTTGTTACAAATTGATAAATTAATAAAATCACAAAGTTTTATGTTGTACAAAGTATTCTGTTCATCAAAATTTAAAAAAAAAGAATCACAAATTCCTGTAGTTCTTTCAAATTCCTCGAAACAGTAAAAAAATGTTCGTCAAGTTAAACTGAGCAAATTAGTTGATTGTGACAGGTTAAAAAAATTGTTAAATCACAAAAGTTTGATTAATGTTCAGAAGTATTCTGTTAATGACAAAATTAAAAGCAAAATTGAATCAGGCTTACCTCCTGATCAGTTCTATTCAAATTACTAGCAGTAATTCGTTAAAAACTGTTCGTCAAAGTTAAACTGAGCAAATTAAATGATTGTGACCAAAATTAATTGTAGGAAATTGATCAAATTGCAAAAGTAAAGATCTGTTCAAAAATTATTATATTCAATCAAGGAAGTTTAAAAAAAAAAGAGAATACACAAATTACCTGTACATTTCAGTTCAAATTCCTCGAAACAGTAATGAAAAATGTTTCGTCAAGATTTAACTGTGCACTTGAAGAAAAGTAAAAAAATGTCATTCAACAAGTAAAAAAAGAGTAAAGAAGATCTGCATTCAAAGTATTCTGATTCATCAAAATTAAAAAATAAAAAGAAGTCTCTACAAAATTCCATGTTAGTTTCATTTCCGTTAAATTTCCTCGAAACAGTAAAAAAATGTTCGTCAATGTAATGTAAGAATCTGTTCAAAGTATTCTGTTCATCATAAAATTAAAGCTTCTCTAAAAGAATCACAAGGATTCTACCTGCTAGTTCACCTTCCCAAATTCCTTCTGAAACAGTAAAAAAATTGGTTCGTCAAGTTAATTACTAACAAATTGTTTGTTACAAATGTAATAAAATCAAAATTTAAAAAAATGAATCTACAACTTCCTGAAATTACATTCTTCATAAATGCCTAAAAAAGTTAAAAAATGTTCTGTATATTAAAGAGTTTAACCTTTGACCGAATTACCGATTGTTACAAATTGATAAAATTGTAAAATCCACGCTCCCAATTTTTCATGTGTACAAAAAGTATTCTGTTAATCAAAGTTTTAAAAAAAAGAATCAGAAATTCCTGTAGTTCATTCAAATTTCTCGAGACAGTAAAAAAATGTTCGTCAAGTTTAACTGTGCACCCGAAAAAGTAAAAAAATTGTTCAACAAGTAAAGTAAAATCTGTTCAAAGTCTTATTAATAGAGTGTTCATTCAAAATTAAAAAAAAAAGAATCACATATTAAGCTGTAGTTCATTCAAATTCCTCGGAAGAGTAGAAAAATGTTCGTCATAGTAATGTAAGATCTGTTCAAAGTCCTTATTCTGTTCATCAAAATTAAAATAAAAAGAATCACAAATTCCTGTAGTTATATTCAAATTTCAAAACAGTAAAAAAACAAGTCTCGTCAAGTTAACTAGCAAATTGTTTTTTTAAAATTTATAAAAACAAAATTTAAAAAAAAAAAGAATCACAACTTCCTGAAATTACATTCAAATGCCTAAAAAAGTGTAAAAAATGTTCGTCAAGTTTAACTGACCAAATTGATTGTGCTACAAATTGATAAAATTGTAAAATCACAAAGTTTTATGTGTACAAAGTATTCTGTTCACTCAAAATTTTAAAAAAAAAGAACTTGTGAAATTCCCCATTCAAATTTCTCGATCTACAGGTTAAAATAAATGCTCACGTCAAGTTTAATTCTGGTCACCCGAAAAAGTAAAAACATACTGTTCAACAAGTAAAGTAAAATCTGTTCAAAGTATTACTGTTCATCAAAATTAAAAAAAAACTCACAAATTCTGCAGTTCATTCAGATTCCTCAAAACAGTAAAAAGATGTTCGTCAAGCCAAACTTGAGTTCGATAATTGATTGTGACAAATTAATTAAAAATTGTCAAATCAGATGCAAAGTAAGATCTGTTCAAAGTATTCTGTTCATCAAAATTTAAAAAAAAGAATCACAAATTACTGTAATTCATTCAAATTCCTCGAAACAGTAAAAAAATGTTCGTCAAGTTTAACTGTGCACCCGAAAAAGTAAAAAAAAATGTTCAATGGCAAAGAAAGATCTATTCAGAAGTATTCGTTCATCAAAATTAAAAATAAAAAGAATCACAAATTCCTGTAGTTCATTCAAATTTCTCGAAACAGTAAAAAAATGTTCAGTCAAGTTAAACTAGCAAATTGTTTGTTACAAATTAATAAAATCACGAAATTATTAAAAAAAAGAATCACGAATCTCCTGTACAATTCAAACATTCAAATTCTCAAAAGAAGTATCAAAAATGTTCATCACTGTAGAGTAAAGTTCAACTTGCAACTACATTGATTATTAAAGATTAATTTAACAAACTGTAAAATTTAAAAAAAGAATCATTAAATTCCTGTAGTTCATCTCAAATTTCTCGAAAAAATCTAAAAAAATGTTCATGGTGCGGAACTGACCTGTAAAATTGATTGTTACAAATTGATAAAAATTGTAAAATCACAAAGTTTTATGTGTACAAAGTATTCTGTTCATCAAAATTTAAAAAAGAATCACAAATTCCTGTAGTTCTTTCAAATTCCTCGAAACAGTAAAAAAATGTTCGTCAAGTTCAAACTGAGCAAATTGATTGTGACAGGTTAAAAAAATTGTTAGCAATCACAAAGTTTGATGTGTTCAATAGTATTCTGTTAATCAAAAAATTAAAAAAAAATTGAATCAGAACCTCCTGAAGTTCATTCAAATTCCTACAAATTGTTAAAAACTGTTCGTCAAGTTAAACTGAGCAAATTGATTGTGACAAATTAATTAAAATTGTCAAATTGCCAAAGTAAGATCTGTTCAAAGTATTCTGTTCATCAAATTTTAAAAAAAAAGAAAATCTTTATTGAAATTGTAGATTCATTCAAATTCCTCGAAACAGTATTAAAAAAAAATGTTCGTCAAAAGTTTAACTGTGCACCTGAAAAGTAAAAAAAAAATGTTCAACAAGTAAAGTAAGATCTGTTCAAAGTATTCTGTTCATCAAAATTAAAATAAAAAGAATCACAAATTCCTGTAGTTCATTCAAATTTCTCGAAACAGTAAAAAAATGTTCGTCAAGTAATGTAAGATCTGTTCAAAGTATTCCTGTTCATCAAAATTAAAAAAAGAATCACAAATTCCTGTAGTTCATTCAAATTTCTCGAAACATTAAAAAAATGTTCGTCAAGTTAAACTAGCAAATTGTTTGTTACAAATTAATAAAATCAAAATTTAAAAAAAAAAGAATCACAAATTCCTGAAATTACAAACAAATGCCTAAAAAAGTTAAAAAATGTTCGTCAAGTTTAACTGACCAAATTGATTGTTAGCAAATTGATAAAAATTGTAAAATCACAAAAGTTTTATGTGTGCAAAGTATTCTGTTCATCAAAATTTTAAAAGAATCAAGAAATTCCTGTAGTTCATTCAAATTTCTCGAGACAGTAAAAAAATGTTCGTCAAGTTTAACTGTGCACCTGAAAAAAAGTAAAAAGGAAATGCTGGACATCAACAAGTAAAGTAAAATTCTGTTCATAGTATTCTGTTCATCAAAATTAAAAAAGAATCACAAATTTCCAGTAGTTCATTCAAATTCCTCGAAACCAGTAAAAAAATGTTCGTCAAGCTAAACTGAGCAAATTGATTGTGACAAATTAATTAAAATTGCTTCAAATTGCAAAGTAAGGATTCTGTTCAAAGTATTCTGTTGATCAAAATCTAAAAAAAAGAATCACAACTTCCTGATATTCTTTTATTCAAGAAAGATAATTTTTATTCAAAAAACTAATTTTTCTACTAGATAAGAAACATTTTTTACTTTTTCGGAGTGCACTGTTAAACTTGACGTAAATTTTTTTAGTTTTTCGAGGAATTTGAATGAACTAGCAGGAATTGGTGATTCTTTTTTTTAATTTTGACGGAACTGAATACTTTAACATATAAAACTGTGATTTTACAATTTTATCAATTTGTAAAAATCAATTTGCTCAGTTTAACTTGACGAACATTTTTTTACTGTTTCGAGGAATTTGAATGAACTAAAGTGGAATTTGTGATTCCTTTTTTTTTTAAGATTTTTGATGAACAGAATACTTTGAACAGATTTTACTTTAACTGTTGAACATTTTTTTACTGTTTCGAGGAATTTGAACGAAATATTAGAATGTTGTGATTTTATTTTTTTTAAATTTTGATGAACAGAATACTTTGAACGGATCTTACATTACTTGACGAACATTTTTTTACTGTTTCGAGAAATTTGGAATGAACTACAGGAATTTGGTGATTCTTTTTATTTTAATTTTGATGAACAGAATACTTTGAACAGATCTTACTTTACTTGTTTGAACATTTTTTTACTTTTTCGGGTGCACTGTTAAACTTGACGAACATTTTTTTAGTTTTTCGAGGAATTTGAATGAACTACAGGAATTTGTGATTCTTTTTTTTTTAATTTTGATGAACAGAATGCTTTGAACACATAAAACTTTGTAGATTTTACAATTAACTATCAATTTGTAACAATCAATTTGCTCTAGTTTAACTTACGACGAACATTTTTTTACTGTTTCGAGGAATTTGAATGAACTACAGGAATTTGTGATTCTTTTTTTTTAAATTTTGATGAACAGAATACTTTGAACACATCAAACTTTGTGATTTAACAATTTTTTTTAACCTTGTCACAATCAATTTGCTCAGTTTAACTTGACGAACATTTTTTACTGTTTCGAGGAATTTGAATGAAATACAGGAATTTGTAGATTCTTTTTTTAAATTTTGATGAACATGAATACTTTGAACACATAAAACTTTGTGATTTTACAATTTTTATCAATTTGTAACAATCAATTTGCTCAGTTTAACTTGACGAACATTTTTTTACTGTTTCGAGGAATTTGGATGAACTAAAGGAATTTGTGATTCCTTTTTTTTTTTTAAATTTTGATGAACAGAATACTTCTGAACAGATCTTACTTTACTTGTTGAACATTTTTTTTACTGTTTCTGAGGAATTTGATCGAAATATTAGAATGTTGTGATTTTATTTTTTAAATTTTGATGAACAGGAATACTTTGAACGGATCTTACATTACTTGACGAACATTTTTTTACTGTTTCGAGAAATTTGAATGAACTACAGGAATTTGTGATTCTTTTTATTTTAATTTTGATGAACAGAATACTTTGAACAGATCTTACTTTACTTGTTGAACATTTTTTTACTTTTTCGGGTGCACAGTTAAACTTGACGAACATTTTTTTACTGTTTCGAGGAATTTGAATGAATTACAGTAATTTGTGATATCTTTTTTTTTTTGAAATTTTGATGAACAGAATACTTTGAACAGATCTTTCTTTACTTGACGAACATTTTTTAACTTTTCGAGAAATTTGAATGACTTACAGGAAGTTGTGATACTCTTTTTTAAATTTTGATGAAAAGAATACTTTGAACAGTTCTTACCTTACTTGACGAACATTTTTTTACTGTTTCGAGGAATTTGCCAATGAATTACAGTAATTTTGTGATTCTTTTTTTTTTAAATTTTGATGAACAGAATACTTTGTGAACAGATCTTACCTTTGCAAATTTGACAATTTTAATTAATTTGTCACAATCAATTTGCTCAGATTTAGCTTGACGAACATTTTTTTACTGTTTCTCGTGGAATTTGAGATGAACTACAGGAATTTGTGATTCTTTTTTTAATTTTGATGAACAGAATACTTTGAACAGATTTTACTTTACTTGTTGAAGACATTTTTTTTACTTCTTTCGGGTGAACAGTTAAACTTGACGAACATTTTTTTACTGTCTCGAGAAATTTGAATGAACTACAGGAATTTCTGATTCTTTTTTTTTAAAATTTTGATGAACAGAATTACTTTGTACACATAAAACTTTGTGATTTTACAATTTTATCAATTTGTAACAATCAATTTGGTCAGTTAAACTTGACGAACATTTTTTAACTTTTTAGGCATTTGAATGTAATTTCCAGGAAGTTGTGATTCTTTTTTTTTAAATTTTGATTTTATTAATTTGTAGAACAAACAATTTGCTAGTT